>BSBK01004758.1:200000-460000 GCA_027943335.1 Chamaecyparis obtusa | reverse complement strand
TGCTCACGTGTGTCCAAAGGGGTCGTAGGACCCCTTAGAACACACTTGAGGGTTCCAATGTCTTGAAAGGGGTTATGGGGACTTCCTAGGGGTCCTAACCCGTGATAAGGCATATTAGGAGCCCTAGGAAGTCCTCATGACCCCTTTTGACATATTTGAATGCTCAAGTGTGTCTGACAACATTGTAGGACCCTTTAGGACACACTTGAGGGTTCCAATGTGTTGAAAGAGGTTATGGGGACTTCCTAGGGGTCCTAACATGTGATAAGGCATACTAGCACCCCTAGGAATTCCTCGTGACCCTTTTAGACACATTTGAATGCTCAAGTGTGTTCAAAGGGGTTGTAGGACCCCAAAGGACACACTTGAGGGTTCCAATGTGTCAAAAGGTGTCATGGGGGACTTCCTAGAGGTCCTAACATGTGATAAGTCATTGGAGGACCCATAGTAAGTTCTCATGACCCTTTTTGACGCATTTGAATGCTCAAGTGTGTCTGAAAAGGTCGTAGGACCCCTTAGGACAAACTTGAGGGTTCCAATGTGTTGAGAGGGTTCATGGGGACTTACTAGGGGTTCTAACACATTACAAGGCATACTAGGACCCCTAGGAAGTCTCCATGATACCATTTGACACATTTGAATGTTCAAGTGTGTCCTAAAGGGGTCGTAGGAGACCTTAGGACACACTTGAGGGTTTAAATATGTCACAAGGGGATGATGGGGACTTCCTAAGTATCCTAATGCATGATAAGGTGTACTATGACCCCTAGGAAGTCCTCATGACCCCTTTTGACACATTTGAATTCTTAAGTGTGTCTGAATGGGTCATAGGACCCCTTAGGAAATACTTGAGGGTTCCAATGTGTCCAAATGGGTCATGGGGACTTCCTAGGGGTCCTAACACGTGATAAGGCATACTAGGACCCCTAGGAAGTCCTCGTGACCCCTTTTCACACATTTGAATGCTCAATTGTGGCTGAAGGGTTTGTAGGATCCGTTAGGACACACTTGAGGGTTCCAATGTGTCGAAAGGGGTCATAGGGACTTCCTAGGGGTCCTAAAGTGTGATAAGGCATACTAAGACCCCTTAGGAAGTCCTCATGACCCCTTTTGACACATTTGAATGCTCAAGTGTGTCCGAAGGGTTTGTAGCACCCCTTAGGACACATTTGAGCATTCCAATATTTGAAAAGGTGTCATGTGGACTTTCTAGGGTGGATCACCGATTATGGGGACCAATTATGGGGGGGCCGTATCTTCCTTTCTCTATTTGCTAGTGCCCTTACTATCTATAGGCCTACCGCTTCATATCCCAATGCAGATTGGGCCCTAAAACTATAGAAAAAAGGGCTATGGCCCCTGTTCCATAGTAGGGCATCTCAAAATCCTAAAGTGTGATAAATCATACTAGGACCCCTAAAAAGTCCTCATGGTTAGTTTTGACATATTTCAATACTCAAGTGTGTCCAAAGGTGTCATAGGACCCCTTAGGACAACTTGAGTGTTCTAATGTGTTGAAAGGGGTCATGGGGACTTCCTATGGGTCATAACACATCATAACGTGTACTAGGACTTCTATGAATTCCCCATGACCCCTTTTGACACATTTGAATGTTCAAGTGTGTCCAAAGGGGTCATAGGACCTCTTAGGACAACCTTCAAGGTTCTAATGTGTTGGAAGGGGTCATGGGGAATCCCTAGATGTCCTTACATGTGATAAGACGTACTAGGATGCCTAGGAAGTCCTCATGACCCCTTTTGACACATTTGAATGCTCAAGTGTGTATGAAGGGGTCGGAGGACCCCTTAGGACACACTTGAAGGTTCAAATGTGTTGCAAGGGGTCATGGGGACTTCTTAGGTATCCTAATGCATGATAAGGCATACTAGGACCCCTAAGAAGTCCTCATGACCCCTTCTAACACATTTGAATGCTTAAGTGTGTCTAAAGGGGTCATAGGACCCCTCAGGACAGACTTGAGTGTTCCAATGTGTTCGAATGGGTCATGAGGACTTCCTAGGGGTCCTAACATTTGATAAGGTGTACTAGGACCTCTAAGAAGTCCTTATGACCCCTTTTGATGCATTTGAATGCTCAAGTGTGGTTGAAGGGGTTGTAGGACCTGTTAGGACACACTTGAGGGCTCCAATGTGTCGGAAGGGGTCATAGGGACTTCCTAGGGGTCCTTACATGTTATCAAATGTACTAGGACCCCTAGGAAGTCTGCATGACCCCTTTTGACACATTTGAATGCTCAAGTGTGTTCGAAGGGGTCGTAGGACCCTTGAGGACACACTTGAGGGTTCCAATGTGTTGAAAGGTGTCATGGGAACTTCCTAGGGATCCTAACACATGATAAGGTGTACTAGGACCCCTAGGAAGTCTGTATGACTCCTTTTAACACATTTGAATGCTCAAGTGTGTTTGAAGGGGTCCTAAGATCCCTTAGGAAACACTTGAGGTTTTAAATGTGTTGAAAGGGGTCATGGGGACTTCCTAGGGTTCCTAACGCATGATAAGGCATACTAGGACCCCTAGCAAGTCCTCATGACACCTTTTGACACATTTGAATGCTCAAGTGTGTCCAAAGGGATCGTATGACCCCTTAGGACACACTTGAGGGTTTGAATGTGTTGAAAGGGGTTATGGGGACTTCCTACGGGTCCTAACATGTGATAAGGCATATTAGGACCCCTAGGAAGTCCTCATGACCCCTTTTGACACATTTGAATGCTCAAGTGTGTCCAAAGGCATCGTTGGACACCTTAGGACACACTTGAGGGTTAGAATGTGTTGAAAGGGGTTATGGGGACTTCCTAGGGGTCCTAACATGTGATAAAGCATAACAGGACCCCTAGGAATTTCTCATGCCCCCTTTAGATGCATTTGAATGCTCAAGTGTGTTCGAAGGGGTTGTAGGACCTGGAAGGACACACTTGAGGGTTCCAATGTGTCAAAAGGTCTCATATGGACTTCCTAGAGGTCCTAACGCGTGATAAGGCATAAGAGGACCCCTAGGAAGTTCTCATGACTCCTTTTGACACATTTGAATGCTCAAGTGTCTCTGAAAGGGTCATAGGACCCCTTAGGACACACTTGAGGGTTCCAATGTGTTGAGAGGGGTCATGGGGACTTCCTAGGGGTTCTAAAATGTGACAAGGCATACTAAGACCCTAGGAAGTCTTCATGATACCATTTGACAAATTTGAATGTTCAAGTGTGTCTGAAGGGATCGTAGGAACCCTTAGGAAACACTTGAGGGTTCAAATGTGTCGCAAGGGATGATGGTGACTTCCTAAGTATCCTAATGCATGATAAGGTATACTAGAACCCCTAGGAAGTCCTCATGACCCATTTTGACACATTTGAATGCTTAAGTGTGTCATGAGGGGTCGTAGGACCCCTTAGGAAATACTTGAGGGTTCCAATGTGTCCAATGGGTCATGGGGACTTCCTATGGGTGCTAACACATGATAAGGCATACTAGCACCCCTAGGAAGTCCTCATGACACCTTTTGACACATTTGAATTCTCAAGTGTGGCCAAAGGGGTCGTAGGACCTGTTAGGACAAATTTGAGGGTTCCAATGTGTTGAAAGGGGTCATAGGGACTTCCTAGGGGTCCTAAAGTGTGATAAGGTGTACTAGGACCCCTAGGAAGTTCTCATGACTCCTTTTCACACATTTGAATGTTCAAGTGTGTCTAAAGAGGTTATAGGACCCCTTAGGACACATTTGAGGGTTCTAATGTTTGAAAAGGTGTCATGTGGACTTCCTATGGGTCCTAAAGCATGATAAAGCATACCAGGACCCCTAGAAAGTCCTCATGACTAGTTTTGACACATTTGAATGCTCAAGTGTGTCCAAAGGTGTCATATGACCCCTTAGGACAACTTGAGTGTTCTAATGTGTCAAAAGGGGTCATGGGGACTTCCTATGGGTCATAACACATGATAACATGTACTAGGACCCCTATGAATTCTTCATGACCCCTTTTGACACATTTGAATTCTCAAGTGTGTCCAAAGGGGTCAAACAACCTCTTATGACACACTTGAGGGTTGCAATATGTTGGAAGGGGTCATGGGGACTTCATAGATGTCCTTACACATGATAAGATGTACTAGGACCCCTAGGAAGTCCTTATGACCCCTTTTGACACATTTGAATGGTCAAGTGTGTCTGAAGGGGTCGTAGGACCCCTTAGGACACACTTGAGGGTTCCAATGTGTCGAAAGGGGTCATGGGGACTTCCTAGGGATCCTAATGAGTGATAAGGTTTAATAGGACCCCTAAAAAGTCTACATGAGTCCTTTTGAAACATTTGAATGCTCAAGTGTGTCTGAAGGGGTCGTAGGACCCCTTAGGACACACATGAGGCTTCCAATGTGTTGAAAGGGGTCATGGGGACTTCCTAGGGGTCCTAACGCATGATAAGGCATACTAGGACCCTTAGAAAGTCCTCATGAGACATTTTGACACATTTGAATGCTCAAGTGTATCCAAAGGGGTTGTAGGAACCCTTAGGGCACCATTGAGGGTTCGAATGTGTTGAAAGGGGTTATGGGGACTTGCTAGGGGTCCCGATACTTTGGGGACCTTCGAAGTATCACACGATATTTCTCCCCAAAGGGTGCAATACTTTTAAAGTATCACATGATATTTCACCTAAAACTAAAAATTTAAAAATTTAAAAATTTAAAAACATGCTCAAAATGTATTAGATGACTCAAAAAAAAAATGCGCATTTTTTGAGAATGTACCAGGGCAGGATAGTGTGGTGGCCAGTTGTGCAACAAAGCATGCTCGAATCAGTGCCTGTGGATGAGAACTACTGCTTGCTGGGCCATTCTCTCTCTCTAAACTCTTGAAATTCTCAAATCAATCAAAGTCAAATGATTTTGAAAATGACATTTTTGACCCCTCTTATAGCAGTTTGACCTTTTGACCTAATTTTCAAAACACCTCAGAATTGCACAAAAATTGCACCCCTACCTAATTTCAACGTCCTGGATCCATTTTTGGACTCAAAATTGAAATCTAAGATCATCTTGATAGTCAAAATCACATTCCAAATTTCCCCTCTTCTGTGCAATTGGCTGACCTTTTGGAGGCATCATCCCTCGATCTTTCTTGGGGCATCTTCATTTCCATGTCTTTCAAATTTCTAGTCTTTCATTCACCCTACTTCTTTTCTTCTAATTCATCACTAGGGAATGTTGTCACTACCTAATGGTTATCATATTATCATTTACCTTCGATTGTGATTTCATTCTGATTTGATCAAATCTTTATCAGTTTGCTATTCCTCTCTACCTGATTTCACTTTTGATTCTGAGGGGGCAGTACCTATGGGATTCTCATCCCTGATTTTCTTGATTCTTGTGATTCAGACATCTTTTGTGAGCTTTTGCTCAAATTTGAGATTCTTATCTCTTACTTTGAATGTGATCCTGAATCGACCTCATGTTCAAAGGCCTTTATTTATGTTTTGTCCAGATATGATCCCGAATTGACCTCATATCTGAGTTGTTTTGTGAACCCAGATCGATCTCACATTGCAACTTCATTCTTTGACCACATGTGATCCCAAATTGATCTCACATTAGTCAAAGAGGGGAAAATGTATGCACCCTAAAATGGTCGCCTAGACTTTGGGCCCCATTTATTTGATTTATTTATCCTGAATCAGTTTTATCAATAATCAATATTTTCAACACTATCAATTTCTTAATCAAATCTTAATTTCAATCATATATTGGATTTTTATCCTATGGGCTAACCATTTTATCCTAAGTTTTTATTTATTTAAAAAAATATTTCCTCTCCTTTTATTAAATAAAAAGCCCCACCTTTTCTTCTTATCCTAAGTTGCACAAATAAAATATTATTCCTATTTTATAAAAATGAGAAAAGCACTTTTTGTCTCATATGCACATAAAGTCAACTCCTATTTTCCTATTGGAGGATACTTGTGCACATGGATTGCTCCTCTTTCAAGCTCCACCGCTGATTAAGACTTTTGCCTCTTAATCTCAATGGTCCATTTCACCTCATTTCTTATAAAAGGAGAGCTCTCTCCCTCATTTTAGGACACTTGTTTTATGCTAACTCTATGCTACAGTAATTCTTGAAGACTTTGGAGCTTTTTGGAGATCATTGTTGCATTACATCTTAGAGTTCTTCATTTGCTTCATAGTTTAGTTTCCATTCTTTCATAGTAGTTCATGTTTATGCTTTCATAGCTTAGATTTCACTTTCAAGCTTTAGAATAACTCATCTAGCTTAATAGGAAGGGTTGTAACACATTGCTATTTCCATTTCATAGCTTAGTTTGTACTTTCATTTTCATAGCATAGCTTGCACATTTGCATTCTCATTCTTAGCTTGCATTGCATTGCATTTCCATTTGATTCTTTGGAGATATTGACACTCTTTCCCTTGTCCTCATTCGAATCTCTCATTGTATGGTTGACTAGCAAGGTCACAAGCTTAATAGCTCTAGCTGAGAGCAAATTCATAATCTTGCAACTCCATGCATAAAGAGCTATGGATCGATTTGTGAGGGCTCATTCTTGAGTTTCCTTGCATGTAAGAATTCATAGAAGTGTACTACTTTTTTGTGTACAGTCCTAATGCATGATAAGGCATATTAGGACCCCTAGGAAGTCCTCATGACCCCTTTTGACACATTTGAATGCTCAAGTGTGTCTGAAGGTGTTGTAGGACCCCTTAGGGCACACTTCAGGGTTCCAATGTGTTGAAAGGGGTTATGGGGACTTCCTAGGGATCCTAACTCATGATAAGAAATACTAGGAGCCCTAGTAATTCCTCATGACCCCTTTAGGCACATTTGAATGCTCAAGTGTGTCCGAAGGGGTTGTAGGACCCCTAAGGACACACTTGAGGGTTCTAATGTGTCAAAAGGTGTCATGGGGGACTTCCTAGCGGTCTGAGTGCATGATAAGGAAAACAAGGACCCCTAGGAAGTTCTCATGACCCCTTTTGACATATTTGAATGCTCAAGTGTGTCTGAAAGGGTCGTAGGACCCCTTAGGACCCACTTGAGGGTTTCAGTATGTTGAGATGGGTCATGAGGAATTACTAAGGGTCCTAACATGTGACAAGGCATACTAGGACCGCTAGGAAGTCTCCATGATGCCATTTGACATATTTGAATGTTCAAGTGTGTCCGAAGGGGTCATAGGACCCCTTAGGACACACTTAAGGGTTCAAATGTGTCGCAAGGTGTCATGGTGACTTCCTAGGTATCCTAATGCATGATAAGGTGTACTAGGACTCCTAGGAAGTCATCATGACCCCTTTTGACACTTTTGAATGATTAAGTGTGTCTAAAGTGGTCTTAGGACCCCTTAGGACATACTTGAGGGTGCCAATGTGTCCAAATGGGTCATGGGGATTTCCTAGGGGTCCTAACACCTAATAAGGTGTAATAGAACCCCTATGAAGTCCTCATGTCCCCTTTTGACACATTTGAATTCTCAAGTGTGGCCGAAGGGGTTGCAGGACATGCTAGGACACACTTGAGGGTTCCAATGTGTCAGAAGGGGTCATAGGGACTTCCTTGTGGTCATAAACTATGATAAGGTGTACTAGGACCCCTAGGAAGTCCTCATGATTCATTTTGACACATTTGAATCCTCAAGTGTGTTTGAAGTGGTTGTAGGACCACTTAGGACACACTTGAGGGTTCTAATGTTTGAAAAGGTGTCATGTGGACTTCCTAGGGGTCCTAAAGCATGATAAAGCATACTAGGACCCCTTGGAAGTCCTCATGACTAGTTTTGATAGATTTGAATGCTCAAGTGTGTCCAAAGGTGTCATAGGACCCCTTAGGACAACTTGAGTGTTATAATGTGTCGAAAGGGGTCATGGGGACTTCCTATGGGTCATAATGCATGATACCATATACTAGGACCCCTATGAATTCCTTATGACCCTTTTTGACACATTTGAATTCTCAAGTGTGTCCAAAGGGGTCGTAGGACCTCTTATGACACACTTGAGGGTTACAATGTGTCAGAAGGGGTCATGGGGACTTCCTAGGTGTCCTTACGCATGATAAGATGTACTACGACCCCTAGGAAGTCCTCATGACCCCTTTTGACACATTTGAATCCTCAAGTGTGTCTAAAGGGGTTGTAGGACCCCTTAGGACACACTTGAGGGCTCCAATGTGTTGAAAGGGTTAATGGGGACTTCCTAGGTATCCTAACGTGTGATAAGGTGTACTAGGACCCCTAGGAAGTCTGCATGACTCCTATTGACACATTTGAATGCTCAAGTGCTTTTGAAGGGGTTGTAGGACCCCTTAGGACACACTGGAGGGTTCTAATGTGTTGAAAGGGGTCATGGGGACTTCCTAGGGGTCCTAACGCGTGATAAGGCATACTAGGACCCCTAGAAAGTCCTCATGACACATTTTGACACATTTAAATGCTCAATTGTGTCCAAAGGGGTCATAGGGCCCCTTAGGACACACTTGACAGTTTGAATGAGTTGAAAGGGGTTATGGGGACTTCCTAGGGGACCTAATGCATGATAAGGCATATTAGGACCCCTAGGAAGTCCTCATGACCCCTTTTAAGATAGTTGAATGCTGAAGTGTGTCTAAAGGCATTGTAGGACCCCTTAGGACACACTTGAGGGTTCCAATGTGTCAAAAGGGGTTATGGGGACTTCCTAGGGGTCCTAACACATGATAAGGCATACTAGGACCCCTAGGAATTCCTCATGACCCCTTTAGACACATTTGAATACTCAAGTGTGTCTGAAGGGGTCATATGACCCCTAAGGACACACTGGAGGGTTTTAATGTGTCAAAAGGTGTCATGGGGACTTCCTAGGGGTCCTAATGTGTGATAAGGCATACAAGGAAACCTAAGGAGTTCTCATGACCCCTTTTGACACATTTGAATGCTCAAGTTTGTTTGAAAGGGTCGTAGGACCCCTTAGGACATAGTTGAGGGTTCCAATGTGTTGAGAGGGGTCTTGGGGACTTCCTTTAGGTCCTAACATGTGACAAGGTGTACTAGGACCCCTAGGAAGTCTTTGTGATTCCATTTGACACATTTAAATGTTCAAGTGTGTCCAAAGGGGTCGTAGGACCCCTTAGGACACACTTGAGGGTTTTAATGTGTTTCAATGGGTCATGGGGACTTCCTAGGTATCCTCATACATGATAAGGAATACTAGGACCTCTAGGAAGTCCTCGTGACCCCTTTTGACATATTTGAATGGTTAAGTGTGTCTGAAGGGGTCATAGGACCCCTTAGGACATCCTTGAGGGTTCCAATGTGTCCAAATGGGTCATAGGGACTTCCTTGGGCTCCTTACACATGATAAGGTGTACTAGGACCCCTAGGAAGTCCTCATGACCCCTTTTGAGACATTTGAATGCTGAAGTTTATCCGAAGGGGTCGTTGGAGCTATTAGAACACACTTGAGGGTCCCAATGTGTCAAAAGAGGTCATAGGGACTTCTTAGGGGTCCTAAAGCATGATATGGTGTACTAGGACCCCTAGGAAGTCCTCATGACCCCTTTTGACACATTTGAATGCTCAAGTGTGTCATAAGGGGTCGTAGGACCCCTTAGGACACACTTGAGGGTTCCAATGTGTCAAAAGGGGTCAATGGGACTTCCTAGGGTTCCTAACACATGAGAAAGCATACTAGGACCCCTAGGAAGTCCCCTTGTCCCCTTTTGACACATTTGAATGCTCAAGTGTAATCAAAGGGGTCACAGGACCACTTAGGACAGACTTGAGTATTCCAATGTGTCAAAAGGGGTCATGGGGACTTCCTAGGGGTCCTAACATGTGATAATGCATACTAGGACCCCTAGGAAGTCATCATCACCCATTTTGACATATTTGAATGCTTAAGTGTGTTTGAAGGGGTCATACAACCCCTTAGGACACACTTGAGCATTCCAATGTGTCCATAGGGGTCATGGGGACTTCCTAGGGGTCCTAGCATTTGATAAGGCATACTAGGACCCCTTAGAAGTCCCCATGACCCCTCATAAGTATCTCTCTCTCTCTCTCTCTCTCTCCCTCTCTCATCTCCCTCTCTATCTCTATCTCCCTCTCCCTCTCCCTCTCTCCCTCTCTCTATCTCTCTACCTCAAGTGAACTATTCTTCAAAGCCTCCATTTCTACGTAGCTAGGGTTTACAACACCTATAAAAGGCACAACTATGTCCCTATAGGGACTCATGCTTGTGCTCAAAATCATATTATTTTCATGCATTCCCTGACATTTAATACAAATATTTATCCAACCACCTTTAATGACCTAAAAGAAATGAAAAATAAAATTTAGGCCAAAAATACATACCACATTTCAATATGTAGTACCATCAGCTTCAACAATAGCTTCCTCTACTAAGGAATGGAGAACTTCATTAATGTCTGGTCTAGAAGGAAGATTATAATTTCCATATTTTCGCAAGCCCTAAAATAATTTTTTTGTTATTTCTCTCCTCCTCCACTCTCTCAATTTAGTCCTCTCCCTCTCTGTTGCACTCAGCTTAGCCATCCTTACCTACTCTTTAACATAAATTCTCCAAAATTTGTATACAAAGGCATCATACAGGAAAAATGAAAAGTTTCCTAGAGTATATCTACAATTTGTATACAAAAGTATCATACAGGAAAAATGAAAAAAAATTAATAGCTAAAAGTTAAAATTTATCATTAACACTGGCAATACCAAGGTCATACCCACTGTCAAATCCTGGCCTATGACGTGCAAAATGAGAAAAGCAAGTGAAATGAAAGGGAAGTATGGATCAAATAGTGAAGGTGTATCAAATCAGATCAATATCATAATAAATGTAGAAAATAGTGTTACGGACACAAATATTTGCATATTAATGGGAAAGAGTGGGAACAACTTCTTGGACCCATGATATAATTTACAGATAAGGAGGAAGAGCTAGGAAGGGGAAAGCGGGAAAAGAAAGAAGTAAGATATGCATGTGAGCCTATGTCAGATGATGATGATGAGTAGTCACCATCTACTAGTAGCTCAAGTAGTGATAGAAGCTCTTCAGTGCACATGTACACTGAGACAAAAAATTTAGATAGAAAAGTAACAAGTGCTATGGAATTATCCACAGATCAATGTGAAATGAAGCCTCAAATTGGTTCCAAAGCATAAAAAGAATTTTTTCATGCACTTCATTCTAGCACCATAAATATTTCTATTAGAAATGCCTATTCGTCCATGTCCTTTCATTTACGGGACTTGGGAAACTAGGTTACTCATGTTGGGCATTATCCCTCAAATGTAAGTTCATTGCCACCTTTGGCAAGGCAGTCTCACTCCTCATTTGACAACAAAGGGAAGCCATTTATGGTTTGAGGTTTTAATTTAGCTGACAAGTGGAGAGCTTCTCAAGGTACTGATCTCTTTCATAGAGAAGTTCTTGATTCATCTCAAGGTTCTCGTTTAGGTGACCAACTCCTTGGAGGTCCACAAATAGACACATTGATTTCCCAAATTGGTAAAAGGATAGATGCAATTTTTTTAAGAGTATCCCAATTGAAGAGAAATGGAAATTCTAGTGAGCATAAAGATATTGTAGATCCAATGGGTGTATCTCCTCCACTAATAAATATAACTACTTCCAGAGACTTGAGTTTAAATGGAGACTATATGTTCCCAAACATGCCCCAGTTGAGCATGTGAGCCATATGTTGCTTGAGTAAAGAAGATAGTGGTTTATTAAAGCATCTACATTATCCCACTTGCTATCAGTTACTACTTTTTGAGCGGTTTGCCAGCTTCTTCTATGTGGGATTTTTGTAATATATAATGTCCTCGTGCAAGTACATGCCAATTTTTGTAAACATTTTCTATTGTAAAGGGTTAGTGAGCAATATCAAAGAAAAGGTTCTTGCATTTATTATTTAGACACATATGAATTAGGAAACCATTTTTGTCCCATTACATGGAAGAAATTCCTAGATTCACTTTGTCGATATCAATAGGCAAAAAGATGAGGGAAGAAATATTTGTGAAGAGGAAGTACAAATGTTACTATCCAAAACCATTTGGAGAGTAATATTCTTCTCCTGATTGTAATAAGAAACTCAAAATGCAGAAGATAGCAAATAATTGGGGCATTTATTTCCTATGACCTATGTCAATTTCAGTTCAATTCCTATTGATGATATTTTCAATGTGTAAAAATAAACTGATGTGTTATTTTAAAATGGCGTTGATTGAAATTTATGAACATATGTCAAATATCCATTTTTTCCAAAATTTGAAATAGAACCAGTGGTAATATAATAACATTTTTGAATTTCACATCCAATGATTGGATGTTAATCAAAAGTAAAACACAGTAACATTTTTGAACTGATAAACAATCTTAGTCTTTCTTCAAACCTACTCATGTGTATGTGGGTTCTTGGAGGTATCTACCAAACAATGTGTGGATCTGTAATGTCCCTACCCAAGACCTTACTCACTTTGCTTAAAACTCCTAATTAGAATTTGGATTTCTAATGCCTGCTGTGATATTATTTAAGTTTTCCTTTCTCCTTACTAATTAATATTGTAATGAATTGGTTATCTCTCTCTCTCTCTCTCTCTCTCTCTCTCTCTCTCTCTCTCTCTCTCTCTCTCTCTCTCTCTCTCTCTTTCCCTCCTAATCTTTCCCATTCCCTTCTCTCTCTCTCCTACTCTCTCTCCTTCCCCCTTCTATCTCTCTCCTACTCTCTCCCCTTCCCCTTCCCTCTATCTCTCCTACTCTCTCCCCTTCCCCTTCTCTCTCTCTACTACTCTCTCCCCATCCCCTTCTCTCTCTCCTACTCTCTCTCCATCCCCTTCTCTCTCTCTCTCTCTCTCTCTCTCTCTCTCTCTCTCTCTCTCTCTCTCTCTCTCTCTCTCCCCTTCTCTGTATCTCTCCTACTCTCTCCCCTTCCCCTCATCTCTCTCTACTACTCTCTCTCTCTCTCTCTCTCTCTCTCTCTCTCTCTCTCTCTATGTTCCTCTCTTAGCCCCCGCCACCTTCTCACTCTCTCTTCTCCTCAATGGCCGCCCATGAATTTTTTAAATGGCTGATTGATTTCCTTTGTTTCTTTCAATGGCCATCCACAATTTTTCTGCAATCTTCCAACCTTTCATATATAGTTGTAAAATTCATATTAATATATTATACATATAAAATAATTTATAATATATGATTAATATATGATATATAATGTAACATTTAATATTAATATATAATGTATAATGTAACATATAATATATTAATATATGATATATAATGTAACATTTAATAATATTAATTGTAAAATGTATATTATATAATATTTAATATGTATAATATATAATCTAATATATATCTAATATATAGTTTTTGATAGATAATCTAATATATATCTAATATATAAGTTTTTGATATAATCTAATATATATCTAATATATATAATCATATGAAGGATGGAGAAATGGGAGGGAGAAAGGGGAGGGAAAAGTGAAAAATCAAAATTCTGCTGGCATTTTTGGGTACGCAAAAATATCGGGTACCCAATTAGGCTCGGTATTGATTTGTGCACCAAACCTACATGGTCAACTATTTAAATGTCTCAAAAACATGTTTTTTCCCTATCTCTCTGAGTTCCAGACTTTGACCATGTAGCTAACAACTTTTTTTTACCCAAATTTGATGAAACAAAAAGGGTATCTTAAGGAGATTATCATCTTTCTATCGATATAATTGCTATCAAATTTTGAATTTGGTAAGTAATTATTACTTATTTTCTAATTGAGTTACCTCTAAAATGTTGATTGAAAAATGACTAACTTTTAGACGGTATAACATTTTTGAAATCTGAATAATGCGTCACATTCTATGCTTCACCTACTATAAGGATTTTGTTTTTTTTTTTTTAATTTTCTAAAGTTTTGAATGAGTTAAGGTGGTCATACATGGGAGTTTTTTTATTCTGAAAACGTTGTAGCAGAAAATTCATACTTAATTTTTTTTTGGAATAAAATTAGAAAAAAATATGCTTCACATTCAGGCATGAGTCTACTACTTATATATAAAATCCTATAATAAAATATTATCATTTGATTATAATTAAGGTGGTCAGACATTCACCTACTTCTTATTTTTTTCCAAAATTTTTTGTACTACTGCATTGAAATCTATACTTTTCACCAATCATACTAATTTTTTTTCAAAAATGGCCTAGTAGTTTAGAAACTACATTCAATTTTCTACAGATTCTATTCTTACAACTTTTTGATATTAGGTTGATAGCTAGTTGAAATTTTCACATCAAGTTGACTAACCCTGATTTGCCGATTTTTCATTGCCACTTAAGGGCATAGTTTGGCCCCTCATGATCTTGCACATACCCTATTTTTTCTACCAAGGTACCTTTTTAAAAAAAAATTAAATTTTTAAATTTATTAATTTTTTTGGTATTTTTAGAATATATAATTTTTATTATTTTTTGAGATAAATCAAATCTCCTATTGCTAGGTTTTCACTAAGATGATCATTTTTTCATGACATTTTCTAACTTTTAGAAGTTTTTGACAATATATCATTTTTTTTGGATTTTCTCAGGATCAATAAGTATGTATAAAGGATGTCTCCAGATAGAATGGGCATAATGGATAAAACTTCTTTAGGTGCAAGACATTGATAGGATCAGGGAGTTGCTCTCCTTCTATAGTAGATAATAAATAAGCACTTGTCCCAAAAGTTGTTGTAATGATGTAAGGTCCAAGACAATTAGGTTCAAATTTTCCCTTTTGATCTCTACGATGTTGATTCTTAGGAATTTCATGTAGGACAAGATCTCCCACTTGGAATTCTCTACGGAAAACCTTTTTGTTGAAGGCTTTGGACATGTGGTTTTGATAAACCCTCATATGGTCAAATGATGCTTGACGTTTCTCATCTAGAAGTTCTAACTCTTGAAGTCTTATGGTGTGGTAGTCTTCATTTGTAACTAGACCTTTGAGGGAAACTCTAAGTGAAGGAATCTCAACCTCTAAAGGTAACACTACTTCAACACCATATGAAAGGGAAAAAGGAGTAGCCCCAGTAGGAGTACATTAAATACTTTTTCTATAGGCCCACAAAGATGGATTTATCTATAAGTGCCAATCTCTACCCTTCTTACAAACTATTATGTGTAGGATTTTAAGAATGGTTTTGTTTGATGCCCCTGCTTGACCATTTCCTTGCGGGAAGTAAATGGAGGACCAATGTTGTTTAATCTTGAATTTATTGTAGAGTTGTTTAAGGTCCTTATTTTTGAACTGGCCTTCGTTGTCAATGATAATCTCATAAGGCACTCCATATCGATAGATGATATGGTTTAGAATGAATAGGGAGATTGTATTTCTCGAGGCAATAGAAAGTGGGACAAATTCTACCCATTTAGTGAAGTAATCAATAGCAGTGATAATAAATGTGTGTCCACCTGATGAGTTGAGATGAATTTGCCCAACAAGATCAAAGCCCCAGAGCTAAAATGGCCAATGAGAAATAGAAGGAATGAGTTCCCTTCCTAGAGCATGTATTAGGTTACCATGTTTTTTACACCTTTTGCATGACTTTACAAAAGATATTGCATCAATCTGCATCATAGGCCAATAGTACCCCGCCCTAGGCAACCTTCAGGAAATGGCAAGACCATTGGAATGTCCCCCATAGATTCCCTCATGGATGTCAACTAACACTTGGTTAGATTATTCCTTTACTAAGAATCTAAGAAGTGTTCCATCTAGACCCCTCCTATAAAAATCACCAGAGATAAGGGAATGGTGAGAGGCATGTTGGTTAAGAATTCTGCATTCATATCAATTAAAGGTTTCAGGGATAATGTCATCATGAAGGTATGAGTAAATGGCACCATAATGAGATGAATCACAACCAACAAGGGTACAAAAGACATGACTTTATTGGGAGTCATAGATAGGGTGATGTAGCTCTTCCACCAGGAATTCAAATCTAGATTCATGTTCCCCTAACTAAAGGAGTGAAGCAAGTGTAGCCATAACATAAACTGCTTTGTTTTCTGCTCTAGGGATTTGCTAAAATGTGACAAATGTGAAGTATCATTTCAAGGAATCAACCATTTTCTTGTAAGCTACTAGTTTCTCATTTTTTTTTTATATTTATCATTGACTTGGTTGATTATCAGCTATGAATCCCCATAGATATGTAACTCTGTGATTCTCCATTCTATGGCTATCTTAAGTCCATTTGTTAAAGCTTCATACTCAGCAATGCTATTTGTACATGGGAACAATAACTTGTAAGACTTAGGAATCGTGTACCCATGAGGAGAAACAAAAAACACACTAGCCCCTAAACTATTTTGCATAAAGGATCCATCAAAGAACATCTTCCATGTTCTTTTAGTCATATACATGAGGTGTTCATCTGGGAAGTCAACTTGAATAGGTGCATTATCTTGTATTGGGAAATCAGCCAATTTATTTTCTATTGCTTGTCCTTTGATTTCTTTACCCTCAATGTACTCTACGTCAAACTCTAAAAGGATCATCATCAATTTAGCAAGTCTACCTATGAGGGCAGCCTTACCTAGTAAATAATTGAGTGGATCTATTTTTTCTATGAGGCGTATAGTGTGTGCAAGCATGTAATGTCACAACTTTTGGGAAGCAAATGCAACTACAAGGAAAGGTTTCTCAATGCTGGTGTAGTTATCCTCATATGAAACAAGAGTGTGACTAATGTACTATATTTCTCTTTCTTTCCCATTTTCATCAAGTTGAGCTAGTAATGCCCCCAAGAAAGATTCTATCACTGAAATGTATAGAATAAGTGGTTTCCTTCGGATAGGAGACATTAAAATGGGAGGATTTGCCAAGTATTTATTGATTTGATCTATACTTTTTTGAAAATCCTCATTCCAAACACATTTTACTCCTTTGTGTAAGTTCTTGTTGAAAGGTTGAGCTCTATCTGCCAAATGTGAAATGAATCTCCTTATTGATTGAAGATGTCCTTGGAGACTCCTCATTTGACTAATGTTTCTAGGAGGTGGCATATCTATGATTGCTTGGACTTTTTCAGGGTCTACCTCTATTCCTTTTGCTAAAATGATGAATCCTTGTAGTTTTCCAGAGGTGACCCCAAATGCACACTTTTTAGGAGTTAACCTTAGTTCAAGTTGTTTCATGCAATCTAGAATGACTTCTAAATCATCTAAGTGTGTATCTCTTTTCTTAGACTTGGCCAAAGTGTCATTTACATAATCTTCCATGTTTTTATACATCATATCATGAAAAATGGTTGTCATAGCTTGTTGATAGGTGGCTCCTGCATTTTTTAATCCAAAAGGCATAATGTTCCAACAATAGGTACCCCATGGACAAGTGAATGTAGTCTTTTATTGATATTCAGGAGCTATCTTAATCTAATTGTATCCAGAAAAACCATCCATTAAGGAATAAATCTCATAACCCGTAGTCATATCCACTATCATGTCTATCTTGGGAATTGAAAATTCATCCTTTGGGCATGCTCTATTGACATCTCTAAAATCTGTGAAAATTCAAATGGATTTGTCATGTTTGGAAATTGGTACAATATTTGATATCCGTTCAGCATAGTCAATAGCTCTTATGAACCCTACACCAAGGAGTTTCTCTAATTCAACTTTGACTAGGAGAGCTATGTGAGGATGCATCTTTCTTAATTCTTGTTTAACTAGTTTGACACCTTGACCTATGGACACGTGATGCATGATAAGATTAGTGTCCAACCTTGGCATATCTAAATAAGTCCATGCAAAGTTGATCTTCTTTTCCTGTAAGAACTTAGTGTAAGCTTCTTTTTCTTGTGGTGACAAGGACTGAGCCAAGTGCACTATTTGTGGAGCCTCATCTATACCCAAATTGACTATTTGTGTTGGTTCAATAAGCACTAAAGATCTATCTTGAAAGTAGATAGGGAGACGATCAATTACCTCATCCTTAAGCACCTCAGAGAGGTTTTCACCCTTGGATACGTCATTTATTTTTACTTATTTTGGTTCTAACACTGCCACATAGTTGTTTTCTCCATTAGAACTCTTATTCTTTTGATTTTCTTTTCTTCTTTTTTTTGTGACTAAGGTACTTGATGTTTGGCTCTGTCATGCTGGTAGCTGGTTTACTGGTGGAAGAGACTATGGGTTCAATGGCATTCAAGTAATAGGCTATCTTGGCTTGCTCTCTTGTTGATGAGATGCATTGAGTTTCATGGCTTGAACAACACTAGTCAAGTGTAAAATAACTTGATCTTTGGGTTGAGAGGAGTCCACAACTCCATCATTGACCACTTATTTGTTCCTATTCCAATGTAATTTTTTCCCTTTATCCTTGTTAGGGTTGTTGTTATTTTGACCATTGTTGTTGTTTTTGTTTCCATGTTTGGTCAAAATTTCTTGTTCTCTCAAAACATCTTCAATCCTACATGCAATTTTAATCATGGTGTCAAAGGAATGAAAAACCATCTTCCTAACTTCATACTGCATTTTGGGAACCAAGTTGCTAACAAGGATGTCAATCTTCTCATTTTCAGGGATGGTCATTTAGTAGCAAGATTATTGTCATCTCCACCTTTCCAAGAAAGGGACAAAGGATTCCCCTTTATTTTCCTTTAAGTTTCATAAGTCCAACATGGTGATAGATCTTGAAAGGTTGTATGCAAAGTGTTAGACAAATCCATGGATGAGCTCCTTGAAAGTCTTATTAGGGGGAGTTATGTTGGTGAACCATTCCATCACTTGACCCTTAAAACTCCTTGGGAACAATCTCATGAGGTACGAGTCATCTTAATGAAACTCAAAACTCATGATATAGAATTGATGCAGATGATCATGTGGATCTCCATTACCATCATACTTGTCATATTGAGGGATCTCAACATTTCTAGGAAAGTCTTTCATTCTCACACTCTTGTCAAAAAAAATTAGGACAAATTAAATCAAGTGAGAATGAACTCTTGGGTGACAACATCTTCTCCATCATAATCTTGAGTTGTTTGATCTCCTCTTCTTGAGATGGACCTTGCTTCTAATCTTCTTGTCCACATCAAAGTTGTAGGGGACTCTAGCACCCTTGTTGATTAAACTCTCTAGGAACTTGTCTTTATTTTTTTCTAAGTATCTCTCCACATACTATTGGAAGAGTGATTCTTTTTGTATCTTCATGAAGTCTTGGGAGTTGAGGTCAAAACTTGAGCTACTACCCCCATATTTTGCACCATGGTGAGCATGTTGTGAAGGTTGTCTTGAGTTCCTAGGAGGTGTTCATCTCCTATAATGATCATGTTGTGAAGCCCTTCTATCTCTAGGGCTAGGAGATCATGAAGGTGTTCTTGAAAATCTTCCACTTCATGGAGTCTTAGGAGGGGTGGATGGAGGAGAGTCATTTCCACCACCAACACACATATTGTTAAATTAATCATTAAGTTGTTGAGCCAAGAGTCTGTCTTTCTCTTCTTGGGAGGCTGCCCTTTCTATCTCCAACAAGGCTTGTCTCTCCAACTCTAGGAGTCTAAATTTATCTTCCTTTTCATCTTGTTCTTCTAGTAAGGCTTTATTTTCATGCTCAATTCTCTTAAGTCTATCACTTGTGTATCTTGAAGGTTCTTTGAGCAGTGAACTTGGTCTTGAATGTCTAAACAAGTCATTGGTGTATGTTGCATTCACACAAGTGTCATAGGGTTCATCATCTTGGTTTTCATGTGTTGATTGTTCTTATTGATAGCCATGCCTCTTATCCCTTTCATCCCTTTGATGTGCATCTAGTCTAGTTGAGATAAGGGGTTAGACCGGTCAATTTTCACGAGAGGAACTACCAAACAGAATGGTATCTCTATGTCTTTCAAATATGTCATCAAGGATTTTATCCATTTCTTCCCTCCCTCGTCGATTCATTATGTAACTCATATCCATGTACAAGTGAGAAGATTCTAAGGGTGTATTCAACTCACTAAGATTACTCTTGGGATCAAACCAAACTTCTGAGCTTTTCCTGGGTGATTGATCAAAGACTGGAAATGATAGCATAACAAATCAAGCGAGTTGTAAAAAGCTAGTTTTTTGACTCGAGAACTCTATTTTTGTTCATTTTAATTGATCAAAGAGATGCATTAGAATATTTTTATCATTAATCAGGCACACAAGATAGTAATTAGGGAGTTCAAGAAAACAGTTGTCTTCAAACAATGAGCAAGGGATAAAACAACCTTGTGCATAAACAAGAATACTGACGTAGTATTCTACTCCCTAAGGACTGTACTTATGTATGTTCTCGAAATGTTTTTCAGCCATGCAACTCTTTTAATCTAAAGTGGGTGAACTCTAATCTAGGAACATTGAGGTTTTGAAACATTCTGAGAATTTAATCAATTGAAGATGCTAAGGAGATCTGACAGCCCAACAAGAAACCACACTTGTGGAGATTTCTTCCACAAGGACATTTATATAGCAGTTGTTGCTACCATGAAAAGAATGGCTAATATCACTTGAGGTTCCATCCATGTGGTTTACCCAATAAAGGGAGTGTCTACTATAGTTAACCCTCTCTAACAAGGAAGCCTCACAATATGGACCACATGGGGACTTAGCTCAGATTCAAGGGTTCTGAGTTTCTGATGTACCCAAAAGAGAACAGAGCATAATCCTCTAGCCTCTTCACCTCACCTAAACATAGAAAGAAAATTAATTGACACTCTAAGTTGTAATCACCTCACTAAGATTTGTATGTCAACAACAATGACTACCAATCTCTCTAAGTGGGACCAAGAGAGAACGTACCATCAAAAGTTGAAGACTAAGTCAAGGTTTATATGCCAACAACAATGACTGTCAATCTCTCTAAGTGGGACCACGAGAGAATGTACCATCAAAATTTGAAGACTAAACCAAGGTTTGTATGCCCACAACAATGACTATCGATCTCTCTAAGTGGGACCAAGAGAGAATGTACCATCAAAGGTTGCAGACTAAACCAAATAAGACAATGAGATGATAACAAGTCATTCCCTACCTATAAGAGGATCTATCTTTGAGAAGAGATTTGCATGTAAAATAAGAAAATGAAGCCCAATCTCTCAAGAATACCACAAATAGTGTTCATAGGGCCTAATTACTATGTAAGACATATATGCAAGAAAGAAAATATAGATTCATTGTTTCCTTTAGAGAAAAATTGAAGTGTGATCTATGAAAGCAAGAAATGACTCAAGTAAGAAACATGAGAGGTTCATTTTAATTTCAAAAATCCAAATGTTCTAGAGATGTATTAAAATACCTC
This sequence comes from Chamaecyparis obtusa, assembly GCA_027943335.1. Taxonomy (NCBI): domain Eukaryota; kingdom Viridiplantae; phylum Streptophyta; class Pinopsida; order Cupressales; family Cupressaceae; genus Chamaecyparis; species Chamaecyparis obtusa. Next base: position 438,665 of record BSBK01004758.1, on the reverse strand, counting down.
AAGTCCAAAGCAATGCGCTTAGTAGATTTTACCTTATTTTTATTTTGTTGAGCTTTTCCGTGCAAGCAAGCCACGAACTCTCCAACAAACAAACAAGCAAACAAGATATGCAATATATATTCAACTTATGCAAACCCTAGGGTTAGATCTGAAAATTAATTTTTAGGAGAAATAATAACTAGCAAATAATTTAAATGACATCTCATATCATGCATTGAACCATGTGAAAAATAAGTGCACACTAATCACAAAATTATTGTTTTTTTGCATTTGACGTAGTCAACAAGATCTAATTTTTTTGATATAATTTTGGCCACAAAAATATAAATGAAAAACAAAGAAACCTACTTAAAAACATAGAGCTTTCCAAAAATGTAAAAATTTTAGAAAAATCTCTTCATTTGTGCCCTAGAGACCCATTTTACCAAAATAGACCAATTTTTTTAAATCATCTATTTGAGCTATTAAATTGCATCCAAATTTAAAACACAAAGAATGAACCCCCTATAGAATTTAAATGGCTTTCCAAAAATGTAAAGATTTCTAAAAAATATGCTTATTTAAGTTGAAAATTAATTTTTTATAAAAAATAAAGAAAAAATTATAAAAAATTCACAATACCTTAGAAAATTCTAAATTTTTTACTAAAGCTTCTTTGATATGTCGCCAACTTGCCAAAAAAAATTTAGACTAAAAATCAAAGTTGTTTGGGAGATATGATCAAATCTTTGAAAATCTAAGGTTTTAGTCTCCAAGCAAATCTGCACAAGGGGGTTAGCTCCAAAAATAACCAAAACTAGCATGTAAGGGTGGGTTGCCCCATGGTGGGTGCCAAAAATGTGTGCTAAAATGTTGACACACTTCTATGAGTCATTATATCCAAGATTGCTCAAGAATGAGGTCTCAAATGGTGGCTCATAGCTCTTTATTCATGGAGTGCAAGGGTTTGTAATGGAGGCCCTCAGTTTACACCTAGTTTGTGCCCATGTAAGTACACTATAAAACAAGAGCTTCAAAGAGGAAAATCAAGAATGCTAGTCTCCATGATCATCAAATATGCATGCAAATGAAAATGGAAGCTATTTTATATGATAATAATGCATGAAAGAAAACTAATCTATGAAAGGAAATACACATGCAAAATTATTCTATAAAATGAAATATGAATTTATTCTAATATGAAAGTGCAAGAGTAATCTAAATGGATTGCCATGGAGGCATGAGAGAAGAAGACAAGAAAAGAGAAGTTGCAATGAACAAGCTCAAGTGCTCAAACTCTCTTCCCAAATCGCTCTCCAAACCTGCAGCATAAAAATAACATAAAATTTGGATGCCTAAAATGAGAAGGAAAAAAGATTAAAAGGAAAAATGAAATGATAAATAGTGGAGATTAAATTTTGGTTGATCTATGTGCTCAAGATTCTCAAGAGGCAAAATCAATGGACATGGTTAAGAGGCAAAAAGATGTGTGGAAGAGATTAAGAAGCAAAAGGAGATTCCACTCATCTTGGAAAGTGTTCATTCAATGTGTAGACAAAAAGTCTTTTTCTTTTTATTTTTGTTTTATTATTTATTTATTATTCTTAGCAAAGTGGTTTCCATTATTTAATTAAAAGATTTTTTATTTATTTAAAAGAGATTTATTCTTTTAATTAAATGTGGCTTAGGATAAAGTGATTTTATTATTTAATTAAAAGATTTTTTTATTTAATTAAAAGGGAGAATGTTCTTTTAATTAAATAAAACTTAGGATAAAATGATCAAATCTTAGGAAATATTGAAATATTTGAATTAACTATGATTTGATTAAAGAAATTGATTTGAATTAAAAATATTGCAAGGTATTGATTCATGAAATTGATAAATTGATGAATGGGGGTCCAAAGTCTAGGTGACCATTTTAGGGTGCATATAGCTATATATGTGGAAGATTGCACAAATATAATATTTGGGCTGATGGAAAGAGACAAATTTTGTTACCTTTGATTGAAGAATCCATTGGTGAGATATGTACATCTGTTAAAGTTTGTATGATGGAAGGTACATAATTTGTTAAGGATTTAAAGAAAAATGATGTTTTCTATTTTGTGATTCTTAACAAACTGACGAATGGTGCTCCCCTTAATACCACAAACACATAACAAAAACAAAGAAACAATAACAAATTGCAAAATAGAAAATGGGCTTCTTATTATCTCTACAAATGTGGAATTACAAATTTTGAAATTACAATATGCAAAGCCACATGGGCATTTTCCCTTACAATATTCTGTAGGAAAAAGCCTCAAATCATTACCCAAATCTACCCAGAACTACCCTAGACAACACTATGGGCCTTTCTTATATAGGAAATTTCCACCGCCTGAGAAGGTTCCAAAAATTTAGCCCTTAAGGTTGACTATCCTAAAATTATTTTATTTTTCTCAACTATTACAATAGGGTCGGCTCAAAATAATTACAAAGGATGGGGAAAATGGCTCATGCTCACTCTGCACTCTGCTAGGGTTTTTTACCTTGCATCCATTTTCTGCACTCTTGTCCTTTGCACATACCACAGTTATTGCAGGAAATAGTCTAGTATATATGGCTCCAGCCACTTCCCACCAAGTAGTTGATGCTGGTGCTGGTGTGGTTTCAGATAGCAATTACACCACCAAGAAAATGTCCCCATAATTTTGTGCCCAAAGTGTTCCACAAGGTATGGCTTAGCCTAATATTATTTTACCCATTAATGAGTTCAATGATGCTTTCACTTGACTTGAAACGCATACCCTAACTAGCTATTTTTGGGTCGCAACCCTCCTGAACATGTTCTCAAGGATTGGGTTGTGAAATCATGGACTCCTCATGGAATCTTCCTAGATGGAATTTGTTGGAAATTTGGCTAATGTGGATGTATAGATGTTTTCATTATGGCAACATATGATCTCTATTGAGAGCGCGGAATCTGGAATGCAAGTATGGCAAGTTGAAGGAAGAAATTGTCTAAGTATGGCTATAGTGATTCTGACAAAGCACCCAGTGAAGATTTAGTTGGCGACGTCCATTGGAGCAATATTTTTGTTTGTGTAATTAACTGAAGCTTCTACAGAGTATGAGGATACCCCATCTTAGTGCACATAAAGTTTGGAGCAGTACGGACGAAGTTATTCAAAGTTTACCAAAGATAGTTTTTGCAGACAGAATAGTTTTGGAGACAATATTAATGAAAGAGTTAAGGGATTATTTTTTCTTGTCAAAATAATGACTTAACATTATGAAGGGATGACATCCTAGATTTTTACTCTTGGATAAAGATTTTGGAAGCCGACCATATAAAGTTATTAGCTCTAATAACTCATATATTAGGCATACTTGAAATGTAATGAAAAAGTGTGTGATGTGTAAAAAGAAAGAAAAGGATAACTTGCGATAGTTGTATATTGTGATAGCAACAAAGGCTATTGATGCAAAGTTGTAAGTAGTACCATACTATAGTCAGAAACATTTTGTATTACCTGTTTGGGTAGTGAGCTCAGCTGGTGATCAGGTTTTGTAATCTAACTCTTAACAGGGTTAAGGCTTCTAACAAGGCCTAAAGTCCTTTAACCAGGATAAATCTACTATATTGTAAATTGACTCTTAATAGGGTCCAATATCCCTAACAGGATACTTTTGATTAGTGATATTTGTGGGTACCATCCCCACCAGGGTTTTCCCTTGGCCAGGGTTTTCTCGAGAACATATCATGTGTTATGAGTTCTTTCTATTTACTACTATGTTTGTTAATCAGCTTGATAATCTTTATATGCACTAAAGTAATCTGTTATATCCATAAGTGGGCAAAAGAAAAAGTTTGTGAAATACTGATTCACCCCCCCCTCTCAGTATTTCCTATTTCTAACAGCATTCATAGCCTCACCAAAGTCTTTTTTTTGTTTCTCTTTTCTAACCCCTCTTATGTGGATGCTATTTTTTCCAAAGGTCCTTGGAACCTCAGGGCCTCATTGTTAATCTTCCAATGCTGGTATCGTGACTTCTTTGTCTCTAATGACAAGAAGTTGAAAGTACCAGTGTGGGTAGAGTTCCCTGGTAGGGTTATGTTGACAAAATGGTTAGTGCTCCCCTTGGGATTCGTGACATTGTTTAACTACCTCCTATGTCTTCTATAAGTCTAGTGGTTGTATTGAACATTAACAGGTCAATCTTTTGGTGCAATGACATCCGCTACTTTCTAACAATTGGTATTAGAGCAGAAGGTCCATCCTTGAAAGAGAAGTTTAACAACTTAAGGAGATCCATGGTGAATTTCAGGAAAGAAAGCCCTAAGTTTGATGGAGTAAATTTTGAAAGCTGGAAAGAAAAGATGAAGACACACCTATTATGTTTAGGACCAGTTTAGTGGTTGATTAAAAAGAATAATAAGACTATCATTGAAGAGGACAATCTTGAAACATGTACTATGGAAGAGAGAGATCTATTCATATGTAACATACTTGCAAGAGAAGCACTTTTGACAGCACTACCGGAGAATGAGTACAGTCAGGTAAAATATTTGAAAAAATCTCATGAAATTTGGAATGCTTTACACTCTACTTTTGAAGGTGATGAACATGCAAAAAGAGTTAGATTACATAATTGGATATGTGCATTTGAAGATATAAGAATGTTGGAAGATGAATCTATTAGAAGTTATATTGGTAGAATGTCAGAGATCATTTCAGGTATAAAATCTTGTGGAGGAACAAAGATAGAGAATGAAGTGATATGGAAAATTATGAGGACATTGAATCTTGTATTTAAGCAGACAACATAGATGATTGAAAAAGTGATACCTTGTACAACAAAATTTAAAAGAGAGACTCTTCTTGGAAGATTGGAAGTAGCAGAAATGAACCTGAGATTATCAGGAGACTTACCTAGAATGGAGACAACATTCAATGCTCTTAGTGTTTGCCTTACTTTGTCAAGAACCATCAGTGTGAGTAGAGATTATGTTGGGAGCAGTAGATCTAGAAATGAAGAAGACAAGAAGATTGAAGAAGGTATTGCCTTGCTTGTGAAAAGAGAACCAGATGATAAGAAATTTTTTAAATGTTGGACTTGTCAAGAATATGGTCATTTTGCATCTAAATGTCCTAAGAGAGTTAAAAATTACAGAAGCAATTTCAAACCTAGAAGATCTAAGGAATGTTATTATGCTAATGATGAAGATCTTGAAGCTAGTATAGAAAGAACTTTAAGTGAAAGTGATACTGAGAATAATGATGACATAGGATTTGTAGCAATTAAAGAAGAAAATCCTGAATCTGATGTTAAGGAAGAAAAAGCCTTAGTTTCTCAAGTTAAAAAAAAAGCTGATTGGATTATAGATAGTGGTTGTTCACATCATATGACTGGAGACATGAAAAGTTCATAAAGTTCAATGAATATGATGGTGGAGTAGTTAGAGTTGGAAACAATGCACCTTGTTTGATTAAAAGGTATATGATCTATTACTCTTGATGGAAAGACTAATACTGATGATGTTTATTTTGTGGATGGATTGAAACATAATCTTTTGAGTGTTGGATAGTTAGTTGATAAGGGATATCAAGTTTGATTTACTGAGAAAACTTGTGTGATAAAGGATAAAGATGGAAATCTGATTGGAACTAGATCTAGAACCAGAGGTAATGTATTTTAGTTGAATCCTATTGAGATGACATGTTTGATTACAAAAATTATTGATAGTTGGTTATGGCATAGAAGGTTTTGTCATATAAACTTTGATAACATTGTGAAAGTAAGTACTACACTTGCAGTAAGAGATTTACCTAGAATTATGAAGCCTACTAACATGATTTGCAAAGAATGTGTAATGGCTAAATAGAAGAGAAGTTCTTTTCCTAGTAAGAAGTTTACATCTACAAAGAAGCTAGAGATTGTTCATACATATTTGAGTGGTCCTACTAGGACTAGAGGATTCTATGGAGAAAGGTATTTTATGATTCTTGTTGATGACTTTACAAGAATGATGTAGATTGCATTTCTTAAAGAAAAATCTAAAGCATTTGATAAGGTTAAGATTGTTAAGAATAAAGTTGAGAATCAATCTGGAATGGAGATTAAATGTTTAAGATCTGATAGAGAGGTGGAGAATTTACTTCTAGAGAGTTTAACAACTTTTGTGAAGAAAATGGCATTAAAAGATAGTATTCAGCCCCTAGAACACCTAAAGAAAATGACATTGCAGAAAGAAGGAACAGATCAGTGACTGAAGTAGCAAGAGCTATGTTGTTTGAAAATAATTTGGCAAAGATATTTTGGAGAGAAGCAGTGAACACAACAATATACACAATGAATAGAGTACAAATCAGAGCAGAGATAGACAAGACACCTTATGAGTTATGGTTTGGACATGCACCCTCAGTTAAGTATTTTAGAATTTTTGGAAGCAAATGTTATATAAAGAGAGATGATGATATAGGAAAGTTTGATCCTAGAAGTGATGAAGGTATATTTCTTGGATGTTCTTTGAAAAACAAAGCATATAGATGTTTCAATAAAAGAACTAAGACTATTGTTGAGAGCGCAAATGTTAAAGTTGATGAAAATCTCAAAATTCAGGAAAGAATGCTTGATTATGAATCTGATGAAGAAACTCATCCTAAGCCTAATACTGGAACTACTAAATTGTTTTATGAAACTGATAGTGATTTGTTGAATGAAAGCCACAGTGAAGTTATTGAAGAACCTACATCTGAAGAGAGATCTGAGATAGTGACACCTAGCAAGAGTTTGTTAAAGAATCATCCTTTTGAATAGATTATTAGGAGCATAAAAAAAGGAGTTCTTACTCAAAATAAGGCACAAAAATAGTTATGTTTGATTTCTCAAATTGAACCTAAGACTACTAATGAAGCTTGTGAAGATGAAAGTTGGACTAATGCTATGAAAGAACTAGATCAGATTGAAAAGAACAAGATATGGTAATTGGTCCCTAGACCTAAAGACAAGAATGTTATTGGAACTAAATGGGTATTCAGAAACAAGATGAATGAACAAGGATAAGTAGTAAGAAACAAAGCAAGATTGGTATGTAAGAGTTACTCACAACAAGAAGGAATTGACTATGAAGAAACCTTTGCACCTATTGCAAGAATTGAAGTAGTAAGAATGGATTTGGCATATGCAGCTTATAAGAAATTCAAAGTGTATCAGATGGATGTGAAGTCAGCATTTCTAAATTGAGAATTGGAAGAAGAAGTCTACATTGAGCAACCTGAAGGTTTTCCTTTAACTCAAGAAGGAGACATGGTATGTAAATTAAAGAAAGCTTTATATGGACTTAAACAAGCACCTATAACTTGGTATGCAAGATGATGAGAGCAATTTATGTCCTAGATTATGCCATATTATAAGCCTTCATGTCCATTTCAATACCTATTTTAATATTCCATCTTCTCCTTCTATGTTGCAAATGCTCTAATATTTATGAGTAATATTTAATATAGTTATTAGATAGAATATGTGAATAAACATGAGAGATTGTATTTATCTAACACGTTAATAACAAGTTATGGTTCTTCCTATCGCCCACTATGCATCTTCCTGTAGCTATTTCAGAAATACAAAGTCCATCCACTTTGAAATAAACCGCTTGCTATATCTTATTGGCATTCATTATTTCCTCAACAATTTAAAGCATTATTCCTTCCAAGAATATTGACCAAGGAGTATGTTGAGAAAGACCCTGACAGGAATAATTACCAACGAAAATGAGGACAGTCAGTTTTGCATTTCCTTTTCTGAACAAATGCGGATGAATCTCAAAAATCTGAGACATGGGTATTGTCCAGAACATGCCCAATTACAATCCCACGCGGCAGAATCTTCATAACATGCATGATGGAAAAGTTAGAGACCATTTTCAAAACGTGATTTTTCTATTGCGGGTTTGGATTGCAAGTTTCAAAGTTTGTTTTTGCTGCTGTTACCAGCTCAACTTCTCCAGCTCAGCTGAATTCTTATATGGACAGAAAAGGATCCAACCAAGCATAAAAAGGTTATTGCTTCCAAGGAGATGAGATAATATAGTCTCACGTGAAAATCAAGACCACTAAACTCCAAACTGTTTGTTTCAAAACTATATTGGTTGAAGATGATATTGTTGCTATAAACAATAACAAAATGTTACGTATTCAACTTGTACCTATAGCAAACCACGTGGATACATGCTAAAAAAAAACCAATGGTTCTAAGCATTCTGTTACAATCGAATTGCTTCTTATTACCTATTATTTACGGGCCAAAACAAACCTGTAGCCTAATGGATATGAAGACAATAATAATTTGTTGGGATGGTAACAACAAAATACCTGCACATCAGATTTTTACTATTCCTTGCATGGAGTATATATCACTATAGTTATTGCATTTTTAAAGCTGCATCTATATAAGCAGCAAGAGATAGATGTATGATATAACATACAGTTTTGAAAAGAACACAACAGAGTACAGGTTTTACAGAACGTACAACATTGTAATAGATCATTCTCATTTAGAAATATAAAGTTTATATTTGCATGATTACAAAGACTTAAGCCTACTACTTGGTTTCATCACCAGGCGGCTGAGGAGGAAGGGCCCACTCCAACATTACCTGGTGATCTCATTTTATTTCTGTATGAAGTGCATTTAAGTTAGTTTCCATTTGTGTTTTAATTAGCTTAACATTACATAGTTATATTTAATCATAGTATATTAGTTTATATATTCAATATCTATATTTGATTAGATAATAATATTTCATATTAATTAGATTATGAGATGATGGTTTATTAAGAGTAGTAATTAATTTTATTACAGATTAGTTTTATTGAGTTATTTACGTTTCTGATGTTCCTGTCGCTAGGAAGTGACAGTTCCTGTCGCTGGGATTTCTTTAGTTTTTCATAGATTAAATTTCGTGTATTGTAGATGCATTCATAAACTCTCAAATCTCAATTATCATCCCTTGATGGCATACTGCTTGGACACCTTTCGCAAGCTTACGCTCTCGGATTGACACGTATAGACCAGCCGAACTTCATCATTAAATTATTAATTCTTTTGTTATTATTTGCCCCAGTGTTGGCCTATCATTTTGGTGCCATTGCCGGGGAAAGGTGTCAAAGGCATGTTGGTTTGCTGATTTGAGTTAGGAACAATGCATTAGGATGAACACTTTTGCAATTGCTAGCCTTTCTTAAGTAACTAATCTTAATTTGCGTTGCTTAAATCATATAGATGCATTGCTTTAGAGTTTTGTTTTAGAGTTTGCAAGTAGGCCTTAGAAATTAGATTCATTAGTTGTTTTATAAATTAGATTCAGTTTTATATTATCATTAGTTGTTGTGAGTTATTGGTAAAGAAAAGCATATTTTGAAGAAAAATGTTAAAAATGATGCATTTTCAAGGTTGTTCAAATACATCAATTTTGGTTGAAAAATGTTTCAAAAATGAAAGATTTGAAGGGAACACAAGAGGCAAGGGGCATTGTCCCTTGACCCCACTGGTGGCTACAGACCCCAGACCCCCGCCTTCAAATTTAAAAATAAAAGAAGAACTTGGTGGGGAAAATACGCCGACCAAAGGTGATGTATTAATACCCTCTCTACCTAATGAATGCATCTTAAATGATCTTGATCTTCCATTATCACAGGTATGCAAGAATTCTATCTCTATGTTTGAACATGAGCAAATCATTGATGAATTCTTAGAGAAATGTGATTTTGATGATGAAAATTTAACTGCTTGTTCTAATTGCGATAGGAAAGATGACCAATGCCTATGCCTAAACAACCAAGAGCATATTATACATGAAGTACAAGATATTTGTGAACCTTTCCATGATAAGGATGAAAGAGAACAATTCTTCCTCGTACCTAGTACTCCATTTCAAATACCAACCCAAGAAGATCAAGGTATGCATTATGTTGGTAACATATATTGTCACTCTGTTTCATTACAAAGCCAACACATTTCTTCAAAACATACGTCTCCATCTAGCATACACAATGAATGTAATCATGCATGCTCACAACAACCCGTATATCTCTCTTATATTCCACCATATCCATCCTTACCATCTTTATTCCATCCTTCCTCCTTATTCCCATCTACTTTATCCACTTCATTCTTCTTACCATATTCATTATCCCATTCACATTGCACTCCACCTTATCCACCAAAGGCAACTATATTGCCTCATACAACACTTCATAATAAGGTGATTAATAGTACATATAAACTTTCATGGATCCCTTTCCCATCTAATGATGTGCTTGAAATTGACAAATCAACATTGGAATATATCGATGTACTTAAGGAATGGGATTTTGGTTTAATTAAATTAGAAGAACAATATTATTTATTGTATTATAATCAACTTTGTTCTTCTTTTCTACTTAGTGATTTCCAAATACCTACAAATGAGCCCATACTTCAAATTGCATCAATTTTAATCGATGGACTCATGAGTATGTGTGTTAATATCAATCATGCACTAAGTAATTCTAAGCCATATGAATTCCATGTTTCCCAAACATGCTACGAGATCCTCCAAGATCTATATTTTATTTTTGTACTTATACATATTGATATTTGGAGGCCTATGGTTAAAATATGCATCCCTCACACACTTGTTGATTTAGGACCAATAATTGATTAAGCACGACCATATGGGATTCTATGCATTAATGACCAAACAACAACTGTTATAATTGGATGAGTATTATTTGTCATTTCTTTCCATTGTCCTAAGATGACCAAGTTAACTATGGATGATTCATTTAATAAGGACCAAGGCATTTCCATCTATACATTTTCATTCTTGGTTCTTGTATCTTACGATGATCATTCATTGATAACAAGTATTAAATCCATTTCTTGATTCCTTGGATAATTCAAATTCCCTATGTTTTTATAACCGACAATTGATTTGGGAATCCATCCATTGAATTATTGAAATATTTGATTTAATAAGACTCACAAAATTCTAAAGATGTGTTACTCTCTGTGGGTTACCTAATTTGTTTGGTTATCCCAATGATTTTGTGACCTTGTAGCATGAAGTTAAGTTGGGGGGAATCCCTCCAAATTTGTGGTGCTAGGATGATTTCCAATCAAGATTCATTGATTGTTTCATTTTTTGTAAACTTCACCATGTGACATCTGAACAATTCAAGGTATGTACTTTTATGTTGATTGCCGTTGGTATAATCATAGTAATCACACTCTTTTGTTTTTATCAAGTATTTATTTATATTAATGACTTTACCTACCATTTGTATACATGTATTACTCATTTCATGGTAGGGTTATTAATTGGATTAAGTTTCTTTACTATACTTGATATGCTTGGTTTCGAGAATATGGTTATAGGTCTATTGTTCTGGTGAGGTGCAAAACCAATTGATGATGCTTCTCTACACAAGCATTGCAAAACACACTATGTTAGCTTTGTTAACATTATGTGGGCTTGCTAGCTCTTCGGTGCATGTCCGTTTCACTTGTGCTTCACTATTCAGGATCACATGCAAATTTTGGCATAAGGTGTTCCCCACCTTGAACTGAGATTTATTTTCCTTGATGATTTATCACATGGTGGAAAATATGAAACTTGGTCTTTGAGATTCATGATTATTTTGAGCTACACATCCAGAAAGACTTGGAAGACATTGCAGATCATCACACTCCTTCTTTGAGTTGTGTCTCCTCCTCTCTAAAGTTCTATGGCCACATTGGAGACTATCATTGGTGATCCAGTTTTGTCATTATCAGAGCACTATGTCATATGAGTATCATCATCCTTGTGAGTACTTCTTTCATCCAAGTATGCTAGTATGTGTTCCCAATCTCTACAAGGCACTTCTAAATTTAGCAGTGTGAGATACATAGATCAAGGTTGATTTATGCAGTGTTTCAGTATTCCCAAGTTTGGTGGAGATTATTTTTAGTCATCATTTCAAGTTTCAACAAAGCCTTCTATGTGGTCATGGACAAAACTCAAGTTTTGGATGGTATCATTTTTCCATCATCCATGTCAGGATTTCTGGATCTTTGGTCATTCTATGCAATTATTGAAAAAGAAAAAAAAAAAAAAAAAAAAAGAAAAGAAAAAAAAAAAAAAACGCACTAAAAGATCCAACAATGAAAACCTTCGGGCATTGTTGGCCAGTTAATATCTAAAAACCGGTTTCCGGTGGATGTTAACTGCAAAATAAATTCTTAGTGGTGAAAACTATTTTTATAGCGCCATTAAGCGGTGAGTGATTGAAAACTGGCTTGCCAGCGGTCACTTGTCGTTATCAAAATTTGAAAAAAAAGAAAGAAAAATGAAAAAGAGAAAAAATATTGAAAAAAAAATGAACAAAATGCAATAATTGGTGTTCTTGGTTTTTCTACTAATCATTCTTTTCAGGAACACTCAATGGATTTTGTGGTTCTTTAGCTCTTGGGACCTCCTGTCACTCCCTCTTGAATTTCTTCTTTAGCGTGGTCATCAACACTTTGATCACCTATAGTATGTGCTATCTGCTCAATTGAGGTGTTTTAGTGGAATGTGCTACCCACTATTTGTTCTACATTGCTTTCAGTTTGATGATGGTGGTCCCTCAGATTGCCTTCTTGGTCCCAATTTTCTGGTTCCTTCCAGTGGTCTTCTCTTCGATGCTTTCAGTCCGATGGTGGTCTTTTGTGGTGTTGCAGTACAGTTCTGGATGCCTCTCTTCATTCCTTGTTGATTCATCCATTTTGGAGGTGCCAGTTGTTGAGTTGCTCTATGTTCCTAGGTTGGTCTCTCTGAACATGCATGTTGGTAAATCAATCACTTTTGTTTTTCCTTATTTTATCTCTTAACTTTATTGGTATTACTTATTATATTGATCATTATGCAACACCCCTCTTTATCCTCTCCTTGTTTCCCGTGGACGGTCAACCTTTAAGTTGGGGGGAGGAATATCACTCTATTATCTTCCATCCATCACCCTTACTAAACCCATCATACTATATCTATCATATAATAGCCTTTGTTTTGTCTCTCATCTCTCCTATTTCACCCATTTAAACTCCTCTTGTCCAAATTGAGATAAATTCCTCTTATATGCAACCTTTTGAACCATGATGCTATAAAAATGAAAGGAAAGTAAAAGAAAACAGAAAAGAGAAACAACTCATGAAAAGTTAAAAGAGATATCCCTATTGAAGAAGAAATAAATAACAAAGTTTGTCATGTGAAGCAAAGAAAGGGATTTGAGTTTATAAGTTATCATGGTTCAGGGTGGAGACAAAGTCTAAATCCATAAATCCAAGTGCTTTTAATTCAAACTAAAGACCTCATGATCATAATGATTGCACGAGGACGTGCAATAAGCTAAGTTGGGGGGAATGATGAGAGCAATTTATGTCCTAGATTATGCCATATTATAAGCCTTCATGTCCATTTCAATACCTATTTTAATATTCCATCTTCTCCTTCTATGTTGCAAATGCTCTAATATTTATGAGTAATATTTAATATAGTTATTAGATAGAATATGTGAATAAACATGAGAGATTGTATTTATCTAACACGTTAATAACAAGTTATGGTTCTTCCTATCGCCCACTATGCATCTTCCTGTAGCTATTTCAGAAATACAAAGTTCCATCCACTTTGAAATAAACTGCTTGCTATATCTTATTGGCATTCATTATTTCCTCAACAATTTAAAGCATTATTCCTTCCAAGAATATTGACCAAGGAGTATGTTGAGAAAGACCCTGACAGGAATAATTACCAACGAAAATGAGGACAGTCAGTTTTGCATTTCCTTTTCTGAACAAATGCGGATGAATCTCAAAAATCTGAGACATGGGTATTGTCCAGAACATGCCCAATTACAATCCCACGCGGCAGAATCTTCATAACATGCATGATGGAAAAGTTAGAGACCATTTTCAAAATGTGATTTTTCTATTGCGGGTTTGGATTGCAAGTTTCAAAGTTTGTTTTTGCTGCTGTTACCAGCTCAACTTCTCCAGCTCAGCTGAATTCTTATGTGGACAGCAAAGGATCCAACCAAGCATAAAAAGGTTATTGCTTCCAAGGAGATGAGATAATATAGTCTCACGTGAAAATCAAGACCACTAAACTCCAAACTGTTTGTTTCAAAACTATATTGGTTGAAGATGATATTGTTGCTATAAACAATAACAAAATATTACGTATTCAACCTGTACCTGCAGCAAACCACGTGGATACATGCTAAAAAAAAACCAATGGTTCTAAGCATTCTGTTACAATCGAATTGCTTCTTATTACCTATTATTTACGGGCCAAAACAAACCTGCAGCCTAATGGATATGAAGACAATAATAATTTGTTGGGATGGTAACAACAAAATACCTGCACATCAGATTTTTACTATTCCTTGCATGGAGTATATATCACTATAGTTATTGCATTTTTAAAGCTGCATCTATATAAGCAGCAAGAGATAGATGTATGATATAACATACAGTTTTGAAAAGAACACAACAGAGTACAGGTTTTACAGAATGTACAACATTGTAATAGATCATTCTCATTTAGAAATATAAAGTTTATATTTGCATGATTACAAAGACTTAAGCCTACTACTTGGTTTCATCACCAGGCGGCTGAGGAGGAAGGGCCCACTCCAACGTTACCTGGTGATCTCATTTTATTTCTGTATGAAGTGCATTTAAGTTAGTTTCCATTTGTGTTTTAATTAGCTTAGCATTACATAGTTATATTTAATCATAGTATATTAGTTTATATATTCAATATCTATATTTGATTAGATAATAATATTTCATATTAATTAGATTATGAGATGATGGTTTATTAAGAGTAGTAATTAATTTTATTACAGATTAGTTTTATTGAGTTATTTACGTTTCTGATGTTCCTGTCGCCAAGAAGTGACAGTTCGTGTCGCTGGGATTTCTTTAGTTTTTCATAGATTAAATTCTGTGTATTGTAGATGCATTCATAAACTCCAAAATCTCAATTATCATCCCTTGATGGTATACTGCTTGGACACCTTTCGCAAGCTTACGCTCTCGGATTGACACGTATAGACCAGCCGAACTTCATCATTAAATTATTAATTCTTTTGTTATTATTTGCCCCAGTGTTGGCCTATCACAAGACTAGATAAGTATTTGTTAAAGTTGGGATTTATAAAAGGTACAGCTGATAGTAATCTATATACAAAAGAAATTGAAAATGGTTTGTTAGTTATAGTTATTTTTGTTGATGACATTATCTTTGGAGGAGAAGATGAAGCTAGTGACAAATTTGTTGATGAAATGAAGACTGAATTTGAAATGAGTATGATTGGTGAAATGAAATACTTTTTGGGATTATAGATAACATAAAATAGTGATGGTATTTTTGTAAGTCAGACAAAGTACCTAAATGACTTGTTGAAAAGATTTGGAATAGAGGATTGTAAACCAGTTGGAACACCTATGGTGACCGGACATAAGTTATCTAGCACAGATGAGACTCCTGTAGTAGAACATAAGAAATACATATCTATGATTAGAGGATTGCAATATTTGACTCATACAAGACCTGATATAGCACATTTAGTTGGAATTGTAGCAAGATTTCAAGTTGAATCGAGAGAATCACATTATGCAGCAGTAAAGAGGATATTGAGATATTTAAGAGGCACAATGGACTATGGATTATGGTATGAAAATTCTGATGATTTTACCCTATGTGCATATACAGACGCTGATTGGGGAGGCAATGTTGATGATAAGAAAAGCACCAGGGGAGGAGCATTTTTCCTTGGAGGAAGATTAGTTTCTTGGCTAAGCAAGAATCAGAATTGTATCTCACAAAGTATAACAAAAGAAGAATATGTAGCAGCAGCAAACAATTGTAACCAGATAATTTGGATGAAGCAGATGCTAAAGGATATTGGAATAAAATTTTTTGAACCTGTTGTTATACATTTTGATAACACCAATATAGTTAGTATGTCTAAGAATTCTGTATTACATTCTAAGACAATGTATATAGAGATTAAGTATCATGTTGTAAGAGAGAAAGTTGCTAAAAAAGAAGTCAGACTTGAGTACATAAGTACAAAGGAGCAGATAGCAGATATATTCACAAAACCTTTGCCTAAGGATATGTTTGAGTATTTGAGAGGTATGCTTGGGGTTATGCCCCAACCTACTTTTGAGAAGTGATGCAGTTGGTTGCATCCGTCTAGTGGTATATGAGCCTTATCTTTCTTCTAGACTGGATGTTGGTACTTCCTCTATGGGGGAGTATGTGTATCTGAGCTGAGTCATGAGGACTTTAGTAAATGTATTTTTTGAAAAAGTGTCTTTTGACATTGAGTTGTTATTAACTTAGTGATAGAATTTCTATCATTGATGTCAATGGGGGAGAAGTATGCATGAAAAATAATATGAGAGAACTGAACAGGATAACGAAGAAAGATTTGATTGATGAAGAGGATTTGAAGTAGTGTTGCAGTATTGGATTTTTGGAACATTGGATTTTTTCATCTATGTTTCCATCAAAGGCAATGGGGGAGATTGTTAGGAATGAATGCTAAAGTTTTTGGCAGCCATTCTATAGTAGTTGTTGTTGCACTCATGACTATGATTGTCATTAATGTCAACACAGTGATTTACCAAGGACTTGCAAAGAAGTAGACAAAGTTTGGATTAGCCCACATGGGTTATTGCAGTTGGAGCTATTCAACATTGAGGATATACTCTTTGATATGTCATATGTCTATGGTTAAGAGTGCAGATAGTAATTCATTGATTCATGGAAGTTATGATCATTTTGGTGGAAGCAGTGTTCAGACAGTGTTCCTAAGTAGCAGTTTGTGGAAATCGGATGATATCTCCTAATCAGGATGGAATCTAGTTTTGCATAGTTAAAGGGAAGTTTAAGATGCATTGATAGTGACATGGATGACAATGCAAACTTTGAGGTCACATGAGTGAAGATTTATTGTATTTGGAAGTCGACAATTTTATGTAATTTTGGTGTAGCATGTGGAAACTTTTATTTTGTAATTGTATGCTGACTCATTTGTAATTATTTGAGTGTGGTATAAAAGAAGGAATGTATTTCCTTATTGATGTGTAATTTTAATATATTTTTAGTGATGATGTGTGATGAGGTATGCATGAAGTGAAGAAAAGAGCTAAGTATGAAAGCTAATGTGTGAAGGAAGACATGCGAAGTACATAGATCTGAAATTGAGATCTAATGTAATAGTGAGTATGGTTTGGCATAGTCAGAGAAGACATAACATATTATTCTATTGAGTAATGAAAAGATTATTTGGACAGTGTGTTTAGTGATCTTACCTTGAAGCTATTTGGGAAATGGGTCCTTCTGTCTTCTATAACTCTTAACCGGGTTAGAATCTTTTAACAGGGATTGAAAATCTCCTAATATGGATTCATATGTACTAAATGTATTTCATAAGACTCCTAACAAAGTCCATCCTCTCACAAGGAATATTCATATTAGTGCATCTTTTGTGGGCATCATTCCCACCGAGGTTTACTCTTTAATCAAGAGGTTCCCTAGTCAACATATCTTGTGTCATTGTGTTATTATGTATGAATATCTTTCTATGGTTGGTAATTATATTACTTATATGGTTTAATGTTGTTGAAGATGATAAAAGTTATAATTATCTTATAACTAATTCACCCCCATCTTAGTTATCTTAGTGGACTTTACTTTCTAACAATTGGTATCAGAGCTTGGTCACAGGTTCAAATCTCCTTGGGTAATGTTGAGGGGGAGATTGTTGGCAAAATGGTCAATGCTCCCCTTGGGATTCATGACATGGTTTAACCACCTCTTGTGTCTTCTATAATTCTAGTGGTTGTATCGGGCATTAATAGGTCAATATTTTGGTGCAACGACATATGCTACTTGTAATAGGTTATATGTTTCATGCATTCCATAGCGCAGAAGCTCGGTAGGGTTATATGTGTCAAGCATTGTTGTTTTTTTAATCCACGGCCTCAAAAGAGGCTCTGTGTTGAGGCCGACCTTTCTAGGGATCTCAAAGAATCCATCAAGATTTAGGTTGGTGATACCACCTTCACCCAGAAGGTTCTTTATCTCAACCTTCCCAACACTTGTTATCATTGTCAATCTGTGGAGCATAAGATTAAGGACTACCCTTTGGTAGTGCGTTGTACCAAGACTCCTCCCAAGGATTCTGGTTCTCAGCCGGCTGAGCCTAGAAAGAAAGATGAGGGCAAAAAAGATGAATGGGTTATAGTCAGTCACCATAACAAGCCCCATAAGAAGCCTACTTTGACTTTGGCTTCCCATCCTCCACCTTTGAATAACACAGTTTCTTTGGAAACCCCCGTTATCAAGGTTTCAAACCCTGCTTCCCAAGGGAAAGAAGTTTCCAACTCCTAGGTTACTATTTCTCCAGCCCGCATGCCTCCTTCGGTCATTGAGATTGTTTCTTCCACTTCTTTCCACTACTCTCGCATCCCCTTTGGGCATGTTGAGACTAAGTTTGATGGCATGCAGGAAAAATGACATAATGTTTCTTTGGATTTTTCTAGGCCTTCTTTTGCCCTAGGTTATTTATCTAATAGTTTTGACTCCCTTGGGGACGAGGATGGAATGGATGACATTGTTATTCCATAAAGTAAATCTCATGAAATGTTCATGGGTTGACAAACCTATACAAAAAAATTTATGTCAGGAACTTGCGTCAGCATTTTTATCATCTGGATGTTTTATGCCTCTAGGAAGTTAAGATTTTGGGTTTCATGCTTGATGCTTCTTGTAAAGTTATTTGGCCTAAAATCCTTGCTCTCTACCATCAACATGAGGTTGGTTGAGGTGGAGTTGTTACTCTCCTTTCTCCTCGTTGGCATTCCTTTTTGGTTAGCCATGGTTCTAACCCTGTGTAGAGAGTTGTTTGGGCCACTTTCATTATTGAAAATTATTCTTTTGGCATAGTTAATGGTTATGCTCCCAATGATGTTGTTGAGAGATCTCAGCTGTTGTGTTGGCTTGTGGATTCTCTGCTACTTTCTACCTAGCTTGTTTGTGGGGATTTTAATATGGTGGAGATGGTGTCTGACAAGGATGGATTTTTTCCCTTTCAATGGACAGCTGGAGAAAGAGAAGCTTGGTATTACATGTGTAATAAATTAGGGATTTTTTATCCTAATGTGAGCTACCTCCATTCTGATGGGGTCTGGCACACTTGGTCTAATTATAGGGCCTCCTCTGACAAAATTCATAAAAGGCTTGATCGTGCCATGATCTCAGCTCAATCTTTTTTCTCTTTTTTCAAAAAGTAAGCTTTACCGGTCACTCCACTTGTTGATGTGACCTTGTCAGACCACTTTCCCATCCAATTTAATATTGTTTGGAAGATAGCTAAGGCTAGGCCTCCCACCACACAATTTTACTTTAATACTTATGTCCTTCATCATCTTTCTACAGTGGCCCACATTCATCAGGTTTGGAACCTTGAGCCTAGACCCACTCACTTGACAGGATGGATTCAATGGTGGAATGATGCCATTAGGCATACGACTCATTTTTTGTGCATCTATGGTAGATAGTTGGCCAAGTGTCATCAAAGAGCCTATGATGTCAACACAAAATATTTACATGTTTCCACCGAGGCCTTAGCTTAGGAACCTTTCAACTAAGATCTGCAACTTAATCTTGCTAAGTTACATCATCAAAAGTAGGTGGCTGACAAGCATGTTGCCAGAGGAGCTTAGATCAAAGCCTGTATACACTGGTTAAAGGTTGGAGACCAAGTTTCAAAAGAATTTTTTACTACCCTCCATCCTCGACATAACAGTATGGGCATAACTAGAATCTGAGAAGGTCACACCCTTCTCACGGAGCTTCCTGATGTTTTGCAAGTCTTTGTTCATCACTATGAATAGGTTTTTGCTACTCAAGGTTGCTCTCCTGCCAGCGAGAAAGCTCTTGCGGATTGTATTGTAGTGATGCCTCAGTGTGTCTCCCCTACCCAGCATGTCTTCTATGATCAACTTCTTTCCTTCCAGGATCTTCGTGAAGCTATGTTCTCCATGGCTGATGATAAAGCCCCTAGTTGTGATGGCTTCACTTGTGATTTTTACAAAGCTCTCTGGGATGCCATTGGTCTAGATCTCCACCAAGTCTACCTAGAAGCATTTCATACCTAATATCTTGGGGATATCATTAACCAGAGGAATATCAAGTTTATTCCCAAGTCTAGGGATTTGGAGGACATTTGTAACTAGCGGCCCATCACCTTGCTCAATGTCTCCTACAAGATCATTTCAAATGTGTTGGCTCTCAAGATTTGGTACATGCTTCTGTAGATTGTTCGGCCTAAGAAAATAGGATTTATTAAGTCAAGATTTATTCTTGACAACATCATTGTTGTTTGGGAAGGTATGGAATGGGCTTGTAAGTCTCACCAGAAAGCACTTTTTCTCAAGATTGATTTTGCTAAAGCTTATGATCATATTGAATGGCATTTCATCCTTGTGATGCTTCATGCTATGGGTTTTGGTCCCAGATTTCTTCAATCTGTGCGGATGCTCTTCAATAATGCCTCTACTTGCATTACCATCAATGGATGCCAATCTTCCACCTTTGGGCTCTTTCATTCCATTTGTCAAGGCTATCCTCTTTCTCTAGCCTTATATGTTTTGGCTGCTAAGGGTTTTGGCCACCTGCTTGTTCACTCCATTTCCATGGGTACTATTTGGGGAATCTACTTGCTAGATTTGTCTCAATAGCTGGTCAATGGCCACTTCACCAATGATTCCTTCCTCACTCTGGCAGAGGATGAAGAGAATATCAAGGCAGCCTTGTAGTGATAAGTAGGAGATATTTTCCACAGCAAGTCAAATTGTGATATTGCTATCAAGATTCGACTGTGTAGTTTTTGAGTCAAACTCATTGACCCATGATTCATGAGTAGTGGTTCACATGAACCCATCTCTCATGAGAATAAATGGAACACTTAGCACTCATTGGATCTAGGTGATGCTCATAGAGGTGAAGCACCAGGACTTCCCGGGAGGTCACCCATCCCAGTACTACTCTAGCTCGAGCATGCTTAACCACAGAGTTTCCTCCATGGTTAAACCCACTCTGCTTGCATCCTCATTTGCAAAACCCTCACCAAATGTTGTGCCTTATGAACCATTCACTAGAAATCCCCTTAAGCTCATCAATTGATAAGTAGGAGATATTTTCCACAGCAAGTCAAATTGTTATATTGCTATCAGGATTCAACTATGTAGTTTTTGAGTCAAACTCATTGACCCATGATTCATGAGTATTGGTTCACATGAAATGATCTCTCATGAGAATAAATGGAACATTTAGCACTCATTGGATCTAGGTGATGCTCATAGAGGTGAAGCACCGGGACTTCTCGGGAGGTCACCCATCCTAGTACTACTCCAACTCAAGCATGCTTAACTACATAGTTTCCTCCATGGTTAAACTCACTCTTCTTGCATCCTCATTTGCAAAACCTTCACCAAGTGTTGTGCCTTATGAACCATTCATTAGAAAGCCCCTTAAGCTCATCAATTGATAAGTAGGAGATATTTTCCATAGCAAGTCAAATTGTGATATTGCTATCAGGATTCAACTGTGTAGTTTTTTAGTCAAACTCATTGACCCATGATTCATGAGTAGAGGTTCACATGAACCCATCTCTCATGAGAATAAATCAAACACTTAGCACTCATTGGATCTAGGTGATGCTCATAGAGGTGAAGCACTGAGACTTCTCGGGAGGTCACCCATTCCAGTACTACTCCAACTCGAGTGCACTTAACTACATAGTTTCCTCCATGGTTAAACCCACTCTACTTGCATCATCATTTGCAAAACCTTCACCAAGTGTTGTGCCTTATGAACCATTCATTAGAAAGCCCCTTAACCATGGATGCAAGAAGAGTGGGTTTAACCATGGTGAAGTTTTAACCATGATGAAAGCCCCAACACTTGGTGAAGGTTTTGCAAATGAGGATGCAAGCAGAGTGGGTTTAACCATGGAGGAAACTCTATAGTTAAGCACGCTCGAGCTAGAGTAGTACTAGGATGGGTGACCTCCCAGGAAGTCCCGATGCTTCACCTCTATGAGCATCACCTATATCCAATGAGTGCTAAGTGTTCCAATTATTCTCATGAGAGATGGGTTCATGTAAACCACTACTCATGAATCATGGGTCAATGATTTTGACTCAAAAACTACATAGTTGAATCCTGATAGCAATATCACAATTTGACTTGCTATGGAAAATATCTCGTACTTATCAATTAATGAGCTTAAGGGGCTTTCTAATGAATGGTTCATAAGGAAAAACACTTGGTGAAGGTTTTGCAAATGAGGATGCAATCAGAGTGGGTTTAACCATGGAGGCAACTCTATAGTTAAGCGTGCTTGAGTTGGAGTAGTATTGGGATGGGTGACCTCCCGGGAAGTCCCAGTGCTTCACCTCTGTGAGCATCACCTAGATCCAATCAGTACTAAGTGTTCCATTTATTCTCATGAGAGATGGGTCCATGTGAACCACTACTCATGAATCATGGGTCAATGAGTTTGACTCAAAAACTACATAGTTGAATCCTGATAGCAATATCACAATTTGACTTGCTGTGGAAAATCTCCTACTTATCAATTGATGAGCTTAAGGGGCTTTCTAATGAATGGTTCATAAGGCACAACACTTGGTGAAGGTTTTGCAAATGAGGATGCAAGTAGAGTGGGTTTAACCATGGAGGAAAATCTATAGTTAAGCGTGCTCGAGCTGGAGTAGTACTAGGATGGGTGACCTCCTAGGAAGTCCCGGTGCTTCACCTTTGTGAGCATCACCTAGATCCAATGAGTGTTAAGTGTTCCATTTATTCTCATGAGAGATGGGTTCGTGTGAACCACTACTCATGAATCATGGGTCAATGAGTTTGACTCAAAAACTACACAGTTGAATCCTGATAGCAATATCACAGCCTTGTAGTGTTTAGAAATCTTTTGTCTAGCCTTTGGTTCGGCCATTCAGTGGCACAAAACCCTCTGTTATAGACAGTAGGCTCTTCCCAAGCCTCCCTGGCTTTCTCAATTTGGTTGGACCAAGATTCAACATGGGGAAATTTTCTTCTTTCTGGGTATTCCCTTTGCATTTCAAGGCAACCCTATTGATCTATGGAATGTTGTTCTTACTAAAATTGAAAAAAAGCTTACTTACTAGATCACAAAGCTACTCTCTCTCACTGGAAAATTCTAGATCAGCTCCAAGGTCTTGACGGCCATGCATGTTTATTACTCCTCTTGTTGGGCTCCCTCTAAAGCCTCCTACAAGAAGCTTGAGAAAATTCTATGGGATTTTCTCTAGGCCTTTGGTATTGATCACTAGGGTTTCCACAGAGTTGTCTGGGATTTTTGTTGCCTCCCAAAAATCTCTGGTGGGCTTGGGTTAATTGATACCCAGAAGCAAGGGCATGCCCTTTGTGCCAAATGGGTTGTCTAGTGTCTCACAAGCAATGAAGCCTGGAAAATTTTACTTTGACACTGCATTTCCTTAGGATTTCCTCTTCGCAAGCCTTCCTGGAAGGGGATTGGTTTTCATACCCTTCTGGTTATGAAAGAGCCCATTCAGATCCAGGGAACTTTTGTCACCAAAAGCATTTGGAGAGCTTGGGATTCTATTAAGCCCTTGCTTTGGTGGGCTAGGAATGGTTTCCAGGATGGTCTTTCTTTCAATAAGCAGAACATTTGGTGGTCCCCTCTTTTTTCTCACTGGGGGACTCCTCTTGCCAAAGTTCAAGGGGTTCATGCTCTTTAGTTTCATAGGCATGGTATTCAAACCCCAAAAGATATTTTTTCCAGAGCCACTTTGAATTTTTGATCCTAGGATGATCTCTGAGTTCAATTTCGGCTCATCCGCCTAGATCATCAGACTTTTGACTTGCTAGTTTCGGCCATCCCACCTTACCTCTTGCATAAATCAGGAATTCAATCTATCAGACTGTGGTGGAAAGATTGGAAATGGTACTGTGCTACACCCTTCACCAGTTACAAGCCTAAGCTTGGGTATTCTTGGCTTATCCCTAATTTTCCCATGATTGATTCTCTCAACCAGCATTGCATCTCTCTTCTTCTCAGAAGAGTTGGAGCTAGAGATTTCATACTATTTGGGACTCTATCACTAAGCCTAACATTTCTCATTTTGCCTGGTGTTTGTTATACCAAGGTTTACCTTTGGGAGCTAGACTCAGGCATTTGGGGGTTCCTGATCCTAAATGCCCATTTTATGGTCACTCTAAGATGCTCATGCACATTTTTTGGTTTTGTTGTCATGCCCATAATTAATGGGTCTCGATTCATGACTTTTTTTCTCCTTTTAGGCCTGAACCTTTTTCTTGGCACATGGCTCTTCTTGGTGACTCTCCCAGAATGCCTTCCTAGTATACCCAGGTATGGCATACTTTTAGGATGGAAATTTTGTTTACCTTGTGGAAAGATCACAACACTATGCTTTTTTCTCATAGTTTTTTGGATATTCATGTCTCTCTTTATGCTAAGCATATATTTGTAACAATGTCATGATGCAGATCTAGGTGCAAGCAGATAAAGTGGCTCTTGAGGTTTCCCATTTGCAGGAGTTACTCCAACACTGGACCAATGCCCCTTGTACTATGGCTCGAGTACCTCTAGATTCTCTCTCAATTGATTGTACGTCACCCAGGGGCCGACATTGTAGCCTGAGTTCCTCTACCAGACACTCTAGGACTCCGCATCAATGGTACCGCCACTCTGCCTCTCCCCCTGCTCAGAGGGATGCAGGTTTTGGTTGGCCTCTTGTGCTTGCTTCTACCACTACTGCTTTTTCTCAACCCTCGGTCTTTGTTCCTGCTAATCAAGACAAGTTCCCTCGCCTGGCACTGGCTATCTCATCCAAGTGAAAGGAAGGAGAATTGGAAAAAGAAGATCTAGAAGACAACTTGGCCATTCCTGATCAGACTCCCGGGCCCAATGTTTGGGGCAATACTAACGACAGAGATCCTCCTCCCTATTTTGCTACTACTCTTGCAGCTTGAGGGTTTCTTTCTCTATGTTTTTTGATGAATTGTTGTATGATTCTGGCCTAAGTGTCGAGTGACTTGCGGGGTGATTTCTCCCCCGACCCCTTTTTTGTGAATACTATACTTTTATATTATTAATAGAAAATACCTCTATTCATAAAAAAATAAAAAAAAATTACAAAATATGTTTTTAGGTAGCCCAACTTCTGGAGGCCATAACTTTCTAACCGTAACTCCATTTTTCTATTATAACCACTTTTCAGAACTGGCAGGACATGATCTACAGTGCCTAATTTGCACAAGCTCCAATCAGTTGGGGGTCGATCGTGATTCAGAGCCTCTAAGGCCTTCAAAATTGACCAAAAATATTTCATACCAAAAAACCTCAATAACCTCGCCAATACAGATGATGTGGCAATGAAACTCAATTAGTAGGCTGGTATGATTAAGATAAACTACCCCCTATGAAATCAGAACATCTGAGATCGTACAACTAACTTACTAGAAATAGTAAGTTTCCATAAATAGCAGCTCTACATAAGATAGCCCTTATTGAAAAGAAACTATGAATATTATTGGGTGATGCAATATTTTTCTTACATCGAGGATGCTCCTGCATTAGAAAGCCGAGGTGATTTAAGAAGTGACCCTATCACGTCTTAGGTGTGTAGAGAAAAATCAAGATGGTTAACCTCCTCCTTTGTCAGCCATGATGAATCTTCAATAGGTCATCCTTTCTATTTGACTAGATATTCTCCATATGTCTTGTTCCTTATGCTTTTTCAAACATGACTATCCAATATATCCTCAATCTCCTTGGTAGCTGAGCTAGTTGCTGGAATACTCCACTATGCTTTTGTGACCCCATCTTCAACACCCCCTTCATTATACTCTGTCAAATCTAAAATGTTAAATACTAGTGAAATATTCAGTTCTTTAGGTAACTCGACCTCATAGGCATTTCCTAAATCATGCTTCTTCAATATCTTACACGACCCAAACTTCTTCATTTTCAGCTTGTTATATGTACCAACTCGAAATATCTTCTTCCACAAATCAACCATGACTTCATCCCCAACCTAAAATTCCTTATGTCTTCCTTTCTCATCTGCCTTAGCCTTATACTGTGCATTTATCTTGGTAATGTGCTTCCTCACCTTCTCATGGATTTTCTTCAAATGTTCTGCAAAATCCTCAACTTCAGCACTACTTAATTCTCCTTCATCTATCTTTCTCAACTTAGATGCATTTCTGGGACTACTTCCATATATAATCTAGAATGTTGATTTATCAGTGCTCCTATTGACAAAATTATTGTATGCAAATTCTTCCTATGGTAAAATCAAATCTCATCTCGTTGGCTTATCTCCAACTAAACATCTTAGCGAACTCCCCAAGCTCCTATTCCCAACCTCTATCTATCTATCAGTCTGTGGACTATGTGATGTACTAAACTTCAAATATGTATTTAATTTCTTTCATAATGTATGCCAGAAATATCCAACAAACTTAGTGTCCCGGTCTGAAACTATGCTCTTTGGCAAACTATGTAGTCTCACCACTTCTTTGAAAAAAAATTATGCTACATAAACCACATCATTAGTATTCTTGGAGGGAATGAAATGTGCCATCTTTAAAAATCTGTCAACTACCACAAAAATTGAATCATGTCCCCACTGAGTCCTTGGTAAACCAAGAATGAAGTCCATATTGATATCCTCCCATGGATTCTCTGGTATAGGTAATGGCTGATACAACCTTGTATTCTATTTTGCTCCTTTTTCCATTTCGCATATTCTACAACTTTGTACAAACTTCTTGACAACTTGCTGCAACTGTGGCCAATAATGATTCTCACTAACCAAAGCAAGGTTTTTATCATGACTAAAATGTCCAACCAATCCTCTGCTATGCTTCTCCTTTATGAGATTCTCCCTCATAGAACTTTGTGGAATGCGCAACTGACTCCCTCTGAATAGTATATCATCCTGGATGATGAGATCCAACCACTTCATCCTATCTAGAGTAACAGGTTCTTTACAAGCTTTCCAAGCTTCACCGAAATCAGGATTCTCTAGATACAAACTCTTTAGTTCCTTGAACCCAACCACCTCAATCTGCATCTCTATCAGCAATAGTTGCCTTCTGCTAAGCGCATCTGCAACCCTGTTAGAATTTCCACTCTCGTGTTTCAAAAAAATGTATAACTCTGCAAAAACTCAACCCATTTCAAATGTCTGATTCAACTTTCCTTGACTATTCAAATATTGCAAATCTTGATGATCAGTATAAAAAAAAAAACTCCTTAGGAAGAATATATTGTCTCCACTTTTTCAATGCTTGAATTATAGCATGAAATTCTTGATCATAAAAAAAATATTTCCTCTTGGCATCATTTAACTTCTCACTGAAATAAGAAACAGGTTTACCTTCTTGGCTCATAACAACTCCTATTGCAGTACCACTAAGATCACAGTCTACTTGAAACACCTTATTAAAATCTAGAAGTGCTAAAAATGGTTGTTCTTTAACTTTCTATTTCAATAGTTTAAAACTCTTATCTACCCTAGTAGTCCACTTAAATTATTTTCTATCCCCTCTCATTATTTCAGTCAAGGGTCCACAAATACTGCTAAAACTTCTAATAAATTTTTTGTAAAAGCTAGCCAAACCATAAAAACTTCTTACCTCAATAGTACTCCTTGGCATAGGCCATTCAAGGATAGCTTGTACTTTCTCTGGGTCCATTTTTAGACCTTCTACTGAAACTACAAATCCCAAATACAATAACTCTTTCTTCACAAAACTACACTTCTTCAAATTAATCAACAATTTCTCTTCTCTCAACTTCTCAAACACCATACCAATATGCATCATATGTTCCTCCAATGTCTTACTGAATATCAAAATATCATCTAGGTAAACAATGATAAACTTACACATAAATTCTTTTAGAACCCCATTCATGAGCCACATGAACATGCTCGGTGCATTGGTTAGCCCAAAAGGCTTGACTAACCACTCATACAGTCCTTCCTTTGTCATGAAAGTAGTCTTCCATTTATCTCCTTCTTTGATCTGAATCTGATGATATCCACTCTTAAGATCTATCTTTGATAAATACATAGCTCCACTCAAATAGTCCATAATATCATCCATTCATGGCAATGGAAACCTATACTTGATTGTGATCTTATTTATAGCCTTGAAATCTATACATATCCTTCATTCTCCATTCTTTTTTGGTGTTAATAGTGCTAGTACAACACATGGACTCAAGCTCTCCCAAATCAACCCCTTTTGTAACAACTCATGTACTTGTCTATTCAAATCTTCACTTTTTGCTGGCGTCATTTTGTGTGCTACCTTATTTGGCAAAATGGCTCCTAGAATCAAGTCCATCTGATGATTGATCTTTCTTACTGGTTGTAATCCATCAAGTACATTGTTGGATACAATATCCTAAAACTCATTTAAAAAATATGCAACTTCTATAAGTACATCTTCTACTTCCTCTTTACTAGCTTTAGGAATTAAAGAAAAACACATATGCTCATGCATGATACCATCTAGGAACTTTCTTCCATAAATAAAATTTATTCTTACATTACCACATCCTTTTTCTTCTATTTCCTTCAATGGCTGTACTATGTCTCACTCTATCCTTCGTCATGGAATAGGTATTTGCACGACCATCATGTACAATACACCAATTAAATTTTCATGGTCTACCCAACAACATATGACATGCATCCATAGATATAATATCACATAGTGCCTCATCATGGTATCTGCTAATCTCGAACTTCACTAGGCACTATTCATTGACCATGACCTTGTGGTCATCCTACAGCCAAACAATCCAATATAGATGTGGGTGTTTCTATCTCTTGAGCATCAACTTTATGACCATCTCTTCTGACACCAAAATTTTAGTGCTTTCCCTATCAATAATCACATCACAACATTTAACCTTACACTTGCATCTAGTGCGAAACAAGCTCCTCCTTTGCTCAAGTTCATTTTCACCACTCAGTAGGACTCTTCTATTAATTAGCATTTCTCCACTTTAAAAATCTTCAGAATGTGATGATCTGGCATCTTCATCTACATGTGTAACTCTAGCTTGGCCTTTAGTTCTCCTATTTGTCCTTCCTTGGTGTTGAGGACATTCATATGCCCTATGACCTTCTTCACCATAGTGAAAACATGTTACACATAAGCCTCCTCTTCCTGATCCTTTTCCTCTTCCTCTTCCTCTTCCTCTTTGATCTCTATTATTCTAATCATGAAAATGATTCAAATTATTTCCTCTCTTATTTTGACTTCTACTAGCCTCATCCTTCTTTTTTGGATCTTCATTTTGGCCTCCATATGACCATCCATAAGATCTTCCACCATGAACTCTTCCACTTTGTCTGCTCTCAAATTTTTTGTTTAGTTTTTCCTCTACTTTTAGGGAAAACTGGTATGCCTCTTCAATAATGTTCATTCAAACCAAATTTAACTCATACTGAATGCTTGGCCTTAACCCATTAAGGTAGTAGGAAACTTTATCCTTATCAGCTTCTGCATGTCCTATTCTGATGAGGATTCACTAGAACTCCTTTGTATACTCTTCAAGAGATATTCCTTCTTTCTTTAAAAATTTCATTTTCTTCAGTATCTCAAGCACATAATCAATAAGAATGAATTGTTGCTTCAATTTATCAACCACCCGATCTCATCTTGTGATTTTATCCTTTCCTCTTCTATTTCACTCTAATTAAATCTCTTGCCACCAGATCTTCACATGACCCTTCATTCTAGCCTTCCCAAACTTGACCCAATCAGGATCCTCAATATCTTCATACTCAAAATATTCTTCTAATTCATTGATCTAGTCGATCAACTCCTCTGGGTTAAGATTTCTTGAAAATGCAAGAACCTCAATTTTAGGTCTTTTCCCAATCTTGGAAATGGCCTGAAAAAGTCTTTCTTCCTCTTGATTTAAAATTTTTCCTTCTCCTTCCTGATCAGAATTTCCTTCTTCCTCAGCTTCATCCTCGCTTTCATCTCTGACATTAAGATTCATTCCTCTATGAATCTCTTCTTTCAATGTTTTCACTTTTCTTTGGAGTGCTCTAACCTTAGGTGTCACACCATTAGCTCTTCCACTATATTCCCTTTGTGGAGGCATTTTCACACTACTCACTGAAACCCTAAACTACAGTCCTCATGCAAACTACCTCACAGTCAATGATCTATCTACACACTTAGGATCTCCTTCTTTGATACCACTTGATGAAGGGTGCTCCCCTTAATACCACAAACACATAATAGAAATAGAGGAAAAACAATAAATTGAAAGAACATAAATTGAGTTTCTTATTATCTCCACAAATATGGAATTACAAATTTTGGAATTACAATATGCAAAGCCACATAGGGATTTTCCCTTACAATATTCTATTGGAGATTTTCCATAAAGTCAGTGTTGACTGTATGTTTCCCATTGATAACAACATATGGTAAGTATCATGCATGAAAAAATTATGAAGTAATCTTTTAGTATATACGACATGGACATGTTATTAGCATGATATCATGGATGCAAAGGTTAACTATTAGTACAGATAGTTATATAGCAGCTTGTGTAAGTAGTGTTCTTGACAGAGTTACAGGCAGTGTTCTATGAATGATTGTCTGTATAATTATCATGGAGCCTTGCGCATTTGGATATTTGATAGAAAAATGTTAGTGATGTTACATTCATGGACACAGAGTTTGATGATTACTAGAAGTGAAGTTATGCCATCACTATTCACCAGTATAAGTTTCCTGTGTTTATTCAGAATAGCCAACAGATATTATATTGGTTCAGGAGTTACAACTATCATTTTGGTATGCACCCTTGAATTATTTCTTGGAGAAGAGTTAGTAATGTTTTCTTAAGAGTGCATGATGTAATTTAGGTTGAGGAGAAATTTTTAGTTACTTTGGTAGAGCTGACAATGTGTAGCGTGCATCTACATTTATTAATATTGGACAAGTCCCAGAATGTGTTGCGTGCTTAGTAGAGCTGACATAATTATTATTGGAGTATGTTATGGTTTCTCTAATATGATTTCAAGGTGGTTCTAATAGGACATCTTGATTATATCATTTAGTGGAAAGATATTTATAGGCAGTCATTTTTTATTGCTAAGGTATGGTTCAGAGTTGATTGTGAAGAGATGAGCAGAGTGTGCGAAGTGTTGAGCCATCAATAGAAGGTCTGTGTGACCAAGTAAAGAGTTTATGATATACATTGGAACTCATCCAGATAGCAAGTCAAAGCAGAGTTCACCAAGATCTAAATATAGTGTGTATCTATTATTCAGAAGGTTGTAGCCTTCAACCTTTGAGTAGTGTGCTCATGTACAGTGCATCCTTACCCCTAATAGGGTTAATTGTAAAAGACTTATAGCAGGGTCCAACCCTTGACCAGGTCACTATACTAAATATATTATAAAGAAACTCCTAATAGGGTTAAGGATCTTCTAACAAGGATCATAATACACTAGTGTGTAGATTATTAGTGAGTGTCAATTCACACTAGGGTTTTTACCTATTTGGGTTTCCCTGTAACCAAAATATTGGTGTTGTGTTCAAGTGTTCTCTCATTGTGTTTATGATTTATGTTTAAGTATACTTAATTGGATAAAGAATTGAAACTAGTAGATAACTTATTCACCCCCCTCTTTCAGTTATCTCTTGGGACTATTCCTAACAATTGGTATCAGAACCAAGTGCCTCAGAGAGAAATTTTAACAGCTTGAGGTTGATCAGATGACATTCTTTAGAAAAGACAATCCTAAGTTTGATGGGGAGAATTATCTTGATTGGAAGAACAAGATGATGAAAAATTTGCAGTCCATTGCTTTTGAAGTTTTTGAAGTGGCTATCAAGGAAGTTGAGATCCCCTCTCTAGAAAATCTTGAAAAGGATGATGCTACAAGCAAGTAGAAGGATTTTTTTCATTAGAATGCAATTTCAAAAGAAGCCCTTATCAGCACCCTATCTGATAGTGAGTTTTCAGAGATAAAGAAAGTAGACACAACCTAAAATATATGGAAGCACTTAGAAGACATGTTTGAAGGAGATAAACAAGAAAAGGGTGCGCACATAAAAACTTGGAAGAAAAGATACAATGCATTAGAGATGTTATCTGAAGAGAAGATCAGAGCTTACAACCAAAGGATTAATGAAGCAGTTGCAGGAATCAGGAACAATGATGGAGAGATCTCGAAAGAAGACATTATGGATAAGTTGATGACCACTCTCACAATAGAGTATCAAAAAAAGATCAACATCCTTGATGATACCATGCAACTTGTTAGAAAGTAAAGATCCCCAAGATAACTAAGGGGGGGGGGGGTGAATTAGTTATCAGATAATTTAACCATTCAACTACTTTAAACAATATAATCAATGTACTGATCAACCATAGAAAGATAACCATACACAATTGCACAATAACACAAGATATGTTGACTAGGGAACCTCTTGAAAAGAGTAAACCCCGGTGGGAATGATGCCCACAAAATGATGCACTAATATGAAAGTTCCTTGTTAGAGGATGGACCCTATTAGGAGTCTTATGAAATACATTCAGTACATATAAATCTCTATTAGGAGATTCTGAATCCCTGTTAAAAGATTCTAACCCGGTTAAGAGTTTATGGAAGACAGAAGGACCCACTGCCCAAACAGCTTCAAGGCAAGATCTCTGAACCCACTGTCCAAAAGATCTTAGAATTATTCAACAGAATAATATGAAATATATTACCTCCTTCACACTATGCCAAAACCGCACTCTCTGCTACACAAGATCATAATTCAAGATCTCTGTACTCACAAGTCTTCCTTCATCACTGAATTAGCTCTTTTCTTCACTTCATGCATATATTCGCATCTCAATATTCATAGTACATATTACAATAATGAAAATATTCCTTCTTATATACCAAACTCAAATAATTACAAATGAGTCATTTCTCAATTATAAAATAATAAATTCTACATGCTACACACAGAATTCACATAAAACTATCAGCTTCCAGATACTGTAACTTTCTCCAAACATATCTTCTAAGTTTGTGCTATGAACCATGTCATCATTAATGAGTCTCCAACATCCCTTTAACTACGCAAAATCAGATTCCATCCCAGCTAAGAGATATCCTCCGAATTCCAAAAATCACTTCACAGAAACACTGTCTAAACACTGCTTTCACCAAAATGCTCATAACTCTCACAAATGAATGAATTTATTTTTGCGCTGTTAACCATAGGTTAATAACACACCAAAGAACATACCATCAATTGCACAAAATCCAATCTACAATACAACATGTGCGTAAAACAAAACTGTACCTACTTTCCTGCTAATATCTAGAATATCACTGTGTTGACATCAATGACAATCCAAGTCATGAATGCAACAACAACTGCTACAGAATGACTGCCAAAATACTTTGCATTCATTCCTAACAATCTCCCCCATTGGCATTGATGGAAACATAGATGAAAAACATCCAATGTTCCAAAAATCCAATACTTGCAACATCACTGCAAAATATCAAATTAAATCTTGCTTCATTTTTCTATTCAGCTCTCTCATACAATCCATAATGTTTTTCATGTATATCTCTCCCCCATTGACATCAATGATAAAAATTTCATCACTAAGTCAACAACAACTTAATGTCAAAAGACACTTTTCAAAAAAATACAATAACCAGAGTCCTCATGACTCAGCTCATAAACTCCCCCATAGAGGAAGTTCCAACATCCAATCCAGAAGAAAGATAGGGCTCATATACCACTGGATGGATGCAATCATCTGCATCAATTCTCAAAAATAGGTTGGGGCATAACCCCAAGCATACCTCTCAAATACACAAATGTATCCTTAGGTAAAGGCTTTGTAAATATATTTGCTATCTGCTCCTTTATACTTATGTACTCCAATCTTACTTCTTTTTTTGCAACTTTTTCTCTTACAACATGATACTTGATCTCAATATGTTTAGTCTTAGAATGTAAAATAGAATTTTTTGACATACTCATTGTAATGGTGTTATCACAATGTATAACAACAGGCTCATCAAACTTTATTCCAATAACCTTCAACATATGCTTCATCCAAATAATCTGATTACAATTATTTGCTGCTGCAACATATTCTGCTTCTACTGTACTTTGTGAAGTACAATTTAGCTTCTTACTTAGCCAAGAGACCAATTTTCCTCCAAGAAAAAAGGCTCCACCATTGGTGCTTTTCTTGTCATCAACGCTGCCTCCCCAATCTGCATCAGTATAGACACATAAAGTAAAATCATCAGAATTCTCATACCATAATCCATAATCCATTGTTCCTTTCAGATATCTCAGTATCCTCTTTACTGCTGCATAATGTGATTCTCTAGGTTCTGCTTGAAATCTTGCTACAATCCCAACTGAATGTGCTATATCAGGTCTTGTATGTGTCAAGTACTGCAATCCTCTAATCATAGATCTGTACTTTTTTTGCTCAACTGCTGGTGTCTCATCTTTGCTAGATAACTTATGTCTGGTTACCATAGGTGTTCCAACAGGTTTAGAATCTTCCATTCCAAATCTTTTCAATAAGTCATTCAAATACTTATTCTGACTTACAAATATACCTTCCTTTCTTTGTGTTATCTGTAATCCCAAAAAATATTTCATTTCTCCAATCATGCTCATCTCAAATTCAGTCTTCATTTCATCTACAAATTTGTCACTAGCTTCATCTTCTCCTCCAAAGATAATATCATCAACAAATATAACTATAACCAACAAACCATTCTCAATTTCTTTTGTGTATAAGTTACTATCTGCTGTTCCTTTTATAAATCCCAATTTCAATAAATACTTATCCAATCTTACATATCAGGTTCTAGGTGCTTGTTTTAATCCATATAAAGCTTTCTTTAACTTACATACCATATCTCCTTCTTGTGTCAAAGGAAAACCTTCAGGCTGCTCAATGTAGACTTCTTCCAATTCACCATTCAAAAATGTTGACTTCACATCCATCTGATACACTCTGAATTTCTTGTAAGCTGCATATGCTAAAAATATTCTCACTGCTTCAATTCTAGCCACAGGTGCAAAAGTTTCTTCATAGTCAATTCCTTCTTGTTGTGAATATCCTTTACATACCAATTTTGCTTTGTTTCTTATCACTTCTCCTTGTTCATTCATCTTGTTTCTGAATACCCACTTTGTTCCAATCACATTCTTGTCTTTAGGTCTGGGGAACAATTCCCATGTCTTGTTTTTTTTAATCTGCTCTAGTTCTTCTTTCATAGCATTAATACAATGTTCATCTTCACAAGCTTCATTAGTAGTCTTAGGTTCAATTTGAGAAATCAAACATAAATGTACCTTATTTTGAGTCAAAACTCCTCTATCTAAACTTCCAATAACTTGCTCAACAGGGTGATGTCTTGAAGTATACCTATTAGGTGTCATAGTTACTGATCTTGTTCCAACTAGAGATTCTTCTCTGCTTTCTTCTTTGTTTTCTTCTCTATTTTCTTCTCTATTTTCTTCTTTGTTTTCTTTAGTATGACTTTCATTCAGCAAATCACTGTTAGTTTCAAAAAATAATTCTGCATTTTCAATGTTAGGCTGAGGTTGTGCTTCTCCATCAAATTCATAATCAAGCATTCTTTCCTAAATTTTGAACTTCTCATCAACTTTTACATTTGCACTTTCAACAATAGTCTTTGTTCTTTTGTTATAACATCTATATGCTTTTATTTTTAAAGAATATCCAAGAAATATTCCTTCATCACTTCTAGGATCAAACTTTCCTATATCATCATCTCTCTTTATATAACATTTACTTCCAAAAATTCTAAAATACTTAACTGAGGGTGTATGTCCAAACCATAATTCATAAGGTGTCTTGTTTGTATCTGCTCTGATTTGTACTTTGTTCATAGTGTATACTTCTGTATTCACTGCTTCTCTCCAAAAAGTCTTAGCCAAATCATTTTCAAACAACATAGCTCTTGCTGCTTCAGTTATTGACCTGTTCCTTCTTTCTGCAATACCATTTTGTTCTAGTGTTCTAGGGGCTGAAAGTTGTCTCTTAATACCATTCATTTCACAAAAGGTGTTAAACTCTCTAGATGTAAATTCACCACCTCTATCAAATCTTAGACACTTAATCTTCATTCCATATTCATTCTCAATTTTGCTTTTTATGATCTTAAATTTATCAATTGTTTCAGATTTTTCTTTCAAAAATGCAATCCACATCATTCTTGTAAAATCATCAAGAATCATAAAATACCTTTCTCCATAGAATCCTCTAGTCCTAGTAGGACCACTCAATTCTGTATGAACAATCTCTAGCATCTCTGTCGATGTGAACTTCTTTTTGGGAAATGAACTCCTTTTCTGCTTTGCCATCATACATTCTTTGCAAATCATGTTAGTAGGTTTCATAATTCTAGGTAAATCTCTTACCACAAGTGTAGTGCTCACCTTGACAATATTATCAAAGTTTATATGACAAAACCTTTTATTCCATAACCAACTATCATCAATCCTAGTTATCAAACATGTCATCTCAATAGGATTCAACTAAAATACATTACCTCTAGTTTTGGATCCTTTTCCAATCAGATTTTCATCTTTATCTTTTATCACACAAGTTTTCTCAGAAAAGCAAACTTGATAACCCTTATCAGCCAATTGTCCAACGCTTAGTAGATTATGTCTCAGTCCATCAACAAAGTAAACATCATCAGTGTTAGTCTTTCCATCAAGAGTAATAGATCCTATACCCTTAATCAAACAAGGTGCATTGTTACCAACCCTAACAATTCCTCTGTCATAATTATCTAACTTAACAAACTTTCTTTTATCTCCAGTCATATGATGTGAACAACCACTGTCTATAATCCAATCAGATTTCTTTTCAACTTGTGAAACTAATGCTTTTTCTTCTCTTTTATCAGATTCAGAACTTTCTTCTTTAATTGCTACAAATCCTATTTCCTCAAAGTTATCATTATCACTGTCACTTAAATGTTTTTCAATTCCTGCTTCAAGATCTTCATCATTTGCATAATAACATTCTTTAGATCTCCTAGGTTTAAAGTTACTTCTATACTTCTTAACTCTTTTAGGACATTTAGATGCAAAATGACCATATTCTTGACAAGTCCAACATTTAAAGATTTTCTTACCATCTGGTTCTCTTTTTACAAGTAATGCAATACTTTCTTCAATCTTCTTATCTTCCTTAGATCTACTACTACTAGCATAATCTCCATTCACACTAGTACTTCTTGTAGGTCGAATGTTAAGAGCATTGAAAGTTGTTTCCATTCTAGGTAGCTCTCCTGATAATCTCAAGTTCATCTCTGTTGTTTCTAATCTTCCAAGAAGAGTCTCTCTTGAAAAGTTCGATGTACAAAGTATCACTTGTTCAAACATTTGTGTTGTCTGCTTGAATACTGGTGTCAAAGTTCTCAGAATTTTCCATATCACTTCATTCTTTGTCTTATCACCTCCACAAGACTTTAGTCCTGTTACAATCTCAAACATCCTACCAATATAGCTTCTAATAGATTCATCTTCCATCATTCTAATATCTTCAAATGCACAAATCCAATTATGTAATCTAGCCTTCTTTGCATGTTCATCACCTTCAAAAGTAGAATGTAAAGCTTTCCAAATTGCATGAGATGTTTTCAAACATCTTACCTGACTATATTCATTCTTCGGTAGTGCTGACAAAAGTGCTTCTCTTGCAAGTATGTTACACATGAATAGATCTAGTTCATCTTTAGTTCCTGCCTCTAGATTGTCTTCCTCAATGATAGTCTTCTCATTCTTTGTAATCAACCAATAACTTGGTCCTAAACACAATAGATGTGTCTTCATCTTTTCTTTCCAGCTGTCAAAATTTACTCCATCAAACTTAGGGCTTTCTTTTCTGAAATTCGCCATGGATCTCCTTAAGTTGTTAAACTTTTCT
Organism: Chamaecyparis obtusa; assembly: GCA_027943335.1. Classification (NCBI taxonomy): domain Eukaryota; kingdom Viridiplantae; phylum Streptophyta; class Pinopsida; order Cupressales; family Cupressaceae; genus Chamaecyparis; species Chamaecyparis obtusa. The sequence continues at coordinate 400,527 of BSBK01004758.1, read as the reverse complement.
TTCAAGGACTTGCTGCTCTGATACCAATTGTTAGAAAGTAAAGATCCCCAAGATAACTGAGAGGGGGGGTGAATCAGTTATCAGATAATTTAACCATTCAACTACTTTAAACAATATAATCAATGTACTGATCAACCATAGAAAGATAACCATACACAATTGCACAATAACACAAGATATGTTGACTAGGGAACCTCTTGAAAAGAGTAAACCCCAGTGGGAATGATGCCCACAAAATGATGCACTAATATGAAAGTTCATTGTTAGAGGATGGACCCTGTTAGGAGTCTTATGAAATACATTCATTACATATAAATCTTTGTTAGGAGATTCTGAATCTCTGTTAAAATATTCTAACCCGGTTAAGAGTTTATGGAAGACAGAAGGACCCACTGCCCAAACAGCTTCAAGGCAAGATCTCTGAACCCACTGTCCAAAAGATCTTAAAATTATTCAATAGAATAATATGAAATATATTACCTCCTTCACACTATGCCAAAACTGCACTCTCTACTACACAAGATCACAATTCCAGATCTCTGTACTCACAAGTCTTCCTTCATCACTGAATTAGCTCTTTTCTTCACTTCATGCATATATTCGCATCTCAATCTTCATAGTACATATTAAAACAAGGAAAAAATTCTTTCTTATATACCAAACTCAAATAATTACAAATGAGTTGGTTCTCAATTACAAAATAATAAATTCTACATGCTACACACAAAATTCACATAAAATTGTCAGCTTCCAGATACTGTAACTTTCTCCAAACATATCTTCAAAGTTTGCACTGTGAACCACATCATCATTAATGAGTCTCCAACATCCCTTTAACTGCACAAAATCAGATTCCATCACAGCTAAGAGATATCCTCCGAATTCCAAAAATCGCTTCACAGAAACACTGTCTAAACACTGCTTTCACCAAAATGCTCATAACTCTCACAAATGAATGAATTTCTTTTTGTGCTGTTAACCATAGGTTAATAACACACTAGAGAACATACCATCAACTACGCAAAAGTGAATCTATAATACAACATGTGCACAAAATAAAACTATACCTACTTTCTTGCTAATATCCAGAATATCACTGTGTTGACATCAATGACAATCCAAGTCATGAATGCAACAACAACTACTACAGAATGACTGCCAAAATACTTTGCATTCATTCCTAATAGCAACTTACATCAAATTTCAAAATAGAGACCTTGATAAGAAAAATGTTAGCTTTTGAGATTTCAAGATTGAAGATACAACCTAAAAGTGAAATAGCCTTCAAAGCATCAATCCATGGTAAGAAATCTGCAAGCGCTTTTTGTAATTTTGATGATGATGATGAGGAGAAAATACTAGATGATTTCATTGCTATGATTGCTAAAAGAGAAAAGAAAGGAAAAGAGAAATATGAAGGTCAATTTTCATTTAAATTCTTTTCATGTAATAAGATTTGTCATTTTGCATCTAAGTGTCCTGGGTAAAAGTACAAACCTGTGTCACACTTTTATAAAGGAAAAGGGTGACAACACTCAAATTGTTCAACTTTAACAACATAAAAGTGGTATTTGTGTTTAGAATTTGAAGATGATGTAAACTAATAAAATGTGTAAAATTTGATGAAGTTTACACTTATATTTTTTTTTAAAAAAATTGAACAAAAATTGACATAGTTTTTTAATTTTTGAAGTCCATTTTTTTATTGCTGAAATATGTTGAAAATCTAGGGTCTACTTCGCGTTAAAAAACTATATGCAAATAATATTTTTTTCCTCTAATTCCATAATATGTTTTAGATGACATGTATAGCTAATGCATAAACAAAAAAAGATTGGATTTTGTTATATATTTTGTTTGTTATAACTATCCAAAGTCAGTGTTACCTGAAATCAACAGTTTTTAGTTTGCATGCTATTTTCCCTATCAAATCTACACCATTAAAAAAAAAATTACATATTCTTGAAAAGGACTCTCTCCTCTAGTGTTAAATATTAATTTTTAATTTTTATGACATGATTTGTTATTTTTAATATTTTTCAAACGAGCGTGTTCTTAAATGTTAAAATACCTACTTGAATTATTTTCAACTTAAATATATTATATGAAATCAAAACATGATAAAAATTACATGACCATAATATTGACTACGAGCTCTACAAAAGGGTATTTTTAGATTTTATAGAAAGGTAAATTTTGATAGAGAATTTAGGTCTAGAAGGGAGAACTTGAGAGAGCAACCCTTTTTTGCTAACTTGGATGCCAAATAGGATTCCACTTGGGTCTGGCCGGATGAGAACTTGAGAAAGCAACCTTTTTTTGCTGACTTGGCTACCAAATAGGATTCCACCCAGGTCTAGTCGGACTGGGTATGGCTGGACCCATTAGGTGACCAAAAATAGTCCCACGCATGGCCAACCCCTGAAATCGGAATTTTCACAATTCGCCCAATTTTTAAAATAAAATCAATTTTTTTAAGATTTTTAATAGTTTTATAAAATTTATAAATTATTTTTATTTTATTTGTAAGATTTAAGTGATTTTTAATAATTTTTTTAATTTATTAATTATTTTAATTTTATTTTTTGGTATTGCATGTCAAGTTTTGATTTAGTGTTTTCAAGTTAATTGATTCTTTTTCTATTTTTCACAGGGCAGTTTACCTGTTTATAGTGTTTCATGTATTGGAAACTTTATTTGATTTACTTTATTAAGAGAATTTTGGCTAGTATTCGATATACAGGTTTATAGATTTTGGCTCTAAGATTGAATTCGAGGATTGTGAAAGCTTTGGGAAATTTCAGGGTTGTTGGATTGTTCTTTGCACGGTTTCTATCGAGTGGTGATTTAAGGTAGGGTTTGAAATTTTTTTTTGCAATTATTCTTTGGAAAATTTTGTCTTCATTGTGTAAATCCAAGATAGGTTGATGATTTTGGAGTAATTATATTTTTTTCATTGTCCTTGAGAAATTTTGCAAGACTAGATTGTTATGATTTTGTGAATGATAAATATGTATATATTTCTTTTCTTATGAGCATAAGCTTTTATAGAAATGTGTACATTTTTCTAGTTAAGTGATTCTTTTATATTTTATCAATCTGAACAGTTTTTGCAATGGGGAATAAAAGGAATAGATTAAGAAAATATGATCAAACAAAGGATGACAAAAAATATCAGACAAAACATAATCAAGATCAACCTGTTGAAGTTCAGGAAGAACCTATTGATATTTAGGAAGATGCAATTCAAGCAGGGGAACAAATTTTTAGTTCTAGAGCTGAAAATAGATCTTTTGGCATGGGCAATTTGATGGAGATGAATGAGGATTCATTTTTTAGTCAAATTCCATCTGAGGAAATGTTATCTGAAAGTACAATTAGAACTCATTGCAATAAACTTTGGGATGAATATTTTGAAAATAAAAGTATGGTTGCAAGAGCTCAATTATTTGTTAGGTTATTCAGGAAAAACCAGATGACTCCTATTTTGGAGTTGTTGGGTGTTGACAACAAGAAAAACTCAGGAGAAAATGTAAATCGAACAATAGTTCAAAATTTGCAAGATGCATTGAACAACATTAATAACTCAAGTCGAGGAGCTGATTTAAGTGTTGCACATAGAGAAATTATGACTACTTTATCTAGTAGGAGGTTGACACAGAGAAAACAAGTGCATGCAATTTTTTATTTACTGAATGTATCTAAAAGAACTATTCAAAGATATATCAGGAAGAAAAATATGTTAGATGAAAATATTGAAAAAAATTGGGTAAATATTCGTAGGCTTCCTCGAAAAGACATAATTTCTGAACATGCAAAAAAATAGGTCATTGAATATTGGACCGCTCACTCGTGTTTCTTCTAATAGAAGGGATACAATACAGATGAAAGATGAAGAGACTGGTATGAAAAATGCACATCCAAAACATTTTATAGATACAACACAAACTGAATTATTTGAAGCATTCAAGAAATAATTTTCAAATGTGAAAATATGTCAAAGAATGTTTGAGAGGTTGTGCCCTTGCTTTGTACACATAAATAAGGTTCGTGAAACTTGTTGTTGTCGAAATCTTGTTGAGTTTCATCTATATTTGCAATCATATAAAAAAGTTATGGCAGTTCTTGATTCAAATATGGTCATCCCTGGAAGTACGACACAATATATGAAGTCTATTTTATGTGATAAATTAGAAGATTTAGATGAGTTCAAAGTATAGTGTATAAAGAATGCATGCAGTGATTGTGGAGATTTGCATAAATTTTCATTGCAAATTGAGAATATTAATGTTTCAACATTGGTTTTGTGGAAAAGATTTGAATATGAGACATATCGAACAAAGAGCAGAGATGAATCCAAAAAAATTGTATTGAAGGAGAGTGAATTGCCCTACCTTGAGTTTATGACCAGATTTCGTACTCTACTTTATCCACATATCCAGCATTTTCATGGTGCACGATGGCAAGCTAAATAGTTTTTTGATTCCAAAGATTGTTTTCCACCTAGTTGTATTCTTTCAAATGTAGATTTCTTCAAGAACTATACATTTTCCCCTCAAAAAGAGCTTCAAGCTCAATATTATCATTATGATCAGGTTGCAATATTTGTGCAAGTGACCTATAGACATGCACAATATAATTTAGATGGGGTAGAAAGTCCCGATCCAAATGAATGCATTATCATCAAGGAGGTTTATTTCTATATCAGTGATGATAAGGTTCATGATAGAAGCTATGTGGCTCATTGTTTTGCAATATTTTTTGAAGATATTGTGAATCGTGGGATAAATGTCTCACAACACTTGATTTGGTCTGATGGTTGTGCAGGTATACATGTATAGATACTTCAATTTATTTTCATTATCTTTTAATTATTTGTTTAATTAATAAAAGATGACATGTATGTATGTATGTACAACTTAATTTTTTAGGACAATTTAAATCTGCAAAAGCTTTTAATTGGCTAGCCATGCAACATGCTAGACGCAATGTTAAGTTTTTGTGGAACTTCTTTGAAAGTGGACATGGAAAAGGAGAGCACAATGGAGCAGGAGCATGTGTGAAGTGTGCACTTCGCCAACATGAACTTGCAGGTACAAATGGTGTTCAATATATATATATATATATATATATATATATATATATATATATATATATGTGTGTGTGTGTGTGTGTGTGTGTGTGTGTGTGTGTATGTATATGTATGTATGTATGTATATATGTATATATAAATTTTAAATAATATAATTTTAGCTTAGATCTCCATTTTCTTTAAACTAATAATTCAGAAATGTACAGGTAACATGATAGAGAATTCAAAGAAAATTGTTGAATGGTGCCAAAGTCATTTTGCTCCTCGAGACACCATATACAACAAACGTTATTCTTGGGAAGTGAAAGGTAATTTATATTTTTTTGTAAAATTTTAAATTAAATTTTGATTTTGTGTTCATGTTTATCTTTTTATAATTGTTGATCTAAACATGTGCAACTTTCATTTCATATTTGTAATAGATATAGACCGATCTAATCCTTACAATTGTCAAACAATTGTTGGTATTAGAAGTTTACATCAATTGATCACTACAGGCCAACACAAGCCTCTTTTGATTCAAGTAAGAGAAAAATCATGTTTTTGTGCTCACTGCATTGAGGACAATCCATTGAGTCAATGTGAGAATATTGCAAATGGATATGTTTCACGATGGGATATGAAGGAGTTAATCAGAATGCCTCCTTATGAAGATGATGACATTGACATAAACATTCATGATCCTATATATTCAGCTGATTATGAGCGTGTTTCTGATTTAGTTGTTACAGGTATTTTCACATACATGTTATTTTATTTAATTTTAATTTATCGTATAAGTGATGTTTAATTTTAATAAAATCTATTTGTATCTAGGTGATATTTTTGCTATAATTGTGGATCCCGATAATATAGAAAATGTAGATTATTATCTACTAAGATGCACAAAAGAAAAATACAAGTTGACAGAACAAACTGTAGATGGTGATGGATAGAAATATCCAATTGGTTCAGTTGTTATTGAAGGAACCTATTATCAGCAAATAAAGGTCGACAAAAATGGTGTTCAATTTATTGAATACCAGTCTGGGCAAAAAGTTATACATTACAGTCACTTGGTTATAGCAACAAAGTTACAATTCGAGACATTGCCTAAAGGAAAAAATGTCAATCAGAAGTGGAGATTGTCTATTGAAGAACATGAAAAACTTCTGGAGATAATAAAAGATAGAGAGGATCCAAACTATATGTATGACGAGCTTTAGAACTCTAACTTTAGAATAAACTTCTTTTTGTAGCTCTTGTACTTTCATATATTTGAACTCTATAGTTTGAATTTTCATGTTTGAACTCATATATATATATATATATATATATATATATATATATATATATATATATATATATATATATATATATATATATATATATATATATATATATATATATATATATATATATATATATATATATATATATATATATATATATCTGTGTGTGTGTGTGTGTTTTTATGTATGTATGTTAGTTAATTAATTGTATGCTTTGATTAATGATGTTAGTTACTTAATTATGTTAGTTACCTAATTATTTTAGTTACAAATTTACTTAATTATGTTAGCTACTTAATTATACTTAATTATGTTAGTTAGATTACTTAATTAAATGTATGCTTTGATTAATTATATCACCTTAACATAATGTATACATAACACATGTATATATACATTGTATGTTTTTATGTATGTATGTTAGTTAATTAATTGTATGCTTTGATTAATTAGTTAGTTATTTAAATGTATGCTTTGATTAATGATGTTAGTTACTTAATTATGTTAGTTACCCACTTATTTTAGTTACAAATTTACTTAATTATGTTAGCTACTTAATTATACTTAATTATGTTAGTTAGATTACTTATTTATGTTAGTTGGATTACTTAATTATATTAGTTAATTTACTTAATTATGTTAGTTAGATTACTTAATTAAATGTATGCTTTGATTAATTACATCACCTTAACATAATGTATACATAACACATGTATAAAACTAAGTCTAAAAGATGAAATAACACACAAACATATAACATGTAACATGTACATAAAATATCTAACATGTAACGTCTGAAATATGTAATGTGATGTATAAAATATGAAATAACACACAACCATATACCATGTAATGTATAAAATAAGAAATAATACACAACCATATACCATGTACATATATGAAATGACTAAAATATCTACATGTATAAAATGTCTAAAATGTCTACATGTATAAAATGACTACATGTACATAAAATGTATAAAATGTCTACATGTCTAAAATGACTACATGTATAAAATGTCTACATGTATAAAATGAAATATCTATGAAATGTTATAGCATGTATATATGAAATGTCACATGAAATATCTAAAATAACATGGTTTCTCAAGTAGGGCCATGTCCTGATCTGTGACCTGATGTCGGTGCACCTCCTCCTGATGGTTGTGTACAATAAACAAAATATGTCATGCATACATGTATAATAAATTTTAAATATGTATTATCATAGAAAAATTAATTTTGTGAACAAACATCTCAATGTACCTGTGTATCACGATGAATAGGATCGCGTGGAGTCTCTAAATCTCCATATGGTGTAGCATTGTACATAACCTCCTAGAGTACACATATATATAACATATATTAATCAAATTTCAAATATATGTTTAAGTTTTTTAAATAAATAAAAATTTAATTTAATTATAAATATACCAAAGTGGTCTCTAATGCTCTCCCAAAAGTGCTCAAACTAGACAAGTCTAATGATATAGCCGCAGGATCAATCTGGTCATCTATAAGCAATGTAGTAAAAATTTGATGACCTGGATGTGATGAAGTGGCTTGTGTGGTCTGATGATTAGATGTATGTGGTGTCATCTGCGGAGGAGTTGTTGATGGTGGTGTAGTCACCCGAGGACCTACTAGAAGTGCAGTCTGCTATGGAGGTGTTGTCAGTGGTACAGTCTGCTATGGAGGAGCTATCGATGGTGCAGTTTGCTGCAAAGGAGCTATTGGTGGTGCAGTATGTTGCAGAGCTATCGGTGGTGTAGTTTTTTGTGGAGCTATCAATGGTGCAATCTGCTATGGAGGAGCTATTGGTGGTGGTGTAGTCATTTGCTGTGGACCTGTTGGTGGTGCAGTCTGCTGAGAAATGATATAGGACCTCACAAATGATGGAACCTCCCTGAGTGAAATCCCACTGAGCATCTGTATGGTCTGATAAGCATAAATATCACTAGATAAAAATGCACTCATAGATCACAAATGGTCTATATCTGATATAGCTACAACCTCCAGGGGAGATGGTATGTCGACTATATCATATAAATCAGGTGCACTAGAAGATGCATCCTGTGCAGGTGAAGGAATGATGGAATGAGAGTGTAACATAAATATCCCCACATGATCAAAGGATATCTCATGAACCTATGTGGCAATAGTTTCTATACTAGAAAAAACATCCATCCTCACCGTGTCATCTGGAACACTCGCTCCTGCCACTTCCAAACCTTTTGGTATGACCAAAAGATTTGGACCCACCCTTGCCTACTTATTAGTAGGCACAAGAGCATCAGGTGCTCTGAACTTGTTAGATAATCTCCCTTTCCCTTTCCCAACATAAGTAGGGGAATCTGTATAATCAACATCAAGGTGCAAATGAAATTCTACAAACAATTGTTTGCAAAAATATAATGGCAACTCATCCTTTTGGGGCCACATATGGTGAGCAGCCAACCAGTGAGGATATATAAATGGTCCTACCAAGTCATCCTCACATCTCATAGGCATGTACCCTCTGACCTTCTTTAGGTCTTGATAATGGGGAAACATCTCCTTCACCATAAGAGTGGAAACAGCTGTATTGACCTCACTGTACTTCACAGTGCCAGTGACACTACGAGATAAAGAAGCATAGAATCTAGCAATACTCATAGTCTCATACGGGTTGTATGATTGAACTATGTCAATCATACGCACCATCTCTAATAGTGTTCACCCTTTCCCTATTGGGAATGTTGGTGGGTGAAGCTAATGTTTGATCAAGAACAAGTAATGCTCGTGTCAATCTCTCAACAATGTCTGCAAATAGCTTCTCTCTAGCCTGTGTTGTATCGGTTGATCTATGAGAGGAGTGAGTACTAGTACCACTACCACTACGAGATCCCCCCTCCTAAACACTAGGTTCTCCTAAATCAACTGAACCTCTACCCGATGCCATGTGTAATAGATAAACAAAAAAATATATATAGATCTTTGCACATGTACATACTTGAATTTAAGAAACATACATGTGTTACAAATTTAAGAAACATGTACATGTACATACAAATTTAAGAAACATACATGTTACGTGCATAGATGTTACAAATTTAAACATGCATACATGTAAACTACAAATTTAAATATACATACATTACAAATTTAAGATCATCTAGTTTAAAAATGAAATCTATATATACATGTACATACAAATTTAATAAACATATTAATCCTATTAAGTCTTAAGGGGTCGTATTAATCGTCACATGTTACTTGTATTTTAATGAGACTTAATTGGTCAATTAATAGGTCTTAATTGGTCAAGTATTAGTCACATGTTAGGTCTTAATTGGTAGGACTATAAGGTCTTAATAGGTCATATTCGACCTAATTGGTCAAGTATAGGTCCTATTATTTCTTAAGGGTGGACTATTAGGTCTTATTAGTAGGTATTAGGTCTTATTAGGTAATTTTAATCAATTTAGGTATTATTAGTCGTATTAATCACATGTTAAGTCTTAATTGGTCAATTAATAGGTCTTAATTGGTTAAATATTAGTCACTAGTTAGGTTTTAATTGGTTAGGTATTAGGTCTTAATTGGTTTACACTAGAATTTTTGTTTATGTTAGTTTCTAGTGTTACAGTTTAATAGGTCTTAATTGGTTTCTAGAATTTTTGTTTATATTGTTTATGTGGTATTAATCGTATTAAGTCTTAAGAGGTCGTATTAATTGTCACATGTTACTTGTATTAATGAGACTTAATTGGTCAATTAATAGGTCTTAATTGGTCAAGTATTAGTCACATGTTAGGTCTTAATTGGTATGACTATAAGGTCTTAACAGGTCATATTCGACCTAATTGGTCAAGTATAGGTCCTATTAGTTCTTAAGAGTGGACTATTAGGTCTTATTAGTAGGTATTAGGTCTTATTAGGTAATTTTAATCAATTTAGGTATTATTAGTCATATTAATCACATGTTAAGTCTTAATTGGTCAATTAATAGGTCTTAATTGGTTAAATATTAGTCACTAGTTAGGTCTTAATTGGTTTACACTAGAATTTTTTTTTTTTGTTAGTTTCTAGTGTTACAGTTTAATAGGTCTTAATTGATTTCTAGAATTTTTGTTTATGTTGTTTATGTGGTATTAATCCTATTAAGTCTTAAGGGGTCGTATTAATCGTGTTATGTCTATCTTAATTGGTCATATTAGTCACATGTTAGAAATTTAAGAAAATACATGTTACGTGCATATATGAACTAGAAATTATTAGTCATATTATATTATATTATTTCTACAATTTAAAAAAAATAAAAAATAAACAAGAATAACTATTAAATTAAAATATTTATGTTTGAATTACAACTATTTTCTATTAAATAAATGAAAAACAACTATTAAATAATGATTTTTAATTAAAATACAACTATTTAATACTAAGTATAAAAATAAACTAAAAATAAACATTAAAATTAAAAAATTAAAAAAGTACCTACCTCTTCCGATTGGAACACCCTTGTAGCTCTCCTCACAAGCTTGAAGTCGCTGAATGAAAATGACCCGTGTAAGCCATGTTTTTTTCTTATATAGACTTTTGGGGGTCTGGCCGGAATGGGTCCGGCTAGAAGGGGTCCGGTCGGACCCCCCCCGCCACATAGAAGCCACTTGGTGCCTAGCGGGCGCCACGTGGTTCCGGTCGGACCCCTTCTGGTGGGACTATTTCTAGCCAGACCCCTTCTGGCTGGAGCCCCCTAGTATGTCTTGTAGTGCGACACACTATTTTACTTTTACCCACAATGTAATTGAGTTGTATACCCAAGCGATGAAGTGCAACTTCTGCACCTCCGATTCCAAGTTGACACTACGAGATACAAAGACCATAGATAAGGAATAAATTTAGAGAGCGGAGGAGGTCCATAACAACCAAAATAATACAAGACGAACCTCAAGTTAAATGAGAAAACTACAAACATTTTAATAGATTTTTATTATTAAATAATGAAATTTCCATATACTAGTGTTCTAAGCCCCATCATTACATGATTTATTATTGTAAGCCCCCTCTAACTTACGCATCTAGAAAATGAAACAACAACCTACTGGGATTGAGACAAACCTTATAAAACAACAACAGCTAGGAATGATCGCTTTCCAACATTTGTTGAATACATATGTAGCTCATGAATATAAGGTGTAGCTCATGAATACAAGGTCCTCCAGTAGATGTATTCAATAGATGTTGGAAAGTGATCCTTCCTAGTTGTTGTTGTTCTATAAGGTTTCTCTCAATCCCAATAGGTTGTAGTTTCATTTTCTAGATGCGTAAGTTAGAGGGGGCTTACAATAATAAATCATGTAATGAGGGGGCTTAGAACACTAGTATATGTAAATTTCATTATTTAATAATAAAAATCTATTAAAATTTTTGTAGTTGCCTCATTTAACTTGAGGTTTGTCTTGTATTATTTTTGTCGTTATGGCCCTCCTCCACTCTCTAAATTTATTCCTTATCTATGGTCTTTGAATCCCATAGTGTCAATTTGGAATCAGAGGTGTAGAAGTTATACTCCATCACTTGGGTATACAACTCAATTACATTTTCTCTAGAAAGATGTGACCATGATGCCTACAATTATGTTTCTCAGTTGTTGTGTCCCAGGACCCCTTATGACCCTTTACGACCATTTACAACCTCTAAGAATACATCTTATAGGTCTTAAAATGTCGTAAAGGGTCATAAGAGGCTCCTAGGAGGGGCCAAATGAGCTTCCACCTTCATGTGGTTGGCCCTGTTAAGTTGAGAATGTTAATTAAACTATTCTCGAAACAAAGAGAAGCTTAATAATTTAAGGTCTCAATCCACAAAAAAATTAAATTAGACTTACTAAGCCTCTTATTGTAGTTTGTAATAAGATTGATTTGCAACCACTAGAGACTACTCTACAAATGAAGAGTGGAAAGAAGATGATATTCTTGAGATCATGGATGGACACAATGTTGCAGACTTTATTGATCTAGATATCTTGCAAAGGCTAGAAGAACTGGATAGGGAAGAGGGCTTAGGGTGACAAGGATTTCACAATAGCTGACAAACATAATTGTAGGCATCATGGTCACATTTTTTTGGAGACAACATAATTGAGTTGTATACCCAGACGGAGTGCAACTTCTGCTCCTCTGATTCCAAGTTGACACTGCGGGATGGAGAACAACTTGGAACTAGAGGTGCAGAAGTTTCTCTCCATCGTCTAGGTATACCACTCAATTACATTGTCTCCAAAAAAATGTGACCATAATGCCTACAATTATGTTTCTCAGAGAATGTTAAAATATTCTCAAAACAAAGAGAAGCTCAATAATTTAAGGTCTCAGTACAAACACTAGAATTGAGTTTTTTTGGCATAGATTGGGAAATTTTTGTATATCAACATGCGATAGAGTTTGGGAAAAAAAATCTATCGCATGTTGATATATAAAAATTTCCCAACTGTGCCAAAGAACTCAATTCTAGTGCTTGTACTACATGACTGGTGCCAAAACAGGGCTCTCCCAATCACTGACTGTGACCCACTGGCAACAAGAAATAAAATGAGTGTGGACACCTAAAGATAAATATCAAATAGGGGAAAAGCACCTGCAACAACAGAGGCAATAGTTGTAGATATAGATGAGGATATCCCAAATCCCTAATATAATAATTATTACTATTTTGGAAGATGCAAATCCAATCGAGGAGATGCTAAAGAGGATAGATGAATTGATGGTGTGAGCATGTCATTTTGAAGTAAGTAGTATTTATTATATTAGGGATTTCTAGGATATCATCTATCATATCTACAACTATTGCCTCTGTTGTTGCAGGTGTTTTTCCCCTATCCTGAACATCAAATTGTGACAAAAATATCAGTAAAAATATCATAATAACTCCATGAACATTGTTTTAAGTAATTATCTATGAATGTTGTGTATTAATATTGAATTATATGTCATGTTAATGAATATTGTTATGTGTTAATGGGGAATTTAGATTGATGTTAGGGGGAGGGGGTGAGGCCAGATGAGCTTCCACCTTCACGTCGTTGGCCTTGTTAAGTAGAGAATATTAAAGTATTCTTGAAACCAAGTGAAGCTCAAACTAACTTACCTTCATTATTTAATCAATTTCATTCATTCTAGGTCTTTTCTCATAAGTGCATTTTGAATGTGTCACTGTCTAAAAACTATCAAATAAAAAACTAGAAGGGCCGATAGTCAACTTCTCAGAATTGTCATTGTCTAGCATGATTCGGCTTCATTTTGTGTAAGTATTCTCGTATTGAATGCATCAACCTATCTTGGCCTAATGTGGATTATTTCATTTGTTTGTGGTTTTGAGTAGGTGAAGTGTTAAATCAGTTCCTATATTCTATTCTTAATTCGTTCAAACTGCAAGAGGGCCTGACAAATATTGCCTCAAACAGGTTACACAAGCGGGTTGGTTTGAAGGTGAATCAAAGGGAAAAGTAGGATGGTTTCAATTTGCTTATGTGGATTGACATGAGAAAGCTCCAGTGAGTAAAATAGGTAAGGTTACTAAGTCTTACTAAGTCTTATGGAATGAAGTATGGATAGGGAAAGTAGATACAAGCACCCCGCTAGGTTAATATATTAGAAGTAGCCATACATTAATAAGTTAATAATGAAATGACTATTGAATGATGAATAGAGATGCATGGTAACAAATGTCAAAGAGACAAATACTTGGGAACCAATGACAATGCAACTTTAGTATATGTTGTTGTTATAGAGAAATCGATTAGAAACCCATCGAAAATATATATATTTTTTTTAACCAAAAAATATTATTGGTCAATTTTTTGACTTTTCAACCATAGTTGTTTTGATGAGAATGCTATGTGTTTGATGTTGATTATGACCAACGTTAGTCAAAATTTTGACGCACTTTGGTCGCACAAATAGAAGGTCTGAACTACAATTCTTCCAGGGTGACACGACTACTTCGACAAAGTTTCAGTCGATAATTCAACCACTATGGAGGTTGGAATTTTGACGATTGGTTTTCTAGTTGTATAATCAACAAGAAGAGTTTGACAATAGTTTTGGTCATCTGTGTGACCAATGGGTGTCAAAAATTTGACTAATCCTCGTGGAAATTCTGGCTAAAATTTACTAGTGAACTGAAAAACAAGTTGGAAATTTTGAAATCAGAAAAGGAATTTGAAATTCAAATTGAAGATTGTGATGACAACCTAGAAAAAGAAAATGAGATCCTTAAACATGAATTGAAGATAGAAAATCTGAAGCTAAGTCTAAAAGATGGAAATGGAAAGAATGAAGCAAATTTGAGATCTGAGAATGAAAATCTGAAGCTTGAAAATGAAGGGCTAAAATCTAAACTTGGTAAAGTAACATCTGAACTTGAGAAAGTCAATTTGCAGTATGTCGAACTTGAGAAATACAATAAAATTGTGAAAGGTGAACTGACTCAATCTAAGCAGCAACTTGAAAGACTATATTCAACTAGTGAGAAGATTGATGAACAATTGTCTTATCAAAAATCATTCTATGATAAAACTGGTATTGGATTCAACACATTTAAAGAAAATAAAGAAAGAAAGGAACCAGATCTGAAAATGTCTGAAAGCATAGATGAAAAGAAATCTGATGAAATTGACAAATCTGAAGATACACCTAAAGAAAAAGAACCACCTAAGCAAGAGGAGTCGCCTAAAGGCATGTAAAAATAATTTAAAGGTAGATGCTTTACTTGTAATACTGTTGGTCATATGATGAAAGATTGCACAGGTAAGCAATTTAAACCTCTTAATGGTTATTGTTATAATTGTCATGGCTTTTGAAATAGAGCTATTGAATGTAGAAAACCTAAATTTGTTGAGAATAATAATAGTAGTAGAATGTTTAGGAATACTAACCATGAAGATAAGAGACCTACTGAAGATATGAACAGGAGAAATGGAGTAGTATGTTATAGATGCAACAAAGTCAGACACATTGCTAGAAACTGCAGATCACAAATCAATCAGCCTAGACCAAGATATGGAAATAATGGAATAGTTTGTCAGATATGTAACAAGATTGGACATACAACAAGGTTTTGCAGAATGGACAGTAGAGTTTTTCATCCTAATCCTAACCCTAGAAGTCATGCAAGGAGAAATGAAGATGCAAGTAACAGTCAAAAAGGATGTTGTAGTAATTCAGAAGAAGTGAAGTCTGTTAAAAGCACAGATCAAGGAGACACATTCAACACTAAAGTTAACTAGAAAGGTGAAGTATCAAGTGGTAAGAATGAATCTCTACCTAACCCATCTCAAAGTACTTAATTCATGAAAATTACAGTAGAATAGGAACTTAGATTAGTGTAGAAGTTGATATATGATGAATTAAGTCTTGCATAGTTAATGCAAGGTAGTATATGATGTATTGATGCTATGGTTAAGAGCGCATAGAAAAATATTATGTTTTGCAAGATCGCAAGAAGTTTTAAGTTTTGCAGGTAAGAAAAAACAACTTTTTAGAAAGAAGCGACAAAGGAATTGAATGCGATGTCAGATCTATGTGAGATTGAAATGATAAAAGATTATGATCAGTAATATTTGATCATCAAAGTGAATACAAGTGCTAAGGAGATCAAAGAGCATCAGATGAAGATATCAGAATTAGAGAAAATCTTGTTAGGAAGCTATGTGATGTGAGAGATGAAGAACACTTCAAACAGATCATGAAGGATTTGAACACCCATTTGAGAACCAAGAAAAGAGCAATTCAGATTATGGGAGGTAATTATGAAGAAATCAACAAGGAAATAGAACTAGCAATAGTTAAAGTGATGACAAAAAGTGTTGAGAAATAATCAGATGTAGAAGAACCAACATAGCAAGTAAAGGAAGTACAACAGCAAGATATTCCCTATCCACCAGCCATCAACATTGAAGATGAAACTATGAATGTGGAAGGAACCAAGATCACTCTAGATAGTGATGATAATATTTTTAAGAACCTTGAGAACATTGTTGACAATTCGGCTTTTGAAGAGAAAGATAATGCTAGAGGAGAACAACAAAGAGACATAAGGATTGGAAAGCCTAAAGAGACAGAAAAGATAGAAGCAATCCCTAGTCAAGAAGAAATCAATCCTACTAGTAAGAAAACTCAAATTGGATCTATATTTGAAAGTTTGGGTAAAGAAGTAGATGATGATGATCAAATGGAATTGATCACATCTTTGAATAAGATTATTGGGAAGAACAAGAAAGTGAAAAGCCTTAAAGGATGCCTAAAAGAATTAACTGAGAAGTTACAAAGTATTGTGACCATATAAATTGTAGAGGCAGACCCACTTGAAAGAGAAAAGAAAGTGATGAACACATTTGATGATGATTTTACCAACTTATTTGATATATCTAAGGTGAAGGCACAAGCAGCCTATGAGGCTAAACTACTTTTGGACATAAGCCAAAATATCAGAAATGATATCAACAGTCTTGATAGCTGTATAAAAGATTTGAGAAGGAATCGAGACAAAGGTAAAACTTTGTACATTCAATGTACAAAATCTGAGATCTTTATAGCAGAAGAAATGTAGAAGATTAAGATCAAAGAAACATAAATTCAAGTAGAGGTAAATCTCCTTTCAAGCCCCAATGTGAAGATACTTGATATTGAAAAGAAAATTTGCAAGATTTATGATGAGATAAGGAATTTACAAGATGACAAGGATAGGAAGCAAAAAAGATTCACTCTTCTAAGAGAGCATGTTTCTATCAAATTGAGCATTGTTGAAGGACAATTGGAAGAATGTCTTTCATCCAGGACATCTTTTTAGAAGTTCAGTTTTGCGAATCTCCAAGCCTGTGTAATTGCATCTTATGGATTGTGCGCACTACTCAGTGTTGCAGATTTGATAAAGAAGGCATGGGAGAAAGAGTTAGAGGCCATGAAGATTAAATTTTCATATTGTGTTGCAAGCCTACTGGCTTTGCAATATTGAATCAAGGTATAAATTTTGTCTGAACACAGTTTTGTCACCCTCCTTACCTTTTTTGTCATTGTTGTAAAAGGGGGAGAGACATATAGCAGAAAATTGTTATGAGTAATTGTTAAATATGATAAGGATGTATACTCCTAGGGGGAGTATAGTATATAGATAATATTTATGGAGTTATAAGGACAGTATATACATATTTTTGTTATGGCCACAATTTTGAGATTTTTGAAATTTTGACTTAGCCAATTTTCTCATATGTTGCCACCAATGACAAAGGGGGAGATTGTTGGAAATTTGGTTGAGTTAGATACATAGATGTTGTCATTATGGAAACATATGATCTACATGAAGATCACACAGGACAAAGAGCAAGTATGAGAGAGCGCAATGCAAAATTATCTAAGTATGAGACAGTGTTTTTGCCAGTGTACCCGAAGATAGTTTTGATTAGAAATATTTATTGGAGTAAGTTCAGTGCTTTTGCACTTGAACATAGATACTATGGTGACTATAAAAGACTCACCTAAGAGCACAAGTCAGTATGACATGTACGAAAGAAGTTATGACAGTTTTACTGAAGATAGTGTTAAGCCGACAGGACATAATATGAAGACAAAATTGGTAAAGAGTTAAGGGATTATTTAGTTTATCAAAATAACGTCTTAACAATATAAAGGGACAACATCCTAGATGTTAACCCTTGGGTAAAGATATATTTTTTATAATGCTTATGACAAGCCAACTGTAAGAGTTATTAATCCTAATAACTTGTATAAAGAGATGTAATGATGTAATTGTATATAGAAGATGAATTTGTAATAGAGATAGTGAAAAAGAAAGTGAAGAGACATTGATGTGAAGTTACAAGTAGTATAAGGTTATGTACCTTGACCTATTTTGTAATTAGTAAATATTGTATATTACTTGTTTGGGCAGTGGGCTCATCTGGTAATCATATTTTGTACTACCAACTCCTAGCAGGGTTGAGGCTTCTAACAAGGCCTATAGTCCCTTAATCAGGATTGAGACACTATATGCATGTAATAGGCTCCTAACAGGGTCAACATCCTTAACATGATACTTTTGATTAGTGGATTTTTGTGGGTACCACCCCACCGGGGTTTTCCCTTGGCCAGGGTTTCCTCGAGAAAAAATAATGTGTTATGAGTTCATTTATTTTATTTCTATGCATGTTGTTTAGTTTTCTATGTTATGCATGCATTAAGATAATCTGTTATATCCATAATTGGGCAAAAGTAAAAGTTCATAGAATACTGATTCACCCCCCCCCTCTTAGTATTCCCTATTTCTAACATAACTTTTGCACCTAATTTTTTTCTCCACTCTCTTTGATTAGGTTGTTCTAAATTTGTTTATCACTAACATATCCAAACTTTAGCAAAATCCAATAGTGCATTTATTTTTTGAGATAGTCATACATTCACCATCAACAAACTACTCTCTTACATTTGCAACCTTGCTCTGATACCATGTTAAGGTTTTAGGGTCATTGCAAATGTAATAGAACTATTTGATTGTATGTGTTTTCCAAATCCAACAATCTCTTGCATTTATATTGAGAATGAGCCAAGAAAAGACATGTCCCTTCATGAGACATGTCTATTCATTAATATGTAATTAATATATACACACACACACACACACACACACACACACACACACACACACACACACACACACACACATATCTCATATATACTAAATATATGCATATATATCTTTACTAGTATTGACTCAGTGTTTATTTGACTAAAGCTACAAAACATCAACATAAATTATACTCAATATAAAATAAAATAAAATTGATATAAATTATATACCCAATAAAAATAATGTTATTAAAATTGACTAAGATAACAAAATTTATTTGTAAATGTTCATAAATTCTACTAAAATCTAAAAATGCATGAAATAAAGGTTAAAAAGACTAGAAAAAAATACATGTGGAGGGCTAACAATTTTCCGGAGGCTCCCACAAATAGCCTAGTGACTAATAATCATAAATTACCATCTTTTAACAATACTTCATAAAATGAAATAAAATTAAAAAGCAAGAGTTGTGCACATCAAAAGTCCCTACCTTATATTAGGATATGAGGCTTTATGTTAAGTAAAAAAATTGTCAAGTGCTAATCGAAATAAATCTATCAATAAATTGACTAAGACTTTGCATTAGAAGTGTAGAGCATGGATGAATAAATTTGAAATTGGGATTTTATTAATTTTAATAATTTGCAAAAGTGAGACTTTTTCTTGATACTTCAGACATGTACAAATCAGAAAAGAATGATATTTTCATAGTAAACGGGAGGTATGTTCTTAAATCTTAATAACCGATGTTTGTGGTGGAAATACTTTTATCTAGTCATGTATCTATTTTTCTCCTTCGAGGTTGGAGAAATGACTAAGTTAGTACATTCCATTTTAAATGCAGAAGCGAAGGCAGGGAAAACTCCATATGTGATGGAAGTTGTGAACACTTGTCTAGTTGTGTAGTTTAGAACTATTATAGGGCAAGGAAAGGGCGAGATTCAAGTTGAGCATCACCAGTTGCAAATCAATGTAGTAAAAAAGTTATGTGTCATTTTATAGATACCTATGACATCATCTAGGGAGAAGTGGGAAAATGCTAGTAATGTAGTGTTGTAAATAAAGATACACTTATGGTATATTGTACGAAAATGTATAGAGATCAAATGTAGAAATTAGGTTCAATCTGCAAATTTGAACATTGTAAATATAATGCATGACAAGGTATTTGAATAACTTATAAAATATTGTAGAAATTCATTGTTTTAGTTGTTTAATGTTTAATATTTTTTACATTTCCATTTTAGACATTGAGTGCGAAATTTGGTTGAAAGAACCTTAACTTAAATTTATACATTTGAGTTGTGTAAATAATGGTGGTAAAAGAGCTTGAAAATTATAATTCTTAGAGAGATTTTAGAAATTAGCTTAAATTTATATCGCAAGGCTAAAGGGAAGTGTTGGGAAAGAGGATGGAAATATAGCTGCATAAAGAGAGGAAGATTCTTATCATTAATAACATACATTTATAAAAATTTAGCTTATATTTGTGTAGCTTAATGTTGTGAATCGAATTGCATGGCAAGAAAATTGGAAAAAATGGTACATAAATAATGTTTTTGTAAGTTATTTGGAGACTACACATGTGAACAATAAAAATAAATTTTGAGCACAAGGAACTATTGGTGTGATTAAATATACACTAATTACACTTTACTTAAGTTTACTTAGGATAATACATTTGCATAATAGTTGTCATTGTGACACCTAGGAGTTTGCATTTCATTTTAGCACATGGTTAGGAGAATTTCAACTTTAAGTGTGCTAGTTGTCATCACATACCTCTTTGTGTGTGAGATCCACCTTTAGTGCTCTTATCACATTATCATCCTCTCATTGTTGCACATGCTTCACATACTTTCATGTACAATGGAGGATGATCCACCTCTGGTGGACATGTGATTCCACCTAGTGTGGGTGATATCTTATCATCTGCTTATCATGTAGTCTTATTGCATTACCTATATATTTCGGCACTCCTACTTTGTATTAAATTCAATTAGCTATAATCAATTATTTGATTATTTTTCCTATCTCTCTTGTGCTATCTCTTGAGCTTCTAGATCTTGGCTTTTATTCTTTACTTTAGGCAAATTCTTACATTGTATCAAAGCCATAGGAGTTTCATTATATAGCCTATTTTGAGAGATTTTTATTGCAGGTCAAAATTGAAGCTTGCTAGTGCAAATCAGAGGTTGGCATCACATTGAGGAGGTCCAAAAACCCCTAAATCAAGTTTTGTTTCATCCAAATCGGACATCTGAAGATAAATCTAGAGCCATTTGAATTTTCAAGGTTCGACGGCGGCAGTTCAAAAAAAATAATTTCAAAGGCGATTTTCAAACAGCGATATCTTAGTCATCCGGACACCTTGTTTCGAGCAATTTTTTTGTTTTGGGGTAGAATTTCACAATCTACACAATGGTGCAGGTGATTTCTGATCTATGTTTCTAATGTTTTCTGAAAATCGCAAATCTTGATTTTTACAATTTTAGAGGCTTTGTTCAGGCTCATATGGACACATTTTCAAGTGCTATTTTTTTTTAAAGTTCATGATTTTTTGTCTACTTTCTAGATCTGGTATCAGTTTGGAAAAATTCTGAGTAGACATAGTACTTTCAGAATTTGGTCTATTTTGGGCTATTTTTGGCACTTGTAATTTGCTAGATTGTTGAGAGATCTTGTGTCTTATTTTTTTGAGTCTACTATAGCTTCATTTTTTATGTTGTAATTATCAAAATCAAAAGTCCACTTTGGTTCATTTTGGCAAGTGGCAATTGTACATGCACTATATATAAAGTGCCAAAATCATCTATTTTGGGGGGGTTCTTTGGTTCATTGCATTTTGGGGGGTGCATTGATCTCATTGTTTCATGTGAGAAGTACATCATGGATGGTTTAATTAATTTGACAAGAGGAAACTATAAGAAATGGATTGAATTGGTTCTTGCTCATCTTACTGAGCATAACCTGTTGCCTTATTTGTGTGAGCTTAGACCTAAAAATCCTTCTTTTGATTGGGACTCTTACTCAAAAGTTATTAAGGTTATCTACTGGAATATGGATATGGATGTTATGGATTCCCTTGATGACTATGATGATGAGACAAAAAATATTCCTGATCTTTGGATTGTTCTTTGGGAAATGTATGGAGATCCACATATTCCTCCACTTCCAAAAGGTTTAGAACCTCTAGTTACAACTACTTCTCCTCCTACTGAGATCACATCTCTTGATGATATGTGTCTTCCTATAGCCACTCACTCTTGCGATTTAGTGCATCAAGATATTCCTTGTCTTCCAGTTATAGTTCCACGGGATGCCTACTTGACAGACATTGTAGGTTTGTTTGTGGAATCCTACATTTCATATTTGGGAGACTTCATTGATGACATTAATCTTCTCTTTGTTGAGGATGATCCTTCTTCAGTTGTTTTGAGGGCGCATGTTGACCCTCATCTTCAATCTCCACTTGATCCTTCTTTCAAGATTGACATGATTATGGATCCTTTGATACAACATTTGGAGGACGTCTCTTTAACTTCAGAGAAGACATTTGACTCTTTGGAGATTGGTTTTCATGAGTTTCAAACTTCACTTGAGATGTCACATTGCATGGTTAAGGTTGACCATACTCATGTGTTGGAGATTCCTATTCAGTTTCCTGAGACATCATACATTTTGAGTATTCTTCCTAAATATTGGGGAGGATTCATTGATCTACCTATGGACTTGTTTCTTCCTAAGGGGAGGATCATCATTCAGTTTTCTTGGTGTAGTTTCTATATTGATCTAGGCACACCTATCATGGGTGTTCATTCTACATTAAGGGGGGGCTTTCTTGCTTCTTTCCTACTTCATTTGAGGAGGCATCTTTTTCTTTGGAGTTTGATCCAAATTCTTACGTGGA
This sequence comes from Chamaecyparis obtusa, assembly GCA_027943335.1. Lineage (NCBI taxonomy): Eukaryota > Viridiplantae > Streptophyta > Pinopsida > Cupressales > Cupressaceae > Chamaecyparis > Chamaecyparis obtusa. The sequence continues at coordinate 377,648 of BSBK01004758.1, read as the reverse complement.
TTAGTTATCATTGGTTCCTTGTTTGTCACCTTCTTCTATCAGGCTTTCTCCTGATTGGTTCGTGGCATCTTCATCAACCAAGGACATGGTGACACTTGGGCATACTTCAGAGACATCATACGTCATTTGGATTCCCCTTCCTACTTCCTATCCATAATGGGAAGCCTTCTTACATCTATACTTGGTGTATCTTCTTCCTAAGAGGAGAAATGTTGTTTGTAGGCATTGGACTATGTTTTGTCTTCAAGCACTTACCATCCTTGGAGGAGATTACTCATTATGGGGGGATATCATGTCTCCTTGTTTCCTTCCTTTGGGGGGATTCTTTATTGTATATGAATGATGTATGTCTTAATGGGGGTCTTGATTACTCCATGCATGCATCTTGTATTCATCTCTCTTTTGGGGGGAGGGTTTTTCCCATGAGGTTTTCCCTCTTTCTCCACTTTATGAGAGATTGCATTGTTCTTGCATATTGTACATGGGTACCTAACATGGCCTAGTAGTCAAGACCCATCTTGCATTGTGAACTTAAGTGCATTCCCCTAAGTTGAACTTAAGGGGGGGTGTTGGTGTAATTAAATATACACTAATTACACTTTACTTAAGGTTACTTAGGATAATACATTTGCATAATAGTTGTCATTGTGACACCTAGGAGTTTGCATTTCATTTTAGCACATAATTAGGAGAATTTTCACTTTAGGTGTGATAGTTGTCATCACATACCTCTTTGTGTGTGAGATCCACCTTTAGTGCCCTTATCACATGATCATCCTCTCATTGTTGCACATGCTTCACATACTTTCATGTACAATGGAGGATGATCCACCTTTGGTGGACATGTGATTCCACCTAGTGTGGGTGATATCTTATCATCTCCTTATCATGTAGTCTTATTGCATTGTCTATATATTTAGGCACTCCTACTTTGTATTGAATTCAATTAGCTATAATCAATTATTTGATTATTTTTCCTATCTCTCTTGTGCTATCTCTTGAGCTTCTAGATCTTGGCTTTTATTCTTTGCTTTAGGCAAATTCTTATAGGAACTTATGAGAAAAGTAAATAAAAAAAGTTAATAGAAGTTGTTTTGTAATTAGAGATTTGAACACTGTAAATAAACTAATTGTTGTTGCTATTACATTACAGTTTGAAACAAAAAGATAATCATAGTCAAACTACTTTTTTGCAAATGGAGTTGGTTTAAATTTTTCAAATTGAGTTCTAAAATAAGCAAACTAGAAATTTAGCTTACATGTCAGTAATCCAAGAAAAAAATTGAGAATGCAAAAACTGATTATGCAATAAAATCTGAAGACAACATGCATACAGATGCATACTTATCAATTGTCTAAACATGTCATACATTTTAATATCAATGGGTGTATTGTCCAAGTTCATATGTGAAAAAATACTATGAAAATTTACCAAAATACTCTTTATGTGAATGGTATGGATATGGAGTCCAAGGGGTTGTATAATAATAAAATCCCGATTTAACTAAAACTACTAATTATCAGTATTGGCAACATTATTTATTCATCATTAAAACATCTTTAATACTCCCAACTATATTTTAGAAGCGTACAAGATTTTGTATGCTATTGAATTGAACCAAGCTTCCCATAATATGATTCAAAAATTGAGTTTATACATGACACATCCACCATTTTACACCTCTCCTAACAAGTAGATTTCAAAACTTCCACATCCACAATGGACAAGGTTAAGAATTTAAAATTCAGGGAAAATTGTGTCCACATTAGTTCAAAACCACTATTGCAGTTTTGATCATTTTGACTATCAAGCATACGCAGAAAGTAAAGACTGATTGCACTCAACTCAGATTGAAATATTGAAAGAAAAATTTAGTAACTAGAGCAATAAATGCAGAAGAATCTATTATAAAACAAGGGTCTCAAAGAATGAACCTAAAAACTGTAACAAGAAAGAAAAAGAGGGCATCCAAACCTTTGCTAAAACCTAAAAGATAATTTGGAGATCTTATGCAATGACCTTGAGCTTTTATAGAAAAAATCTATGTTCAAAGAACTCAATTTAATTTTGTTTCATGAATTCAAGACTGTGAGATATTGTGTTGAAAGATGCTAAAAATTATGTATTGAAGACATTAAAAATGGAGAAGAAAATCCCAAATAATAATGAAAATTAAATAAGGAATGCAAACACATACCGATAAAAAAAACATCAAACAAAGATGTATCTTGTTTTGTAGTATTAAAAAGGGGCTATAATTAGGGCATTGTTTTGACCATTAACATTCTTGCTGAGTGCCCCCATCCAAGAAAAATTGCAGAGATTCCCTATAATTAAATGTGCAGATGGTGATGGAGGGGCAAGTGGGCCTGGCGGAAGAACAATCATTGAGTACATGGACACATTTTAATGGCTAAAATCTATGATAACTGTGCAACGCCATCACTAGAAAATAACAGTTATATTTAAAATAACTGTGCAGTGCCATATCTTGTAGTTGCTTCATGACTACATTATTGACCAACATTGGTTTACTACCCTTGTGTGTGCATATTTTTATTTTGGGGGTTTTGTTTTGAAATTAAGTGTGATTGTCTAGGCATCTACAGTCACAACATGCGACCTTATGTAGTTACGCATAAAATGTCCCTATTTATTTATCTTGAACATGTTCAATGTAGATTTAGGCAAGGAGAAAGATGAAAGATTTGCCTATTTAACTTGTACTAATGATAAATTACTATGACTTATGTAACTGATTAACAACTGACTGTTAGATTCTCACATGGAAATTGATGAGCATAATCAATCACACAATCAATGCCATATTTGAGTAATTCATTTTGAATTCTTGAACACTCTAATTATCAATAGACACATGGTAGTTTAGTTGTAGCAGAGGGCATTGTACAGTGTATTGGACATTAAGGCTTGCAAATAAAAGTCAGGAGACACACGCGCCTGGCCTCGAATACCATAAACAAAAGCAGTGTAGGTGGTCTAAGAGAAAGGGTCAATGGAGAGGGTAGAAAGATCCACATCTATTATGAGGAAAGAGAAATGTCAGATACAAGTTAGCAATCTTAAGTCTGAGAAAAGGATAAATTTTAGGTATAATATAGTAATCTTCATTATGAGGGAAAGAGCAATCTTAGATATAATATGGCAATCTTCAGTATTAGAAAAAGGAACAATTTTAGGTACAATATAGCAATCTCAATGTGCTGACATTTGAATCAGGTCATGCCTGGAAGAAGGCATACCAGGTTGCATTAATGATTAAACTAGCACAAATTGGCAAACTATTCAAGATCATTGAATTGTACTATGTGTCAGATTGCACTAAAAGGCAGGCAAAAAGATCACATTGAGGATAGAGGAGAGATAAATATTTTTTGGAAAGGGAAAACATCTAAAACATGTTCAATATAGATTTTTTAACAAGGACAAAGAATTGACATGCATCTATTTTATCCATTGCTTTTGATAAGTTCTGAGAATCCACGATCTATGAAAATTGAATGAGAATTGACTTTTAGTGCTGCATGTTAAAAAGTTACGAATGGGAGAAAATAGAGATTTAATATAGCATAGAAGATCACATAGTCATGTATTCACATGAATTTTGACAAAAGAAAAAAATTATCTTAAATGACTCTTTAATATAGATTTGAACTTTAAGCTTACTAAAATAATCATAAATCACCATGTATTAACAATCTCTTTTAAATTTTTTTTTAAAATACCATTAAAAATATAATGTGAGAAGTACCATGCAATTGTCTCCTCAAAACCAAATACCTAATTCACTTTCTTTTTATAAAGTAATAATTTGAAAAAAGTTCCTTCACATTATCCCTCTTATGATCAATATGAACCAAAATAAAAACCCTGATTTGAAAATAGTTTTTACAAGCTCACTTAATATAGCATATTAAATGTAATCTCCACTTGCTTCACTATTCAAACACAATACAACAATATTAAAACCACAAAAAACTTAAATTACAATTGCTATAGAGTCAATTATATCCTACTCTTGTTTTTTCTGTACTAGGTGTTATGAGCTTACCAAATTATAGTTGCATAAATTATTATGTGTATCTATATTTAAATGTAGTCAATTACGTTAACTTCACATTCTCGTTTGTAAGTTTTCGTCTTAGATCGTTTACGAATTCAAAGACAATTATTCAATTCGATGGAAAAAAATATATTACTTCGGCATATTCGTTTATAACATCAATCCAAGAGAAGTGAATGACGCGGGCGTTACAATAATTTCTCTAATCTATTTATTCCTCCTCCATTCCATTACATTTTATTCCCTTCAATTGCCTTCTGTGTTTCCCCTGTTTCACAATAGTTTGATGTACCATGGCTGCTCTTTTGTTGGTACTTTCAATTCTTTCCATATTTTTAATCCCCGCTCTTCCTCATCATCATCAACAACAAGAAGAATTGCTATTGCGATTCAAAGCTTCTGTTTCTATGGACGGCTCTTTTCTGTCCGACTGGACTCCCCTTCACCACTTCTGTAACTGGACTGGTATTAACTGTCATTCCAATTCTCACTCTGTGCGTGCCATCAATTTAACCCAAATGAATTTAGACGGCACCATCTCTCCTCTGCTTGGGAATCTCTCCTCTCTTCGATCTCTGGATCTCTCCCAAAATTACCTGACTGGTACCATTCCACCTCAACTCGGCCAACTCTCAAACCTCTGGATACTCTTGCTTCACCGAAATCAATTGCAAGGAACCATTCCACCTGCTCTCTCCGCCTGCCGCAGTTTGTATGATCTGGCACTCTCCTATAATCATCTGCATGGCAGCATTCCTCCTGAGCTCAGTCTTCTCACAAGTTTGAAGTACCTCTACTTGGGCTCAAACAATCTCACAGGTACCATTCCGCCCTCTTTCAAAAATCTCTCCGCCTTAGCTGCATTGGAGTTGGACTTAAATAACTTATCGGGCACCATTCCTAGCTATTTAGTAAATCTGTCTGCCTTGACTTATCTCGGTTTATCAGAAAACCATCTCCAAGGCCCCATTCCATGGGAAATTGGTACCAAGCTCTCCAATTTGGTAGTCCTTGCTTTATGGGCAAATCAGCTTACTGGAAACATACCAAACTCCTTGGGAAATTGTTCCAGTCTCGAAATACTTTCTTTAAATGAAAATCGCCTCGGTGGAACGGTTCCAATGGAGCTGGGTAAGTTGAAACTTCTAACCCGGCTTTACCTATACACAAATCAACTTGTTAATGACGGCACCAACACATTGGCCTTTATCACTGCTCTCACAAATTGCTCCCACTTGCAAAATATACAAATCGGAGAAAATCTTTTCACTGGTATATTGCCCCCATCCATAGGCCAACTGTCTTCCAATCTCAATATCTTGAATTTACGAGGCAGCATGATAAGCGGAAGCATACCGCAACAGATTGTCAATCTGACAAACTTAACTTTATTAAGTTTAGCCGGTAATCTTTTAAGTGGCAATATTCCATCTGGAATTCAAAGATTCCGTGAGCTGGAAATATTGAGTTTGGGTGGGAACGAATTAGAAGGAAGAATTCCAAGTGAGATAGGTCAAATGCAACATCTCGGGCTCTTATCTCTTAGCTCCAACCAGTTATCTGGAAAAATACCAGATTCTCTTTGTAGCTCCCAGCAGCTAAGATATCTTTATCTTGACAACAACAACTTATCAGGGAATATCCCTGTTAGTTTGGAAGGATGTCAGAACTTGGAGCTCGTTGACTTATCTCACAATAAACTAGGGGGAATGATACCCCGTGAATTCCTTGCTAGCCTTCAAAATCTGGCATTCTACCTCAACCTTTCATGGAATTCTCTAGAAGGGTCGTTGCCAGAAGAGATCAGTAAAATTGTGATGGCTCAAGCCATAGATATTTCTGGAAATCAACTCACTGGGGCTATTCCAGTTTCTGTAGAAGACTGCATAGCACTAGAGCTCCTAAATCTGTCCCACAACGCCTTTGAAGGTCCAATACCAGGCGCACTCTCCAAATTAAAAAATATCCTTGAAGTGGATCTATCTTTCAATAATCTGTCAGGGCAGATTCCAGAAGCAGGGTTGTTTCCAAATAGAACTGTTGTAGCATTGTTTATGGGGAACCCTGACCTATGTGGCCCAAAAAATTATTCATTGCCTCCATGCCCAAGTCAGACCAAGGGAAAACATTCCCTGCTAATAAAAATAGTCTTACCAGTTGTCGGAACCATTGTATTGGTATTATGCCTGTTCCTTCTAGGAATGCTGAGGAGGCATAAATTTTCAAAGCAACTAGTCCGTTCCTCAAGCTTCACTTTTCGAGGGCTCCACTATCAAAAATTTTCTTATCAAGATCTTGTAATTGCAACATCTGAATTTGATGAGTCAAACTTGCTTGGAGTTGGTAGCTTTGGATCAGTCTACAAAGGCATTTTAAGAGATGGTAAGATTGTTGCTATCAAAGCTCTTAATTTGCAAAATGAAGAAGCTGATAAAAGTTTTAAGATAGAATGCAAATTTTTAGGGAGGATTCGCCACCGTAACCTCATCAAAATCATAAGTGCATTTTCCTATCCTGGTTTGAAAGGTTTGGTTCTTGAATTTGCAAGTAATGGGAGCTTGGACAGACATTTGCACCCTCAAAGAGATGATGAGGGATGTTGTGAATTGGGATTGAATGACTGTTTGAGCATTGCCCTAGATGTAGCCCATGGCATGGAATACCTACATCATGATTGTCCTGTTCAAATTGTGCACTGTGATTTAAAGCCTAACAATGTGCTCTTGGATGCCAACATGACAGCCCTTGTCACTGATTTTGGCATATCCCGTTTAATTGCTGCTCCAAACTCAGATTCAATCAGTACAACAACATTTGCACTCAGAGGATCCATTGGCTATATTGCTCCAGGTAACATTTTAAAGTTATATTAATATTGACAAAATCATTTACTTTATTAGCTTTGTAATAATTCCATGAATAAAATTGATTGCAGAGTATGGACTGGGTGCGAGTGTTTCTACACAGGGAGATGTTTATAGTTATGGAATTCTGATATTAGAGATTGTCACAAGGAAGAGGCCAAGTGATGGTATGTTTGTGGGAGACATGAGCTTGCACAAGTGGGTGAGGTCAGCTTTTCCAAACAGAGTAGCAGATATTGTTGATAATGAGCTATTGAATGATGTGAATGAAAACCATAGATGCCTTCTTTCTTTTATTCATGTTGGTTTGATTTGCACTGCTGAATCACCAAGAGAGCGACCTTCCATGCGAGGTATAGTCAATGCCATGGAGAGCCTGAAGAAATCTTTAACGGGAGGTGCAGCTGCTTCCAATTTGATAGCCACCATATCAGAACTCCTGGACAATACCAATCCCACAGGAACATTGGCATCTGACAGTCAAAGTTCTACATTTTAGATGTTTATAACTTCCATTAAGAAGCTTTAGTCCTTCATGTTTTATAGTTTTAAGTTTTACTTCCATCACAAGGTACTCTTTCGTGTCAAATCCAGATTGAGTTATATTCTAGTTCTTTGAGCTTGTAAATTGTTGCAATTCACGTGTTTACAGTTTGAGAAATTACGATGCTATCAATACAATCTTATTGGAACTGTGTAACACATTGTCCTATTTAAAGGACTTCCTCCCATAATGTGTCAGGGTTTAATAATTGTTTTCCTTCCGTTTCCAAATATTTATTAGTCTCCAAGGTCAAAAATGATGTAGGGCATGTACGTGGCAAGAAAAAAACAAACTTGAAATTCAATTTTCTCCTCCCTGGTGCGTTATGAATTTGAATGACTATGTTTAGTACATCTAGAATGGTTTGGTTAGTTACGTATGGGAGAGGGGAGGGGGTTATTAATGATTTGTTTCAGGATGCCTTCAGCATGTTGTGCATAGCCTTTTTGGGGGTGGGGTTGCATGAATTTTTAGGGGATGTTTTGTTTTGGTGGTTTTTGTTTTTGGTAGGCTGAGGTAGCATTTGGAAGAGGAGGTTTTCGGAATTTTTTTTTATTTTAGGGGTAGGGTTTTTCTGAAAAGAATAAAAAAAATCTTAGATTGTAGAGGAAAAGACAGAGAGCTGATTGTAGTTTTGGTTTGAAAAGTTGGATAGCTTGTTTGTTGCAGGTGAAATTTTGGAGTAAATCTAGGAGGAGGGATTTTGAGATTCCATTTGCTACTGGTAAAATATTTTGTTGGAGGTCTATGTTCAGGCCTAAATCAGATTGGTATTGTAGAAAGTGAATTCAATAAGCTTGGATTGATGTAATAAAAAGTTGAGTTCAGTACAGAAGGCACATTTAGACTGTAAACGCATCTTTAGGAAGGGCGATTTTTATCAGATGTTACAGTTGTAAGCGATCTAATAGACATGTTGAAGGGTTTTCTTATAGATTTCTTTATTCTTCTTTCAGCCTGTTTGTGTAGCAATAATTATAAACAATCGCTCCTTTACAGAACTAACGGATAATGATTTTAATTTTCTGCTAAGCTCTCTACTTTGATTGATGTATGATAATATTCGCTTTATATTGAGTGGTCCAAGTATTTTTAATATGTACATGTTACAGTTAGTTTCTTCATGGTTTAAAAATAGTGAGACTCGTTTCACTAGTGAGGTGTTTAATGTTTTAAAATTTTAGAGTTTTAATCGAATAATATTATTTGTTAGTTTTTTATTAATTTTTAATTGATATGATTGAAACATAATTTAAATTTTGATATGGCTTCTAGATATGATTGTATTTTGGCATTATCTATCATTCAATCTTTTCTATCTAATTTTTCCCATCAATATTTTATACTACATTTTTTAATACAAAAATGGTCTTTTGTTTAAGGTGTGGCATTGAAGATGTCCATATTATCTTTAGGTTCATATAAAAGGGCTTCTTAATTTTTACACAGAATGCGTTTCTTAATATGAAAGGCAAGACCTTAGTTTGCAATCCAACGTGTTAGGCCTTTTTCCTGTCATTGCAAAGTCTCGTGAAAATGGTCTCCTCCTTGCAAATGTTTCATGGTTTGTGTCTTGCCCTGTATTCTTTGTTTTGTCACCAAGCTCTGGTCTAATTCACACGTGCTGAAGTGCAAAATCTCAAAAGATATTTAAATTCTAAAGTCTGCTGGAAATATTATCAAATTCTGCCACAGTGTCGAAAACCCATAGTATTTTTGCAAATCCACGTTGTTTTCGACCTTTTTGGCCTGCATAAAAACCCTCGATGTTTTCGGCTTCCCTGCTATCCTTTGTGTCATGTTGAAAATTCCTATGTGTTTTCGATCTCGTGTCGGAAACTTTGTGTGTTTTCGATCCTCTTTCATAAAAAATATTGTGTGTTTTCGATCTCGCACTAGTTCCCTATTTGCTGGTGTTTTCTCTAACTGCGCAGGTGCGATGGGTGGTGGGGCCCAGTCTTTGCATGGTGTTAGTCGTGCTTTCTCCAAGTCTCCAGATGATTACATCTTTTATTCAGCGATCTGGCGATTGTGCTATTGCGAGATCTCTTCATGCTTGGCGGTTGGCGCCTAACCTTCAGCGACCTGGGGGGCGGTCTATTTCTCTTTAGTCGCGTGATCTCCAAATATCTAGCGATTATCTGCTAGCATCTCACGATCACGCAGGCGGTTTGTCGCGTAGTCACTGAATGCCTGACAGTCATGTGGTGGTCTTTGTTCTTCATGCTTCAGCACGGTTAAAGTTCAGAGAGGATCGGCGGTTGTCGTATGTTCGCGTGGTGAAGTTGTGCGATGTTTATCCTTCACGCTCTTGCGACAGCCGTTGGATTTTCTTGCAGGGTAGAGATGTGGGTCCAGATCTGCTCATGTTCTTATTGGTTGTCGCATGGCTGCATGTCAGAATTTCTTGACATGCGATTATGCGACCGCTTGCCACCTGGCCATGTGGGCCCTAGTCCTGTTCAGTTGCCTAGCGGTCTTCTTTGCTTTAGTGCGCAAGCACGACGATGGGGCCACAGATGGCATATTCTTATTGGCTGTCGCATGACCGCATGTCAGACTTTTCTGACATGCGATCATGCGACCGCTTGCCATCTGTCCGCGTGGGTCTCGGTTCCTAACAGTTGGTGGTTGTTGTTTGGGCTGTGTTCGAGGCAATGATGTGGTGGCTTATGATTGGCTGGCGCATGATCGCATAGCCCAGTTTTTGGCTATGCGATCATACGATTGCTTGCCACGTGTCCCTGGGGCCCGGTAGCAGGTGATGGGGCATCGTCCGGATGCGGTGGCGGTGTTCTATTGGCCGGCGGGCGATGGTGTTAACTCCACGTAGTTGGTGGTAGCGGCGGCGGTTTGCTAGCGGTCAGTCGCATGTTCGCATAGCCTTTTGCAAGGCTATGTGATCATGCGACTGACATTTGCAGTGGCGGTTGCGGTCATGGCACGGTTGCGGTCTGTGGGTGGTCGCATATTCGCATAGCCCATTTTCGGGCTATGCGATCATGCGACAGGGCGCCACGTGTCCTGGGGCCCGTTTGCGGCTGTTTGGTGGGCTCGATGGCAGGTGAGGTTGTGGTGACCTCCGATTGGTCCGTGATGGCGGGATGACAAGTTGAGCGCGGGCCTAGGTCAGGATTTCTTGGCTGTGTTTTGACGGCTGGCAGGGTGCAAGGTAGCGGCTTGTCGCATGTTCACATGAGCTAGTTTCCCAGCTTGCAAACATGCGACATGACCTTTTGTGGCAACGGTCTAGTGTCGACGGTTATGCAGAAGGCAGGTGGTTAGCGGGTTGGCGCATGATCGCATAACCCATTTTCGGGTTATGCAATCATGCGACCAAGCATATTTTGTTGCCCATTCCCTATGGCGGTGAGAGATGTGACTGCGTAGTTGCGCGACTAAAGGCGAATGATTAAAAGACTTAGTGCCCGCGCAGTGTTGGTGACTGTTTGAATTTGCTGAGAGTTTTTTGTGACAGGGGATAACAAAATTGAATGCTTTGGTGGCTAGATTTGACTGGTTTGGTGGCACTTGTTGCTGTGGCTTAACCCCTGTCATGTCTATGTTTATTTCTCAGTGGGGTTAGGTGATTTCAAAATTTTGAATTTCAAAATTTTGAATTTCAAAATGATGATCGTGCTTGCTTTGTAGCCCTGGTATAAAGGGATTTTTATGATCATTTTGAGCATTGGGAGTTAGATTTTAAAACTTATCCGATGGTGAGTCTTCTACCCAGTCAGGATTGTAATATTTTGGCATTTGGTATTTTGTTGATGATAGAGAAAAAGTTGCAGGTCTAAACTATAATTTGTAAGTTTGACTCCCCTGGTTTGATTGTTTATACTTAAGGATTCTTCATACTTAATACAAATACATGACTCTTATCTCTCCTTTGTGTCAACTTAGATAGGTTATGAACTTTCTAGTTCTCTGCATATTGTTTTATGTGTATGTATCCATTCTTAAGTTCTAATCCAGGATTAGATGAAATGATGCTTTAGATGGGACATAGATTTATCTAATTGTCTATGTAAGGATATCTTATAAGTAGTAAAGGGGATTGTAGGTGTGTTTATGGCTTTGAATCTCAGCTATTATCTGGTGTGTGTAGCATTCTTGTTCTAGGAGATCTTGCCCAATGGATGAGGCACTGGCCTAAATGATTATCTCATTATCAACAAATACTGATTGTTGTTGTTATGATCTCAAAAGCATAAATTAAGAACCACTGCTTAGATTTTCAGTATTTGGTTGTATAGGGTCCTACCCCATAGCAATGGAGAGTCAATGAGTGTGTGGTTAATATTCAACACTTTCTTGCTATCCATTTATCTGTTATTCAAACCTAGTTCTTGGTGTATGAAGTCTATTTTATACTAGGTTAGGTGCACCCGCCTTGGTTTTGCAGAGCCAGAAGCAGAAGAGCGCAGTCTTGTTCCTATAGTTGGTCTAGTCACCCTAAGACCTCATAACATTTTAGAGTTAACCATTCCTAAAATCCATCTGAGTGTATACTGGCAACCTGTTAGAGCATAAGCGTCATTTTAGACACCAACACAACGGTTCACAATATAGCACAGGGATGCAAGACGATCACAGAGATTTTAACCGTTAGATTTGTTGTACTCCACCACTTGTTGAGGATGTGGCTAAGCTCCATCCAAAATGTACCTTTGACCAAATTTTAAAAAATCGAAAATACAACAGATTCTCACTAAATTTTCAATCTGAAAAAAAACAATGTTTTTACAAATCTGAAAAAAAAAAATTTGACTTTTTTCTATTTTAATACATTTTAGATGGAACTTAGTCGCCTCCCTTGTTGATGCCTGCACCTAGATAGTACCCACGACTGCGGATAGTCTTGTCAACGTCCCCACTTGCATGTCTTCACATTTACGTTTCCATTTTATCACCGTTGAATATTCAAAAAATCCAATCTGAACAAAATCTTAAAAAATGAACTTCGCAGACTCAACTTGAAACAAAGCCCAACACTATTCCATTTCACTTATTTTCACCAGTCATAGCTTTTCTTAAATTCTAATCAAATTATAAAATGGAAACGGCTGAGTTCAATTTCAGACAGGGGCATTTGTCTTGACAAATCGATATTATCACTTGCAGTACCCAATTCGAGGACGAAGGGGGCGATAATGTCCTGTTTCGACCGTGATAGAAGTAGAATTAGAATGAAAAAACATACACACAAACGGTAAATTTTCAATGTCATTACACATTGTATATAATGCACAAAAACCTCCTGTCTACTACTATGCAATGATGCATACCTTCAACTATGAAAAAATTGCATTGGCAAGAATGGGTTTCAACAAAATTAAGGGAATATACTCTTTCATCACTCACAGGGATTCTACATTTGGCACGGCCATTTTTTCTCAAAATAAACTTATTGACATTTATGTCAAGTACGGTAGTTTAGATAATGCCCATAAAGTGTTTGAGAAAATGACAGAGCGAAATGGCTTCTCATGGATATCTTCATGAGGCACTGATATTGTCCCACGATATGCAACAAATAGTTGCCCAGCCTGATCAATTCACCTTTGCCGGCTTGTACCCAAATTGGAGATTTCAAACAGGGTATGGTTGTCCATCAAAGCATAATGGAAAAAGGCTTTCTGTGAGATGTTCTAGCTGTGAGCGCTCTGAAAGACATGTATTCAAAATGAGAAAATAAAAAGAAGGCACATGCACTGTTTGACAAGATGTCTCAAAGAAATGTAGTCTCACATGATTGCAGGATATGCACAATATTGTTTTCTTAATGAGGCTTCAAAGGCTTTTCAAAGAAATGTCTAGACAAGATGTAGTCTCATGGAGTACAATGATTATAGGATATGCTTAAAACGGAAGTTTTGACGAGGCTTCTAGGCTATTTATTGAAATGCCTCAGAGAAATGTGGTCTCATAGAATGTCATGATTGTAGGAAATGTACAAAATGGATTTGTTGAAAAGGTTTTAGAGACTTTTAAGCAAATGCCATTGGTGGGTATACATCCAAATTTCACAACATTTGCTAGTGTCCTCCCAGCCTGTGCCAAACTTTGAGCTTTGGATCAGGGTATGACCATCCATGAAAACATTATTGAAAGTGGTTTCTTGTGAGATGTTGTAGTTGTGAGTGTCCTGGTAGACATGTATAAAAAATGTGGGAGTATATGGAGACACACAAGCTGTTTGATAAAAAGAAATGTCTTAATGCATTCTCGTGGAATACAATGATAGCAGGATATACACAAAATATTGTCCTTGATGAGGCCTTGACACTTTTTAACGAAATGCCTCAAAGATATGTGGTTTCATGGAATGTGATGATTTCAAGATATGCAGAAAAAGGTGTTCTTAACAAGAAATTAAAGCTTTTCAAAGAAATGTCTCAATGAAATTCAGTGCATTGGAATACCATGATTGCAGAGTATGCACAACAAGGTGTTCTTAACAAGATATTAAAGCTTTTCAAAGAAATGCCTCTATTATGAAATTCAGTGCATTTGAATACAATGATTGTAGGATATGCACAACATGGTGCACTTAGTGAGGCTTTAAGTTTTTTCTTAGTAATGCCTAAAAGAAATGTGGTCTCATGGACAACAGTGATTGTAAGATATGCACATAATGGATATGTTGAAAAGGCTTTGGAGATTTATAAGAAAATGCAAGTAGTAGGTGTAAAGCCAAATAGCATAACGTTGGCCAACATTCTCCCAACATATGCCAAAATGGGAGCTTTGGAACATGGTATGGACATCCATCAAATAGTAATTGAATGTGGATTTTCTTTACATATGATAATTAGTGCCCTAGTAGACATGTATACAAAATGTGGAAGGATACACAAGGCACAAGAATTGTTTGACAAAATGCCCCAGAGAAATGTTGCATCATGAACTACAATAATTGCAAGCTATGTCATGCATGGATTTCGTGAGGATGCTCTCAAACTCTTTGAACTAATCAAGCCCTTTGGAACACACTTAGTTTGTGTTTTAGTTGCACCCAGCCATGTAGGTTTAATAGTGTAAATACTTCAATGACATGATTCAATCTTATTGTATTATGTCTACTGTGGATCATTATATAATATGCATGGTTTCTCTAAACTTGAAGGATATACATGGGTTTGAACATTAGCAAAAATCAAAAGGTCATTGCACCATTCAAATTTGGGTCTCACTTAATTTGTGGGGAATGTGGGGCCTCTTAGGGTACGAGACCACCTATCTCACCATGTTTTATACAGAACTCCTATTTTAGATAATCGAGGCTCATTATTATAAATATATCGATTTATTATCACTAACTATTATTTTTATTTTGTGTTGAAAATGTATTTATGTTTTTATATATATTTTATATTTCTATATAATAATAAAAAATTTATAATATATAGTTACTATATTTTTTATAAAATATAAATTCAAGTATTAAAATATTATATATTAAGTATCTCGTTATACTATTATTGAAACAAGCTGACCCAAGGTTGGCAATCAATGGTCAATATTACACTAGAGCAATGCAAGATGATTGCAGTTACTTCAACTGTTAGATATGTATTCCAGTCATTTTTCCATGTTCATTAGTGGGCCTCTGCACTTGTGTAGGGTCTTGTAATGTGGGAGAAAGAGCTAGTTTCACTTTTTACAACTTTTCTATTGTGGCAAGAAAAACCCACATCAACTCTACCTTCACACACACCTACTCGTGTAGTTCTTCCTCATATTTCTCCTTTTGAGCAGCCAACTCTTTCACAAAATATTCCTTATGTTGTTGTCCTTATGTCTCCATTTGTAGGTCCTTTGCATACATCTACCTTACAAGCTCCTCATTTTATCGCCTCTTCTCTGCAAGTAGCTTCTAATATTGCCTCATTTGTGCCATCATAGATAGGAGATAGACGTGATGCACTTGCTCCTCCTAGTGCATGTCAATCCCTTATTTTCTCTTGATTTTATTCATCTATCTAGTCCATTGTTTTGGTATAATATGTTCTATAACTAAATTATATTTGGTTGTTCTATGTTACAATTAATCTAATGTATTATTATGTATACAATATGGCAATCATAGAAAATTAATATATAATTTTATAAAATTAAATATTCTATTAACAATATATTTAAAATTTTATATTACATCAAAATACATTATCATAATATATTTTCTATGATAAAATTTATTTGTAACTAAATAAAAATATTTCTAAATATTAAATATTTGATATATCTAATACTCTTACCTCACATTAAAATGCTTTTTAGTTAACATGAGTCTATTGTTATTGGAGCTTGACTATCTTCCTGATTGAGAGTTTTTGATTCAGTCATGTTTGGATCATGTATGTGGATGCATAGATGATTTAAAGCTATCACATCTCTATGTAGACCTCTATTAACACAAACATTATTTATTAAATACACCAATTCTCTTTAATTAAACTTACATATCTATTCAGTGTACCCATTGAACACTAAGGTGCAATTGGTAGTTTATTTTTATATAAGAAGGCATTTTGGATTTGTTAGCTTCATTATTATTTCTTATTGTATTTTGCTTCATTTTTGTTTTCTTTACATGTTGAAGTATTGTTTCTTAATTTTTATTATAAATGGAAATTTTAGAAGTTGTATGTAACAATAAATAAAACTAAAATTCTATTGTAAGAATATAATAAATTACACATTAAAAGGAGTTGTGGATTAACTATCAAGAAAAGAATGACCTTGATCTTGCATTTAAATCTAAAGCTTCTCTTTTTCCTTTTTGTTTTCTTAGTTGTCTATTTTTTTTATGTTTCTATATAATGAATCTAACACATTTTTTAACTAATTTGCTAATACCAAAATTACACATTAGAGGAGATGTATTCAAAATATAAATTTTACTGATGAAATTTTTGTAACTTAATAGTCTATGTTGTATCTAAAGATTGCCCCCTCAAAGAGGCATTGTGAAGATAGTAAAAGTATTTTATTTCTCTCATTATGTAATATTTCCCCATATTCAACATATGTTATCTTTTAAGTTCATTATTGGGGGTATCAAAACTCTTTTTAGGGCAATGTATATACGTAGTTTTATTGATTTAGGACCATCTAGATAAATATCCATCATATTCTCTTACCCTAACTAGAGGGATCTTGGTGTTACAAAGAGGCTATAACTATAGTTGAACTAAACCTATTACCTATATTTTTAGAAAAATATTCCCCTTTCAAGTAATTTTTGTTCTTTATAGATTAGAAACCATATGACGAGGGTTTTCAAATATCCTTAGAAGAGTTGTCTTTCCTTACTAAGATAGGTTTCCCACAAAGGATATAGTGAAGTGAGGACTATTTTAGCTCCAAATTAGGCCTCATATAACCTTTATATACAATATGAAAACCATGAAAAGTTTAATAGCCTTGAATATTCACTCTCCTAAATCTACCACCAAATGAGCCAGCTACTCTCAAGTGTAAAATTAATAATAATTCTCCACTCCTATAAGAATTTATTAGTAGCTTGATTAGGGTTACATCCTTGTCCCCATAAACTAGGTTTTCTTAATTTTGATACAAATCTGATTAGTTTTTTGAGCAAGAATGATGAATATTTTATAGTTTATCAAATTCCCTAGAATTAAAATCTCTCTATTACTTCTTTTTCCTTGAATAAACAAGTATTTTAATAGTCTGAATGTTTGGTTGGGACTCTTCCATTTTGCACCTAGTTTGAATTTGATAAGGAAGCCTTAATTCACCCTAGCCCTTATTCAAATGATGAATTTTTTGGCCCCCTCACTATTTGATGACTATGTTAGTCACCAAGAAAAATTATCAAAAAAAGTGTGAGAAACTACAAAACCACAATAATGGTTTGGAATAATCATTTTTTTAGTTGTTTCATGAGTGATCTTAAAGAAATCTATTAAAGAGATAATTGTTTTTACTTTTTTTTTAAATAGAGGCCTTTCCTATTAATGAAAATATAAAAGTATAGTATTCACACACTAGTACATTTTGCACCATTTTTCGATGGAGTATTGGTTGAACGTTCTACCCAAATGGGTCGAATCCTCGACCAATGGTTTGGTCACTATTTTTGCCGTCAAAATATCAACATGTCTCTTTAATTGTATATTATTCGACGTCAATCTTGGTCGAAAAGGAGGCCAATCTTGGCCGAAAACAACATTAGAAAGTGGTGGTATATTGGTCGAACATTTGACCAATTTGATCAGATGTCAAACTATCGACGGTCGTATTTCGACCAAAGTTCGTCATGTGTTAGACCAATATTTGTTGAAATATTTGGCAGCTCTGACCAGGATGCCAAACTCATGACCTTCATATTTTGACCAATATTGGTTGAAATATTTGGCAGCTCCGACCAGGATGTCAAACCCGCAACACCGCATTTCGACCACAGTTAGTCAAAAGTTCGACGAAATATGGAATGTTTTAAAAAAAAAATTGAAGATAAATATCTAGGCTAATCACCAAGGACATCCTAATCGGTGATTAGTCTAGATATTTATCTTCACGTGTCCACACTTATTCTATTGCTTGTTGCCAGTGGGTCCCTGCTCATTCTATTTTCTAGACTACTTTGGGCTCTAGCAATCCTTTTACTCTGCGTGGAACTGTGGGTTTTTTCATTTTGTTTGAACTATTTGAGAGATAGGCTCTAATTAGTGATCCGTGAATTGGTAGAGCTTCCTCTTAAATGCCCAAAAATCTTTAAATCTATTGGTGTGAAGCCCCCAAAGGGTATTATGCTCAATGGGCCTCCTGGTTCTAGGAAAACCTTAATTGCTAGGGTAGTGGAAAATGAAACCAGTGCCTTCTTTTTCTATATCAATGGACCTGAGATCATGTCAAAGTTGGCTAGAGAAAGTGAAAGCAATCTTCGGAAGGTTTTTGAGGAGGCTGAGAAGAATTCCCCATCCATTATATTTATTAATGAAATTGATTCTATAGCTCCCAAGAGGGAAAAAACCCACGGTGAAGTTGAGAGGAGAATTATTTCTCAACTTCTTACGCTTATGGATGGACTTAAATCGTATGCCCATGTTATTGTTATGGGAACAACTAACTAGCCAAATAGTATTGATCTAGCACTTAGAAGGTTTGGAAGGTTCGACAAGGAGATTGATATTGGGGTTCCAAATGAAGTGGGCAGGTTGGAAGTGCTTCACATCCATACAAAGAATATGAAGCCCTCTAATGATGTATGTATATTGGGGCCTTATTTTTTGTCCTTCTATATCTAATGTTAAATAGTTCTTGGATTTTGAAATCATTTATTAATCTTTATGTTTCTTGATGGAGTATCTATTTATCTTTAATTTTCTTGTTATAGGTTGATCTTGAAAAGATTGCTAAGGATACCCATGGATATGTTGGAGTAGATCTTGCTGCTTTGTGTACTAAGGCTACACCTTAGTGCATTAGGGAAAAGATGGATGTTATAGACTTAGAAGATGAGACAACAGATGCTGAGATTCTAAACTCCATGGTCATTAGTAATGAGCACTTCCAGACTGCTTTGGGCTCTAGCTATCCATTTGCTCTACCTGAAACTGTGAGTTTTTTAATTTTCTCTCATATCGATCTTACATAGGGATTATATTTTTAAATATTTCTCTATTCGGCCCCCAAAATATTATTTTTCTAAGTTCGTTTAATTTTGAAGATATTAATATTGGCAAGTCTTCTTATGAATGTTGGAAAATATTGACACGTGGTTGAAGTTACAAATGTCTCTTGGGAAGATATTGGAGGGTTGGAAAATGTCTAGCAGGGGCTTCAAGAGGTACACTATTTCTGCTTTTCTTTTCTTTTAATGCAAAAAATATTCTTTTCAAGGAGATATTAACTAACAAAATTCATTATGAGTTTGATGTAGACTGTTCAATATCCAGTGGAGCATCTTGAGAAATTTGAAAAATTTGGCATGTCTCCTTCAAAAGGAGTGCTATTTTATGGACCACCGAGTTGTGGAAAGACATTACTTGCTAAAGCCATTGCTAACAAATGTCAGGCCAATTTCATCAGTATGAAGGACCCTGAATTGTTAACAATGTGGTTTGGAGAGAGTGAGGCTAATGTGAGGGAAATTTTTGATAAAGCTAGAGGATCAGCTCCTTGTGTCCTATTTTTTGACGAGGTTGATTCTATTGCTACACAGATGTGTTGATTTTTTATGAGTGAAGTTCAAGTTGAGGACAGTGAATATATTTAAGTAGGAATTTTGTTTGAACTATTTGAGATAGGATCTCTAACTGGTGATGCATAATTGGTTTGCATGTTTGCAGTGTGGAAGCAGTGTTGGGGATGTTGGTGGTGCCGCAGACAGAGTCCTTAACTAGTTGTTGACAGAGATGGATGGTATGACAACCAAGAAAATAGTTTTCATTTTGTTTGAACTATTTGAGAGATAGGCTCTAAGTGGTGATCCATGAATTGGTAGAGCTTCCTCTTAGACGCCTACAACTCTTCAAATCTATTGGTGTGAAGCCCCCAAAGGGTATTCTACTCTATGGGCTTCCTAGTTCTGGGAAAACCTTAATTGCTAGGGAAGTGGGAAATGAAACCAGAGCCTTCTTTTTATGTATCAATGGACCTGAGATCATGTCAAAGTTGGCTGGAGAAAGTGAAAGCAATCTCCAGAAGGCTTTTGAGGAGGTTAAGAAGAATTCCTTGTCCATTATATTTATTGATGAGATATTACAGAGATTTTTCAGTGGGCTCTAGTAATCCATCTACTCTACTCTGCATGAAAGTGTGGGTTGTTTGATTTTGTTTGAACTATTTGAGAGATAGGCTCTGACTGGTGATGCATAATTGGTTTGCATGTTTGTAGCATGGAAGCAGTGTTGGGGATGCTGGTGGTGCTGCAGACAGAGTCCTTAACCAGTTGTTAACAGAGATGGATGGTATAACAACCAAGAAAATAGTTTTCATTATACCTAATGGCATTGGCCTATTATACCCAAGGATTCAATGGAGCCGATATTATAGAGATTTGTCAGTGGGATTGTAAGTATGCTAGTAGAGAAAATATTGAGAAGGTGAGTTTCAATCCTATGAACTTTTTTATCTTTTTTTTCAATCCTACAACTAGATTTTGATATGTGGATTGCTTGTAAAGAACTTTGATACCGCCATTTCAGCAGTTCTTCATATGATAGTTTTCTATGCAATCCCCTGTCTAGGCTTTATTTGTAGATTTTTTATCTCAATATTAAAAGAATTAATTTAGTTAAATAAAGCTTTATGTCCCAAACACAATGACAACTAGGATGTGAATTTAATCTTTTTGACAACTAAAGAGTCAAAAAAGATAACATATGTTTCAATATAACCTACAAATTTGTCCATGTAAGAGTTGAACTCTAAAATTTATGGTATGAAGACCTACAACTTGCAACTAAGAATATGATACTAAATAATTATGAATTATTTTAAAAATTTAGGAAAACTTAACCATTTCTCTAGCGATTACTTAAAAAAAAGTACACTTGATCGATGACTCAATATTTGTAACCTCTCAGAAACTTTTCCTTTCCACTTCAATATCTTTCCTTGATAATTCTTGATCTCCTCAAAACCACTAGAAAAAAAAATGATAACAGAACTTGCTACTTTAGAAAATTGCATCAATACTTAACTTAAACATTGCAGTCATGAAGGGTGTAACAAAATCTAATATGCTAATAGACAAACTCATTTTGCACAAAATGACATTAAGCATGGATGTTGGTTTACATGTGATACATCAATTCCTTCATCGAAGACATTATCTATTACATATATAATTATTTATTTAGGTTCCATAGCACTAGCATATACACAAAAATAATTTGTATTAAAAAAAACATGGACACTACATATATATAAAAATAACCTATTAAAAAAAAAGAGGCCACTGAGGAAAATTACAGACGTCTCCAGAAACAACATTACCTAGCTCTTTCTCTCAAGCCAAAGACTCAGTGTGTTCAATTGCCCAGACTAGCAGTCAGTTCTATGTTGAGTATATCTATCAGGCCCTCCTGCAGTTTGAACAAATTAAGAATAGAAGATAGGAACTGACTTAACACTTCACCTACTCAAAAATAAAAACCAATGAAATAATCCACATTAGGCCAAGAGAGGTTGATGCATTCAATACGAGAATACTTACACAAAATGAAGTCGAATCATGCCAGACAATGACAATGAGAAGTTGACTATTGGCCCTTCTAGTTTTTTATTTGATAGTTGCATGACAATGACACATTCAAAATGCACTTATGAGCAAAGAGCTAGAACGAATGAAATTGATTAAATAATGAAGGTATGTTAGTTTGAGCTTCACTTGGTTTTGAGAATAATTTAATATTCTCAGTTAACAAGGCCAACCATGTGAAGGTGGAAGCTCATCTGGCCTCATCCCCCCTCCCCCTAACATCAATCTAAATTCCCCATTAACACATAACAATATTCATTAACATGACATATAATTCAATATTAATACACAAAATTCATAGATAATTACTTAAAACAACATTCATGGAGTTATTATGATAGTTTTACTAATATTTTTGTCACAATTTGATGTTTAGGATAGGGGAAAAGCACCTGCAACAACATAAGCAATAGCTATAGATAGAGATGATGATATCCCAGAAATCCCTAATATAATAAATATGGTGAAGAAAAAACTAAAAAGGGTCAATGCAGAAATTATTACTATTTTGCATGATGCCACTACCGGCCTCACCACGATGTCCATGATCAGGTAATTGAGCAAGCAAAAAATCCTATAACAAGAACAAATACATATTTTAGTTCATGACATAAAAGAGTATAAAATATAAACCTTTATTGAACTTTTGTTATAACTAAAGATTCATTACTGCTTACTTCAAAAAGATGTGCTCACACCATCAATTCATCTATCCTCTTCAGCATCTCCTCGGTTGGATTTGCATCTTCAAAAATAGTAATAATTTTTGCATTACTCTTTTTCTTCACCGTATTTATTATATTAGGGATTTGTGATATCCTCATCTGTATCTACAACTATTGCCTCTGTTGTTGCAGGTGCTTTTCTCCTATCTGATATTTATCTTCAGGTGTCCACACTCATTCTATTGCTTGTTGCTAGTGGGTCACAGTCAGTGATTGCGAGAGCCTTGTTTTGGCACCAGTCATGTAGTACAAGAACTAGAATTGAGTTTTTTAGCACGGCTAGGAAATTTTTGTATATCAACATGCGATAGAGTTTTTTGCCCAAACTCAATTCTAGTGCTTGTACTGAGACCTTAAATTATTGAGCTTCTCTTTGTTTTGAGAATAGTTTAACATTCTCTACTTAACAAGGCCAACCACATGAAGGTGGAAGCTCATCTGGTCCCTCCTAGGAGCCTCTTATGACCCTTTACAACATTTTAAGACCTCTAAAATGTATTCTTAGGGATCGTAAATGGTTGTAAAGGGTCATAAGGGGTCCTGGGACACAACGGCTAAGAAACATAATTGTAGGCATCATGGTCACATTTTTTTGGAGACAATAAAATTGAGTGGTATACCCAGACGATGGAGAGCAACTTCTGCACCTCCGGTTCCAAGTTGTTCTCCATCTCGCAGTGTCAACTTGGAATCGGAGGTGTAGAAGTTGTACTC
The DNA here is from genome assembly GCA_027943335.1 of Chamaecyparis obtusa. Classification (NCBI taxonomy): domain Eukaryota; kingdom Viridiplantae; phylum Streptophyta; class Pinopsida; order Cupressales; family Cupressaceae; genus Chamaecyparis; species Chamaecyparis obtusa. The sequence goes on along the minus strand of BSBK01004758.1, from coordinate 354,474 downwards.
CATCTAGATATACAACTCAATTATGTTTTCTCCAAAAAATGTGACCATGATGCCTACAATTATGTTTGTCAGCTATTGTGAAATCTACATTTATGTTTCTCAACTCTCTGCAGTACTCTTCTTCAATCTGTGTTCGATGATAAGCATCTTCTTCTTCTTACTAGTTACAGCCAGAGCTTCCTTTTCATCAGCATTCAACTCCACTTCCCCCATCTCATCATCCTCATCACCCTTAGCTGCCATCATAAGCCCTTCTTCCCTCTCTAGTTCTTCAAGCCTCTGCAAGATATCTAGATCAATAAAGTTTGCAACATTGTGTCCGTCCATGATCTTAGGATGATGCAGAAGCATCTCAGGTCCTTAGCAATCCTGTATCACCAAAAACATATTTGAGTTTGTCTGCATTGCTCAGTTCCTGCTTTGACTGAGTTGGTTCGATGTTGCTCGATTTCCTATGTTCACTAGTGTTGGTCGATTATCTCTTTGGTTCTCAGTGATGCTTGTCTGGGCCTAGGTAACCTTTGTTTACTGACAGGTTTATTTGAAGTTCCTGTTGAGGCTGACTTGTGCATTAATTATGGGTCATAGATTTAATGTTGATTCAATCATTGGGAAGCATGTGGTCCCAAATCTGACCATTACTTCCATTGATTATGGATCTGAAGGCCAACTTAGTTCGGTAGCCTCTTGTATAAATGTAGTTGTTTGGTTAGAGTTTAGGGAGTTAGTTTAGAAGAGATTAGATTAAGAGATTTCTGATAGATCCTTGTGTGTTTGAGGACTTTTGTAATTCATTGTAATATCAAGTCGTAACTAGGAAGGCCTTACAGCTCGACATGTATGAGTCAAATTGATGAAATATATTGAAGATCTTGCATTCTCTCTCTCTCACTTTGTTTTTGTGTTGCTTCCGCATGTTGTTGAGCAGGCTGGATCATTAGGGTGTGCCATTGTTTGGCCCCTCTTGCTTCCTGCCTTACATTAGGTGGTATTAGAGAGAGGTGAGATCTTGATCTAGGTCTGCAGATCTAGGTTTGCCAATTCCTCTTGAGAAGCCCTAGTTGATTGTTATGGGGTAGTAGATTGCGATCTGACCTGCAATTGCAGAGGGTTGCCAAGATTGTTCGTGGGAGGCAAGATGCAGATCTAGGATTGGCAGATATGCTAAGGTAGATTGCTGCTAGGTTAGAAGCTATTGAGATAGCCTAGAGAAGAGGCAGACATCTTGAAGATGTTAGTGATGATGAAATTGAGGTGGAACAAGGTGAAGGAGAACCTGCACCTATGATGGATGAGGATGAAGAAATATTTTTGAAGGATTTGACAAGTTTGAAGTCAACACCACACTTTAATCCTCGTCAATATGGTGGAAAAATGGATTCGGATGAATTGGTGGACTAGATCATTGAGATGGAAAATTATTTTGAATATGAAAACATTCCTGAGGACAAGAAGGTGAAAATTACAAGCACAAAGTTTAAAAGCCATGCATCCTTATGGTGGGAACATCTGCAGCTGGAAAGAAAGAGGAAAGGCAAAGACAAAATCAAGGTATGGAATAAAATGGTGAATAAATTGAAAGGAAAGTTCTTACCTTGTGATTATCATATTAACCTAGTTAAACGAATGCAAACTCTAAGACAAAAAGATAGCTTAGTAAAGGAATATACTGAGGAATTCTATAGATTAGATATCAAATCTAGACATGATGAAGATTATGTGGAAAGAATTGCTAGATACCTAAATGATTTGAGAGTTTCCATCCAAGAGGAAATCAGTTTGGTTAAATTAGAGAACATTGAAGAGGCTTATCAATTTTCTTTGAAAGACAAGGAGAAATTGAACAAGAGACATGAACAGAGACAAAGAGGTCAAGGTGGTAGATTACCTAGAGGAAGAGGTAGATCCAATGGTGAAAATGGTAGATCTGAACCATAAAAGACAAATCTGGACAAAGACAAGACTAAGTGGAAAGGTGAAAGTTCATCCAGAGGTAGAGGCAGTAACTACCGAGGTGGTTATAGTAGAGGTAATTTCCAAAGAACTTGTTATAATTGTGGAGAAAAAGGACATAGATCTTTTGAATGTACACATGCTAGTAAGAAGGCTGGTAACAGTCGAAATGCACTGGTGCAAGAAGAGTCACTGAATGAACCTGAGAAGGAAAATAACTTGATGGTAAGGAGAGCACTGTGGAATGAAAGAAAAAAGGAAGATCCAGTAAGGAAAAGTTTGTTCAAGACCAGATGTAGAGTTTTCGACAAAGTTTGGAAGGTAATCATTGACAGTGGTAGCTCGAAGAATCTAGCATCTAAGGAAATGGTCACAAAATTGGAGTTGAAAAGACTGGAACATTCGAAGCCCTATCAGATTTCATGGATCAAAGATGAGCATGCACTCTTGGTAAGTGAACAATGTTATGTGAATTTGAAAATTGGGAAGTACTATGATAAGGTGTTATGTGATATCATGCCTATGGATTGTTGTCATATTTTGTTGGGTAGACCTTGGCAATATGATAGACATGCTATATATGATGGAAGATTGCATAAATGTATTATTGTAAAGAAACAAATCTTGTTACCTTTGATGGAAGAACCTGTTAGTAATGTTTTCACATCTATGAAAGTTTTTTTGATGGAAGGAAGAAAGTTTGTTAAGGATTTGAAAAAGAATGATGTATGTTTTGTTGTGATTCCTAATAAACCAAGTAAGAAAATAGAAGATAATGTCCCTAAGGAGATTGATAAATTACTCTCTAAGTATAGTGATATCATTTTTGATAATGTACCTGATGGTTTTCCACTAAAAAGAAGCATTGATCATTGTATGGATCTAATCCTTGGAGCTAGTTTACTGAATAAGGCACCTCATTGGTTGACAGCTACCGAGAATCAGGAATTGAACCAACAGATTCAAGAGTTGCTGGAGAAAGGCTTGATCAGAGAAAGTTTGAGTCCTTTGTTGTACCTATTGTATTGGAACCAAAGAAGAATGGGGGATGGTGAATGTGCATTGATTCTAGAGCAATCAATAAGATAACAGTGAAATATTGGTTTCCTATATCGAGAATGGATGATATAATGGACAGTTTGACTGGAGCAAAGTATTTTACCAAAATTGATTTGAAAAGTGGGTATCATCATATTAGAATCAGAGAAGGTGATGAATGGAAGAATGATTTCAAGACAAAAGAAGGTTTGTATGAGTGGTTGGTTATGCCTTTTGATTTAACTAATGCACCGAGTACTTTTATGAGGTTGATGAATGAAGTTTTGAAGAAATTCTTGGGTAAGTTTGTGATTGTATATCTTGATGATATTCTGATATTCAATAAGACCAGAGAAGAACATTTGTTGCATGTAAGACAAGTTTTGTAGAGATTGAAAGAGGAAAAGTTGCTGATAAATCTGAAAAAGTGTTCATTCATGAAGGAGGAGATTGTGTATTTGGGATTTGTGATTTTAGCTGATGGTTTGAAGATGGATCTTGAAAATGTTGAAGCTATTTTGAATTGGCCTACACCTATGAATGCTACTGAGGTAAGATCATTTCATGGTTTGGAAAGTTTTTACTAAAAGTTCATAAGGAATTTTAGTTCAATTTGTAATGCTATGACTGAGACTACGAGAGGAGATAAAAGAGAATTCAAGTGGACACATGGGGGTAATAAATGTTTTGAGAATTTGAAGTAGAAGGTTGCTGAATTACCTATTTTGGCATTGCCTAATTTCAGTAAAGTATTTCAAGTGGAATGTGATGAAAGTGGTAGTGCTATTGCAGCTGTGTTGAGTCAAGAAGGTAAACCTATTGCTTTCTTTAGTGAAAAGTTGAATGATGCTAGAAGGAAATATTTTGTGTATGATCAAGAATTCTATGCTATTGTTCAAGCACTGAAGAAATAGAGACATTATTTGATACTGAGTGAATTTGTGTTGTACACTGATCATAAGGCTTTACAGTATTTAGGTAGTCGGAATAAGTTGAATCAGAGACATATGAAATGGGTTGAGTACTTGCAGAGCTATACATTTGTGATAAAGCATAAAAGTGGAGTCACTAACTGAGTTGTTGATGCATTGAGTAGAAGGAGATCTTTGATGACCAAGATGAAAATTGAAGTTCTTGGTTTTGATGAGATGAGAGATTCTTATGAGTTTGATCCTTATTTTTCTGAGCCATGGAGAATGTGCAGAGCACCTATTCAAGATCAACAAGATACTAAATGGGATGAATATTTTATTCAGGAATGTATGTTGTTTAAAGGTATTTAGTTGTGTATACCGAGAGGAATAATGAGAACTAATTTGATAAAGGAGAAGCATAGTAGTGGTTTGGCTTGACATTTTGGTATTAATAAAACATGGAATTTTCTTAAGGAAAAATACTTTTGGCCGCAGTTGTATAAAGATGTTCATAAATTTGTGAAAAGTTGTGGAGTTTGTCAAGTTGCAAAAGGAGTAAGTCAGAATACTGGATTGTATACACCGATTGTTGTTCCTGAGAAACCTTAGAGTGACATTAGTATGGATTTTGTTCTTGGCTTACCAAAAATAGTAAGAGGTAATGATTCTATATTTGTGGTTGTGGATAGATTTTCTAAGATGACACATTTTATACCCTGTAGAAAGACATCAGATGGAGTACATGTAGCATATCTTTTCTTTAAGGAGATTGTGTGATTGCATGGATTACCAAGGAGTATTATCTTTGACCGAGACAGTAAATTTATTGGATACTTTTGGAAAACCCTTTGGAAGAAATTTGGCACTGAATTGAAATATAGTTTGATATTTCACCCACAAACCGATGGATAGACAGAAGTTGTTAATAGAAGTTTGGGAAATCTCTTAAGATGTTTAGTTGGAGACACACCAAGTAATTGAGATTCTGTGTTGGCACAAGCAGATTTTGCATACAATAATTTAGTGAATAGGAGTACTGGAAAAGCACCATTTGAGATTGTGAATGGCATACAACCAAGAGGTATATCTGATTTGAGAGACATTGCTAATGAAAGTAAGAGTAGTGCTAAAGGAATGAAATTTTTTGAATACATGAAGACATTGCATGAAGGTGTAAAGTTGAAGCTAGAAGACAGTAATCAGAAATACAAAGATAGAGTTGATAGATCTAGGAGACATAAGAATTTTGATGTTGGTGATGATGTGATGGTTCATTTGAAGAAAGGTCAGTTTCCTATTGGAACATATGGAAAGATGAAGATGAAGTTTGGACCTTGCAAAATTTTGAGGAAATTTGACTGTGAAAATGCATATGAGATTGAGTTACCTGATAACATGGACCTATCAATGATCTTCAACATTGCTGATCTGTATGAGTATCATAAATGTGATGAAGAAATGATAGTACTGATAGAATATCCTAAGAAGCAAAATGAAGAGATTGAGCAAATTCTAAATCAAAGAGTTGGCAAGAGCACAAGAGGTAAATAGTATATGGAATATTTGGTAAAGTGGAAGAATAGATTGATGGAAGACAGTTCATGGATTTCACAGTCTGAGTTGGATGTAGCTCGGATCATACATACCAAATGATTCAGAGAATCATTTCAAAACAACCCCAGGTGTCTGATGTAGGAGCATCTCGGGTCCTTAGCAATCCCATGTCACCAAAAACATATTTGAGTTTGTCTACATTGCTCAGTTGCTGCTTTGACCGAGATGGCTCGGTGTTGCTTAGTTTCCTGTGTTTTCTAGTGTTGGTCAGTCATCTCTTTGGTGCCCAGTGAATTCCCTAGCTCTCGATGATGCTTGTCTAGCGCTTGGTAACCTTTGTTTACTGATAGGTTTATTTGAAGTTCCTATTGAGGCCGACTTGTGCTTTAATTATAGGTCATGGATTTAATGTTGATTCAATCATTGTGAAGCATGTGGTCCCAAATCTGACCATTACTTCCATTGATTGTGGATCAGAAGGCCGACTCAATTTGGTAGCCTCTTGTATAAATGTAGTTATTTGGTTAGATTTTAGGGAGTCAGTTTAGAAGAGATTAGATTAAGAGATTTCTGATAGATCCTCGCGTGTTTGAGGACTTCTGTAATTCATTGTAATATCAGGCTATAACTGGGAAGACCTTATAGTACGACATGTATGAGTCAAATTGATGCAATATATTGAAGATCCTGCATTCTCTCTCTCACTTTTTTGTTGTGTTGCTTCCGCATGTTGTTGAGCAGGCTGGATCATTAGGGTGTGCCATTGTTTGGTCCCTCTTACTTCTTTCCTTGCATCACATGAATATCATCTTCTTTCCACTCTTCATTTTCTAAAATATACCATTTCTTCAAGCTTTTAGAGTAGTCTCTAGTGGTTGCAAATCAATCTTATTAAAAACTACAATAAGAGGCTTAGTAAGTCTAATTTAATTTGTCCATGGACTGAGACCTTAAATTATTGAGCTTCTCTTTTTTTTTAGAATAGTTTAATTAACATTCTCTACTTAACAGGGCCAACCACATGAAGGTGGAAGCTCATCTAGCCCCTCTTAGGAGCCTCTTATGACCCTTTACGACATTTTAAGACCTCTAAGATTTATTATTAGAGGTTGTAAATGGTCGTAAAGGGTCATAAGGGGCCCTGAGACACAACAACTAAGAAACATAATTGTAGGCATCATGGTCAAATTTGTTTGGAGACAACGTAATTGAGTGGTGTACCCAGACAATGGAGAGCAACTTTTGCACCTCCAGGTCCAATTTGTTCTCCATCCCATAGTGTCAACTTGGAATCAGAGGAGCGGAAGTTGCACTCCATCGTCTAGGTATACAACTCAATTATGTTGTCTCCAAAAAAATGTGACCATGATGCCTACAATTATGTTTGTTAGCTATTGTGAAATTTACATTTATGTTTCTCAGCTCTCTATAGTACTCTTCTTCAATTTGTGTTCTATGATAAGCATCTTCTTCTTCTTACTAATTAAAGCCAGAGCTTCCTTTTCATGAGGATTCATCTAAGAAACATATTTGATTGATCTCTCAAGGACCTTGTATTTAGCAAATGTTGGCAAGAGATCATTCTTAGCTGTTGGTGTTTTATAAGGTTAGTTAGTAGTTATAGTCGGTTTATTAGAGGTAGGAGTTTATTTCAAAGACATCCACATGAAGTGGAGTGGGTGTGGTCGAGTTGATGTTTCAAGGAACAAATGGAATAACCAAGAAAACACTATATGTTAAATCATGTGATTGATAGTAGATTGGGGCTCACCTGAGCCATAAACATGAATAATTATTGTATAAAAAGATGTAAACCATATATATGCACACTTGAGGCAAAGAGAAGTTATGCCATATCCATATTAAAATACTAGTTACAATATGAAAATACTAAAATGACTAATTCCTGAGCTCATCTCCGCATATGGTCACAACAAAGATATGTGATTACAATACAGAGAAGGCATTGTAAAAGTATAATTTTGGCATTTTCCCTAGCCTAACACATTTTTGTTAGGAATAGTCCCAAGAGATAATTGAGAGGGGGGGGGGGGGGGCTGAATCTGTTATCTACAAGTTTCAACTCTTTATCCAATTAAGTATACTTAAACATAAAGCATAAACACAATGAAAGAACACATGAACACAACACCAATATTTTGGTTACGGGGAAACCCAAATAGGTAAAAACCTTAGTGGGATTTGATACCCACTAATATTCTATACTAGTGTATAATGATCCTTGTTAGAAGATCCTTTACCCTGTTAGGATTAGCTTTACAATATATGAAGTACAATAGACCTGGTTAAGGGTCAGACTCTGTTAGGAGTCTTTTACAATTTTCCCTATTAGGGGAGAGGATGCACTGTCTGAGAGCTCACTGCTCAAAGGGGTGAAGGCTACAACCTTCTGAATAACAGATACACACTATATCTGGATCTTGGTGAATTGTGCTTTGACCTGCTATCTAGATTAGTTCAATTGAATATCACACATACTCTAATTGGTACATATTTCTTCTTTTGATGGTTCCACACTTTGCACACTCTACTCTGCTTTGCTTAATCAACCATGAACTACACTCAAGCAATCACAAATGACTACCTTTAAATATCTTTCCTCTAAATGATATAATCAAGTCATCCTATTAGAACCACCTTGAAATCATATTAGAGAAACCATAATAAACTCCAACAAACATTCTGTCAGCTCTACTATGGGCGCAACACATTCTGGGACCTATTCATATAATATAATTGTAGAGACATGCTACACACTATCGGCTCTACCAAAACAACTCTAACTTTCTCCTCAAACTGAATTAACTCATGCACTCCTAACTAAACATCAACAACTCATATCTAAGCTTAATTCCAAGGGCACATACCCTCAAGATAGGTTCAACTCAAGAACCAATAAAATCTCTCTCAGTTCTTCTGAACAAACACAGGAAACTACTACTGGTGAATAGTGACTACATAACTTCACTTGCATTCATCTTTAGACTATGTGTCCATGAAATTAACATCACTAACATGTCTAAAGCTTATATCCTAGGGCACATGCCCATAAGACAACTATACAGACAACCATACATAGAGCACTGCCTGTAACTTTGTCAGGAACACTGTTTCTGCTATATAACTGTCTGTACTCACATTCAACCTCTGTGCCCATGATATCATGCTGATATCATGTCTATGCATCATATACTGAAGGCTTACTACATAAGACTTTCATGCATGCTACTTTCCATATGTTTTCATCAATGACAAACATATAGTCAATACTAGCCTGCTAGCAAATCTCCAAGAATCTCCCCCTTTGGCATTGATGGCAACATGTGGAATGAAAAACCACCATCAACCCAAATGAATAATTCTTTCATAACATTCTCCATTTCCTCTTCAAAACTCCCCCAAAGATGAAACCTCCATCTACTACAATATATTCCAACATTCTTCATTTCCTAAACTGAACTGTTGTCACATCTGAATACTGCTCCCCCTAAGTACATTACTCCTATTTTTCATGACTCTGTATACTACTCCCCCTTTGACATCAATGGAAAAGGTTGCCATTCATTTTAAGCACCGATACTACTCCTAAAGTAGAGTAGTCAACCTTCCATCAGTCCCAGAGGATTGATGCCATTCCTACTTCCTTCTAAGTAGAATCAAGGAAAGGAATTACTCCCAACTTCCCCCTGAGATACTCAAAAGTATCCTTAGGCAAGGTTTTTTTGAATATGTCTGCCAATTGTTCCTTAGTATTCACATAGTCCAACTTAACTTCTTTCTCTGCCACTTTGTCTCTTAGGAAGTGATACTTGATCTCAATGTGTTTTGTCTTTGCATGCATCACAAGGTTCTTTGACATATTGATAGTGCTAGTGTTATCACAGTGAATAAAAATAGGATAATCAATCTAAATTCTGAAATATTTTATCATCTTCTTGATCCATACAATTGTAGAACAATTCAGGGCTATTGCAACATACTCCGCTTCTACTATTGACTGAGAAATATAATTTTGTTTCTTGCTTGTCCAAGCAACAAGTCTATCACCAAGAAACACTGCTCCTCCTGATGTACTCTTTCTATCATCAACACATCCTGCCCAATCTACATCAGTGTATACATGAAGCTCAACATTTTCTGAATTGGGATACCATAAACCATAGTCTATAGTGCCTTGTAAGTATCTGAATATCCTTTTTACTGCCATGAGGTGACTTTGTTTAGGCTCTATTGCAAATCTTCCAACTATGCCAACTGCATTTGAAATATTAGGTCTAGTCTGTGTAAGATAAATCAATTTACCAATCATTGACTTGTACAATTTTATATCAACTACTGGTGAGTCATCTTCCTTTGTAAGCTTGCATCCAGTAATCATAGGTGTCCCTACTAGCTTGCACTCATCCATCTTGAATTTCTTTAATATTTTTTTCACATACTTGGACTAATTAATGAATATAGCTTTCTCTATCTGTTGCACATTCAATCCTAAAAAGTACTTGATAGGACCAATCATACTCATCTAAAATTCATTTTTCATCTCCTTAGAAAATTCAACACTAAGTTTTTCATTACCTCCAAAGATAATGTCATCAACAAATATAGCTACAAGTAACAAACCTTCAAATGTCTCTCTAATGAATAGATCACAATCTGCTACTCCTTTCTTGAATCCAATCTTTGTTAAGTATCCATCTAGTCTCTCATACCATGCTCCAGGGGCTTGCTTAATTCCATAGAGGGCCTTCTTCAATCTCCATACCATATTAGGTCTGTCTAATAAGGTGAATCCTTTAGGCTGCTCAATGTATACTTCTTCTTTCAGATTTCCATTCAAGAATGTTGACTTGACATCCATCTGATATACTTTGAAGTTTTTGACTGTAGCATAAGCTAGAAACAACTTAATAGCTTCTAATCTACTCACAGGTGGGTGGTCCCACAATAGCGAGTCCCACTTTTTGGCCAACTTTGACATAGAGTTCAACATTCTGAGAAAAAACTTCACTTTCAAACATCTATTGCCACAAAACTATTAGGAATTTGAAGATGATGTAAACTAGAGTCTTTTAGAATATTCTTTCTAGTTTCTAAATATATTTAAAAATAAAAAAATAAAAATCATTTAAATTCATTTTTCCTTCTCCTTCTAAAAGTGGTTTGCATGAAAAAACTATGTTTTTAAGGAGTTACCGTCACTTGGATCAACATAACTTTTTTTAAAAATATGATAACAATGTAATTATTTTGAGATTATATTTTTAACTTCAATATCTAAAGGATGCAATTGTTTTTATTCATTTTGGATCAATATTTCATAGTTTATTAAGTTTTAAATTGACCGTAACTGTAATGTAGACATAAGGTCACTTGGATCGCTCTAACTTGATCTCTGTATATCAAAATTCATTTGTTATTTTTTTCATAGAAAGGTAACACAAATACGCTTTTACTACATATTTTTCATAAATTTTTTTTTATCATTTACTATTTTTCTTGAAGTCTTGAAGAGACAGGTTGTTGAATGACCAAACAACCTATGTTTAGTTAAAGTAATATTTAAAAGTGATAGTGAACTCAATATGTATTAAAATTATATTCATTAGAAAGCTTGTTCTGAATAGCATCATTTGACATTGTTTGTTTGAAAAAATCATCTTGTTTAGTCCTTGTTTCAGACCCCGAAAGATCATTTTTCTGAAGATTTGTTGTTTCCTAAAAGCAAAATTTCATTTTTGAGGTCTTTGTGTGAAGTACCCCTTCGCATGAAGACATCTGAGTGGCTTCATGTGAGGGGTCTTCACATGAAGCCCCTCAAGTGAAAATTCCAGCTGCTGGAATTTTATCTTGGGTACTTCGCACAAAGTTGTATACTTCGATTGAAGTCAGCATGTAAAATGATTTTATAAATAAAATTTACAATGGTATAAAAGTAAAACATTTTGTTTTTATTTTATATCGAATTGCAATTAATAAATTCACATTTTCTATTATTGAAGACACTTTTTGAAGGAGGATTGATATTTCTATTTTTTCAAATACATAATTTTTATTGACAATCTTGTGGAAGACATTTTTTGAGCTTGAAGAAATGGGCAACAAGAAGGGAAGACAAAGTAAATCTTCTAGAAAAAGGTCACCTGGTATTGAACAAAGAAATCATGAAGTTGGATTGACATATTATCATAAAACTAAAGAAGCTGAAAGACAAGCTAAAGTAGGAGGGTCAAGACAAGTCAAAGAATTGCACATTGAAGAAGGGTCTAGATTACTCCCTATAGAAGCTCAAAAAATTGATGTTGGAGAAGGGTCAACATCACGTGCTCCTACTGGTATGGATGAACTTTTAAATTTAGCTCAAACAGTAAAGAAAAATATTAATTATAGAAACTTAGATCATTTACTTACAATGGATGTGGAGAATTTGAGATCACTTGCTAATGTTCAACCCTTATGTCTTGCTAAGAAGAGATCAATGAATATGATAGTAAGGGAAATATTGTGTAAATTTGATAATTTTGAAACACTTGAACAAGCTCAATTGCTTTTAGTTGTACTTATAAACAAAAAGTTGGAAGGGGCATTAAAATTATTGGGTATAGACACATCATCAAAGAAGAGAAAAGTTGTTGACATGCAAACTGATATGATTGAAAATCTTAAGAAAGGTTTGAACCAACTATGGAAGCGATCTCAAACTATAGATAAGTCCATTACAAGAAAATTTATGTTGACATCCATTGTAGGTAACACTATGGGATGAAAAAGACAGATATCTTCAGTTTCATCTCACTTTGGTTTGAATAGGAAAACAATATCATGATATGTTAATAGGAAAATACTTTTGGATGATAGCACCTTGGAAGGCAATTGGGCAATCATGTGTAGAGCTCCTCATTCTGATAGGATTGATGAAGGAACAAAAAATTTGGTCACATCATTTTGGAATGATAATACATGGCCTTCATCAAACACTAGAGATGTTATGAGACATAGAATTTCAGCTAATCAATATGAATATCATACGAAACATTGGTTGGACACAACACAACATGAAATGTATGTGTCATTTTATAGTTCAAATCCTAATATAAAGATTGGACAAACATTGTTTGAAAGATTGAAGCCATATTATATTAGGACAAACAAAGTGTTTGAAACTTGTTGTTGTCGTTATCATATTGAATTTGATCTCCACTATCAGGTTTTTTGAAAGTTTGTAGAAGACACTTATGGTTTTGAAAAGGCTCCTGCTAGTAGACGAAGTGAGTTCATCTCATCCATTTTATGTGACAAAAGAGAAGATGTAGCTGGAAAAATAAATTGCATAAAATAAATATGTCAAACATGTGTCGATTTGTCTCTTTTACCTTTGAAAAATGAAAATATTGATGTAACAAAGATGGTAAATTGCAAGAGTTACAAATATGTAAAGAATGAAACAAAATTTGGGAAAGAATCCAAAAGGTTAGAATATGTTGAAGAGGAGATAAATGTGGGAGTATTTATGGAAAAATTTAAAAAATTGATCCAACCCTACATTCATCATGCTTTTTTTGCAAAGTGGCAAGAACAACAATTTCAAACATTGAGAGACAATTTCCCACTTGAAACTATTGTATCAATTGTTGATTTTGCAGAAAATTATTCTTTTGTTCATCAAAAGGCAATTCAATCAGAGTACTATTTTTCTGAGCAAATTACTATTATGGTACATGTATGTTATCGACACGCACAATTAAATTTGGATGGTATTCAGAGCACATTTGAAGCATGGGTCATCAAGAAGGAATATCATTTTTATATAAGTGATGATAGAGAGCATGACATTCATTATGTGGAACACTGCTTCAAGATATTTTTTGCAAATTTAAAAGAAAGAGGTATAAAAATTGATAAACATTATGTTTGGTCAGATGGATGTGCTACACAATTCAAATCATCGAGACCATTTTATGCACTATGTAGATATCATCATAATGAAAACATACCACATGTCTGGAGTTTCTTTGAGAGTGGACATGGAAAAGGTGAACATTATGGTGTTGGAGCTTGCATCAAACGTGCTATATGAAAGTATCAAATGAATTATAAGGGAGTGCATATAAAAAATGCACATGATGTGGTTGAATGGTGCAAGACACATTTTGCACCAAATGAGAATGACATGTCATCAAGATTGAATCAAGTGGTGCCATATAGAAAATTTTGGGAGATAAAAGGTATGCACACATTTTTAAATTATTTGAAAGTGTTTAAAATTTTTATGATATTTTTTATTCAAATTATATTTATATAGAATGTATTATATATGCATTTGTTCAGGTGTGGATAGAAAAATTATGCATGGTTGCAATAGGATAGAAAAGATGTGATCTTTGCATTCAGTAATGAGTATGAATTGTCGCAATTGGATGTTGAACACTAGGGACTACTCATGCTTTTGTTGTCACTACATTGCTGACAATTATGAGGAATGTAGCAATCAAGATCATGGATATGTAGGTGCATGGAATCTAGTGCCACTAGTTGTTACTGATACATTTGATAGAGATGAAGATGAAAACTTCAATGATGTTCCTTTGATTTCTACTGATTATGATCATATCTTAGGATTGGTCAAAATTGGTAAGTATATATATTTCACATTATATGGTACATTAAGTTGCATGTGTATAGATAGATATAGATAGATCTATAGATTGAACTAAGTATTTATTTTAAGATCTCACACACGTACATATATAAATTTATTGTGCAGGAGATGTCTTTGCAGTGATTGTTGAGCGTGGAAATGTAGAAGGAGTTGGTTATTATTTACTTTGTTGTACTACAGAGAGGATGAAGTTACTTGAACCTGAAGAAAGCGATGGAATGTTGTTCCCCATAGGTTTGTATATGGTTTACATCAATATATTGAACTCAATTTGTAAATTTTAAATTTCAACCTTTTAACAAATTTCAAATTGAGTTTGTTTAAATTTATATATTGTTAAAATTTGTGACCTGCAGGTTCAATTGTTTTAGAGGGAACATATTTCAAGAAAATCAAAGTAATTCAACATGGTATTCACTTTGTTGATTACGAACCAGACAATAAGGTGTTTCAATATAGTCACCTAGTAGTTGCCACATCCATTTGTCTTCATATAGTTAAATCTCAACATGGATGTCATAAGTGGAGACTAGATAGTGAGGATCATGAGAGAATATTACAGGTTCTCCATGAAAGGTCTGAACCACTTGAGTTGGTCTAAAAAGTATAATATGTATACTTATTTCTTGTGTTAGGACCTACTTGATATCTCTAAATTAAATTTCATTATACTTTGTTTATATATTTAAACATATGATGGACTATAATTTGTTGATATATGATGAACCTATTTGATGGTTCAATGATTTTAATATATATAATTTTATACGTATACTTTGATTATTCAATAATTTTTATATATTTCATATTAGTTAAAGATTTTATGTATGCTTTGATGAAATTAGTTATATTACATATGACGTGTTAGTTCTAGAATTAGTTAGAATAGTTGTTATTCACTCATTACATGTATTAACTAGTTTTCTTTTATGATATTAATTATAGATCCCCTTAAGACCTCCCCTTAAGACACTAAAAAATGATGAAATTAGTTATATTGCGTACGACATGTGTTAGTTCTAGAATTAGTTAGAATAGAACTATTATTCACTCGTTACATGTATTAACTAGTTTTCTTCTATGATATTAATTATAGATCCCCTTAAGACCTCCCCTTAAGACACTAAAAAATGATGAAATTAGTTATATTGCGTATGACATGTGTTAGTTCTAGAATTAGTTAGAATAGAACTATTATTCACTCATTACATGTATTAACTTGTTTTCTTTTATGATATTAATTATAGATCCCCTTAAGACCTCCCCTTAAGACACTAAAAAATGATGAAATTAGTTATATTGTGTATGACATGTGTTAGTTCTAGAATTAGTTAGAATAGAACTATTATTCACTCGTTACATGTTTTAACTAGTTTTCTTTTGTATACACCTAAAAATGGCTTCATTAATTAATTAAATATTTATTATTTAATTACTATTGACTTGACAAATTAATTAAATATTTTATTATTTAATTAATAATTATTTCTTCTATTTATTAAGTAAATTATTCAATTTATTTAATAAATTCACTATAGTCTAATTCTATATCCTAAGTCTTCTAAATAGTCTATTAAAGTGATTTAATTAAATACACAATCACCTAAATATGACTAATTCCCTTAGTCCACTTCATCCACCTAGTCACCTAACACATCACCTTGGCTAAGATAAATAATTATTATTAATTATTTATTCATATTTATCCTCACCCACACATGTCCTATTCTTAAGGGCTATGTGGCCTCATAGGACTTGGTCTCATGACCACATGTCCTCTCAACAACCAAGTCAAGAGACATTCCCTATTCCTAAGGGGCTTCTCAAGCCACCTCTAAGGGTCAAGAGTGAGTCATAGGACACTTGTGCAAAGAGTTCTCATGAGGAAAAGGTCTTTCCCTCCTTCTCTCTTTGGTCTTTGTGAGACACTTGACATGTGTCTTTCCCTTCCACCTTCTTCTCCTCCATGTCAATATGAGAGGAACATCATCCCTATTCTTTCTCTCACATTCCAACTACATCCCCCTTTCTCTCAACTCCTTCAACCAAGTCAATTCTAGCCCTAGGATCTTCCACCTTTCATTCTCAACCGTAGGATTCTGCCACCTAGGCCTAGATCCTCCAAAACTCTATAAAAGGAGCCTCATTTTCCATTTGAAAACTAATAGGTATTTTGGAGAACAAGCATTCAAGCATCCAAGCATTCAAGCAATCAAGCATCCATATTATCATCCCATCATTTGCATTTCATCCACCATATTTGCATAATCAAGTTTTAGTTGTGCACTCATTTCATTCAATCTCCACACTTTGGAATCATCTTGGGAAAAAGCTTCATTTGGAAATCTGAGAGTTCAACATCTTCAAGAAATCAAAGCTAGGAGGACAATGGAGACAAGCTACATTTGTAGGTGAAGGTAAATTGCTAATTTGGTTTCATTTGTTATTGCATTCTTCATTGTAGTTTGCTTATTAGATAGATTTATTAATCTTTTATTAGTTAATTCATCATTTAGAATAGTATCCAACTAATTTGCATACATTTTTAGTGCTAGAAGGAGGGCCCAACTGGGCTTTTCACTTTCAGTTTTTAGTTTTCCATGTGCAAGTTTTTCTACAGGTTATTTCTATGCATTCGTCCATGATTCCTGCGCATCTGTTCATTTTCACTGCGCATCCATTCTCTGGCATAAAATTTTCATCTATTTTCCTCTTTGTTATAATTGTTGCGCATTTGTCCACTATTCCTGTGCATTTATCCATTTTCACTGCACATCCATAGTAACTATGCATACATTCCACTAGGCTGCGCATTCATTAAATTATTTCACGCATACATCATTCCTGCGCATAAATCCATACTTACTGCGCATTTATATCACTGTTCTGCACATTTATCAGTTTCTATAGAAAAATTCAATTTTTTGTTAGATTTGTTTTTAATTAACATTTTGACAAGTGTCTGTTCGTTCTGGTAGTATTTTTTAGGCTGTTTTGCAGGACGTAAATTTTTGAAAACCCCATTGCTAAAAACATTTTTCTAACAATTTTATTTGCAGATTGCCAAGGGGTTTGCAAAATAAACTAAAATATTGTTTGGGCTTAAAATATGACATGTTTTTTCTTTGTGTGTTTTCCTTAGCATAGATTCACGTGTCTGTTGTGTTTTGCTTAACAGCATACTTGTAATCCCAAAATTATAACAATGTATCCTCTCCCCTTGCCATTCATGGACCTTGGGTGTAAGAGAAATTATTATAATTTTTAGAGGGCGGTCTTTGGTGGGAAAAGAGGTATTCACCCCAAGGAATGACCCAACCAGTAATAGGCTAAAGCCAAGCCCTTCCAAACCGGTATATAAAAAATGCTAGTGTGATTAGTCTCACATTAGACAGGTGTGAATTCATTGTGGTAACCAAAATCTTCTCCAGTACCCCAGTGGTGCGTTAAAGTCCTACTTAGTAGAGGTGAAAGCCTTGCTTTGAAAGGATTGGGAGAGCCCCCTTAATTGGGAAAATGACTTGATCACAACCACCTGAATGGATGTCCTTATTAACAACTTTTGTTTAGTGGCCAAAAACCTTCTATCTACTGGCTCAAGGAGTCACCCAAGCTCGTGAAGACACCCCACATTACTCATGGTTCATAGTAGAGATAGCAGTTCTTTGGGAAGTAATGACCCATTGAATTCAGAACTTGGTGTGCCTGAGAAGTGAGTGCACTATAAGGAGGAGCCCATTCCTCCAAGTTCCTAGGCTGTCCGCTGTGGATTTGTGTGGCTAGATTTTATTATCCTAGTGGGGATTCAGCAAATATCATCCTTGCCAACCTTAGGATTGTAAGCGTGTTTGTGCATTCATACTAGATTAAATTAGATTAAAATCATCTTTGTCTTCCGTGTGTGTGTTTATGCATTTTTACTTTGCCAAAAATTAGAAAACATCAGAAAAACAAAAACAAAAAAAATTCCCCATCATCAAAATAGAAAAATCATAAAAAATTTGACAACCTGCACATACATCCAAAATTGCTGCGTATATGATTCAGGTTACTGCACATTTACATTTATCAGTGCGCATCTGTCAAAATTTTCTGCACATTTGTTTCATTTTACGGTGCATATATCACACTGTCCTGCACATTTGTTGCTGTGCATTTACAACAAAGAGCATTCCCATAGGCTTTTGGAATTTCAAAATCACTTTTTTAGATACCCATTTTCGTCCTTAGTAAGATTCTAAAAAAAATAGTTGAGTTACATAGACCTTTGATTTCTAATTTGACCACTTTCATCATTTTCCATCATCATTCTCTTCTCAAGAATCAACAAGTCACTTTCTTCCAATCTTAAGATTTTCAGTGTGGTGTTGAAGATTTACCTTATCTATCAGACTTTGATCTTGGTGAGCTTATCATATCAAGATATATCATCCTTAACCATCAAGCTTACTTAGATTATTGTTTCTTGACCCCAATTTTCAATACTTATCATATCTTTTCTACCAATCATTCTCCATATCTTTTTATCAAGAATCTTTCTTTTCTGCAATCAATTTCATCCATTTTATGGTTCAAACTCGATCTTAGAAACTCAAACAATCTATTAATCCAGAATCCCTAGACAAAATGGAAGGCAATAACAGTAATGAAGAGAATCCTTGGCCCAAAGAGCCTCCTAAGAAAACTCATCCTCTCACATTTGATGACGAACCTACTGATGAGGAACTTAGGGATGCTGCACAAGATCTTAAATTTTTACAAGTCATGGAACGACTCATAGGCTTGGATAAAGAGATGTATTTCCTCATGCTTTCTCAACAAGGAGCTAAGTTACCAAGTGATTTTGATGTTACCAATCTTAGAGAACCAACTCCTACAAAAAATCAAGATATCCTTAAAGGTCCTCAAGATCCTCATGGAGCAAAGGAAATCAATCAACAATCCAATGCCTCTCAGATCAATCAACAATCCAATGCATCCCATAGTGATCAATAACAAAATGTTTTTCAAAATAATCAGCAATCCAATGCTCCTCAATATACTCAACAGCATAATGTTTCCAAAAACCCATAAGGAAGCACATTATCTTTGGATCCCGTCCTACAACAAATCCAAATGCTTCAACAACAAATTCGTGATATCCAAACTGGATCATCAACTAAGAAGTATTCTTTGGATGATATATGTCCTTATCCTTTTGATAAGAATTTAGCAATGATTCCATTCCCTCCTCATTTTGAGGTACCAAAATTTAACAAATACAAAGGGAATTCAGATCCACAAGACCATATTTGTGAGTTTTGTGCTGCTTGTATTGAAGTCGCTCACAATGACACTTATCTTATGCAACTATTTCCATGAAGTTTAGGAGGACAAGCCATGGAATGGTTCTCCAAACTTCCCCCCAGCATTAAATCTTTCAATGAGCTTTTGGACAAATTCGTGACTCATTATTCATATAACATCAAACATGAAGTCACTATGCTTGATCTTTGCAATACACATCAAAAGAATGGAGAACCCTTCCTTACTTTTTTGCAAAGATGGTGTCAATTATTTGCCAAATATCCATGAACAATTCTTGAACAAGAAAAAATGGATATTTTTGTGCATAACCTTACACCAAAAATGAGTTATAGGTTACAATTGCAATGTCCACCAAACTTCAATAAGCTCATAGAAAATGGTATCAAGATTGAGGAAGCCATGATCCGAAAAGGTGAGATAAAACTTTATTCCAAAGACAATGCTGGATCCTCAAATTTGAATTCCAACACTTATAATTCCAATTCCAACAATGACAAATTGAAATATTGGAATAAAAACAAAAACATTGTCAATGACGGAATTGTTGATAATCATAATGTCCAACCGACAAAACCTCTTCTAAATCTCACAAGTACGACCAATGCTACTCAAGCTACATACAACACTCAGTTAGCAAATCAAAATACCAATAAGGATTCATCTAAACCGAGATTACCTTTTATCTCACCTCGAAGAAACTTTACTCCTTTAGGGGAATATCTTGAATCAGCATTATAGAAGTTAATCACCAAGAAACTCATCACGCTTCCTGAACCGAAAGAATATGAACCTAGAGTGAAGCCTTCTTGGTGGAATGGAAATGATTATTGTGAATTCCATAGAGGAAAAGGACATATAACTAATGAATGTCAAAGGCTTAAAAATGTGATCCAAGACTTAATCGAAAGCAGTGAAATTAGTGTTGACAGACATGTCTCGAATGAATCACATACGGCCTTCAAAGATCCACTTCCTGAGCATGAAAAGGGAGGTTATTCCAACAATAAGGGTGAGAACCAAGCCAATTATAATAACACACCCTATAGATATGTTGGTAACATTTCTGACCATCATCCTTCTGCATATTATGCCAATGTCATTACCATAAAAGGAAAATCAGAGAGTCAACCAATCCATGCTACTACTCATGCTCAAGCCAAGGTTACTCTCCAAGGAGTCCAGTCTAAACCAAGCACTACTCAGAACAAATCCGTTTATGTCCCAAAGTCCATACCCAATACTTCCAACCAGTATAATCTTTTGGAACAGCTCAAAAAGACACCGGCCCAGATATCCATCTTATAGCTTTTGCATTTTTCTCCATCTCACAAAGATATCCTTGAAAAAGCTCTTTTAGAGACCCAGGTTCCAACAACTCTAGATCCTGATCAATTTCAAGCTATGGTGGGCCATTTAACAACCCCACATTATTTGTCCTTTACTGAAAATGATGATTTAGCCATTACCCAACCTCATAATGCTCCTTTACATATCAAAGTCCTTGTCCAGAATCACAAGATTAAAAGATTTTAATAGATGGGGGAGCTGGTTTGAATATCTACACGTTAAAGCTAGTCCTTGCATTGGGATTTTTTGAGAATGTCATTGATCCAAAAAAGAAAATCACAATAAAAGCCTATGATGAGGAAGAGCGATCATCCAAGGGGTTCATTGTTCTTCCAATTAGTATGGTCCTATTGTCAAAGATGTATCTTGTCAAGTTCTGGACATGGATCTTGCTTACAATATTCTTTTGGGAAGACCATGGATTCATTCCATGTACGCTGTGCCATCGACTTATCATCAATGTATAAAATTCCCTCACAATGGTCAAGAGATCACTATCAAAGGAGATTCCAATCCTTTTCAATATTGTAGCAATGTGAAAATTTATGATTCTTTGGTTCTCGATAATCATACTAGATCTTCTGCAACTACACCTGGTGACCCTAGTAATATAGCATCAACTTCTAAATCAGATGGGATCAAGATAGATATCAAAGAAAGAAGTATGGGAGAATATACTTTGCGTCAAGCTCTTTGTATCACCGAGTTACCTATATCTCCTAAATCATATGGTAGGTCTTTGATCACTAAACAACAATCAGAACCCCCTTCCACACTTTTTTATAACACATTTATAAGTGGGGGCACAATATCCAAAGAGGCAGCTGAGCATAATGCAAATTATTGGCTTAAGAGATAGAAGATTGAAGATGATATTAAACATGATTATATATCACCCGATGTCTATGGAAAAGGGTATACTTTGCTACAAAAGATGGGATATCAAGGTGCTGGACCTCTAGGGTTACAAAGAGAAGGTGTTATAAAACCAATTTTGCAAAATCCTAATTATCAAAGAGACACTACAGGATTAGGATATAAAGGAGAAGGATCACAAGAAACAAAAGGAAAAGAAAAAATGCCACCTTTTCATGAGACATCTAAAGCTCCTGCCTTACAATTCAGAAAGCATGGTATGTATGTAGATCCAGAGAAACAAAGGATAGCTCAAAGAATCATTGATAGACTTGAAGATAATGATGATTCTGATTCTAATGATTATGAATGGGATTCCTTATTTGATGGTACTGAAGAAATAGGAGTCGATGTTGTCCATCAATATAGTAACGATTATCATGAGGGTGAGAGTTCAATGAGTGACTCGCTAGGATTGGTCCCACGTAATACTACTTGTGTTGATCATGAGAGAAGTGAGCGTTATCTTGTGATAGATGATTTAGATGAGAGTATGGAAATAGACCTCACTGATACTATCATAAACCTTGACAACTTTTCCATCAATACCATCACTGCTTTTGAAACCAACCCAAATGATCCAATGCCCCTTGTCCGTCCCGACCTTATTGATTGGGATTCTCCTGATCACCCAAAAATTGATGTCTTCCATAATGATGACGCGATCATTGACTATCTTGGTATCAGGGATCATTTTCCATCAGGGGATCACAAGTCAAGATTTCTGATAGAACTCAATGACATGGCCTATTTTGGAGAGAGTGCCAATCCTTTCAGTCATAAAAATATAAAAATAATTAGCAGATCTAATGGTGAAAACCACTCAGTGGCAATATTAGATCCAAAAATAGTAAAAAGAAAAGACGCATCTGATGGTGAAAACCTCTCTAAGGCACCTGACAATGGAAGGATTGACACTCTTCCCAACTATCTTGATCGAGAGAAATCTACCATTCTTATAGAACCAACAGTACCACTTAACATTGGAACAAAGGAGTCTCCCCGCATCCTCAAAGTAGCAGCATCCTTGACAGAATCAGAGAAAGAAGCTTTTGCAAAATTCTTCAGAATAAAACAAATCAACTTTGCTTGGTCTTATGCTGATATGCCTGGTTTGGACCCCAATCTCATTATGCATCATCTATCTATCAAACCAGGTGTAAAACCAGTTAAGCAGAAGCTCCGCAAAATGCATCCTCACATTACTCTAATGGTGAAAGAAGAATTGAAGAAGCTCCTAGATGTTGGATTCATTTGGGCTATTGATTATGTTGAGTGGATTTCAAATATTCTTCCGGTTTCAAAACTAGACAAGTCTAGCAGAATTTGTATTGATTTTCAAGATCTAAATAAAGCTTGTCCTAAAGATGACTCCCCTTTGCCAAATATTGATATGATTGTTGACCTAATAGCTGGGGATGAGATGTTATCATTAATGGATGGATTTTCTGGCTATAACCAAATCAAGATTACGCCGGAAGATCAGGAAAAAACTACTTTTACTTGTCCGTGGGGTACATACTGCTGGAATGTAATGCCTTTTGGCCTCAAAAATGCTGGAGAAACTTACCAAAGAGCCATGACCACGATCTTCCATGATATGATGCATACCATCATGGAAGATTATGTTGATGACATTTTAGCAAAATCCAAAGATAGAGTTGGTCATTTGAGAGTGTTAGATAGAATATTCACCTGGATGGAAAAATATCAGATTCGACTCAATCCAAAGAAATGTGCATTCGGGGTCACATCTAGCAAATTGTTAGGATACATTATCTCAGCTAAAGGAATCAAAGTAGATCCAGAAAAGGTTAAAGAAATATTGGAGATGGCTTCCCCCACTAACATTAGTCAGCTAAGATCTTTACAAGGGCATCTATAATCCATCCAAAGATTTATTTCTCAACTAGCAGATCACAGTCATCCCTTTCAACATTTATTGCATAAAAATATCTTATTCCAATGGGATGGTACGTGTGAGGAAGCTTTCAACAAAATCAAGCAGTATCTAGTGAATCCTCCAACTCTGATGTCACCAATTCCAGGCAAGCCACTCTTGCTCTACATTTCAGCCACAACAGTCTCACTAGGTGCTCTTCTCGCTCAGAAAGATCATGAAGGAAAAGAAAAAGCCATCTACTACATCAGTCGCACTTTAGTGGGATATGAGTTAAACTATTCCACTATTGAAAGAGCATGTCTGGCTATTGTCTTTGCTTCACAAAAGTGGTGACATTACATGTTGTCACATTCTACTCAGCTTATTACAAAGATTGATCCATTAAAGTATTTGTTAAGCAAGACTGCATTGACAGGCAGGTTGGCTAAGTGGGTCATGCTACTTAGCAAGTTTGATATTGAATATGTAAACTGGAAGGCTATCAAAGGTCAAGTGATCGCAGATCAAGTAGCTGATGCTCCATTAACGGATGAACATCCTATACAAACAGAGTTTCTTGATGCTCATATCTTAGCCTTGTCTACACAAACATGGAAATTATACTTTGATGGCTCATACACTCAACAGGGTTTAGGAGCTGGTATACTTTTTATCATGCCACAAGGATACACTATTCTAAAATCTTTCAAGTTGTTATTTCCTTGCACTAATAATGTGGCAGAATATGAGGCTTTGTTGATTGGGTTAAAAATGGCTTTACAATGGAATGTATCTGAAATAAATGTCTACAGAGATTCTCAGCTGATTGTTAACCAGGTTAATGATGATTAATAGACCAAAGATGATAATTTATTGCCATATAAATGTATGGTTGATGACTTTAAATAGTATTTCTCTGTCATCACTTTTGACCAGATTCCTCGGCATGAAAATAAGGCTGTTGATGCCATGGCAATGATTGCTTCTTTATTTGATATAGAAGATACCAAGGCCCGTTTTGAGTTCTTGGTGGAATCCCTGACTTTTCTTGCATATGATGACCCTGATATGAGTATTATATGTCATCTGATTGGACATGACTCCCCAACCTATGGAAAGATCTATTCTTACCTCAAAGATAACACTTTACCTCCTGACCTATCCTGCAATCAAAAATGAACTTTTCTCCGCCAAACCTCCCGCTATATCTTAATATCCAACACCCTTTATCAGTGAGGTTTTGACGGTACTCTCCTGCGATGTCTCAAACATGATGAAGCTCAACTTTCCTTATGGGATGTACATGAAGGTATTTGTGGGACACATTTGAGTGGTCCCTCTTTGGCTAAGAAACTCATGCGTATGGGTTATTATTGGCCTACCATGGAAGCAGATTCCTTTCATTTTGCTAGGGCATGCAAGAAATGTCAGATACATGGAAACCTTATCCATGCTTTAGCACAAGAGTTACATCCTTTTACAACTACTTTGTCATTCAGTCGGTGGGGACTCGACCTCATGGGTGCTATCAATCCTCCATCTTCAAATGGTCACGAATGGATCCTCACTGCCACAAAATACTTCACTAAATGGATTGAGGCCGTTCCATTGATTACCGCCATAGGGAAACAAATATCCATGTTTATCTTAAACTATATCATCTGCAGATATGGTATACCTATGTATCTCATTACTGATCATGGGAAACAGTTCCAAAATCAAGACATGGATGAACTGTGTGCCAAATTCCATATCACCCACAACTATTCCACCATCTACTATCCCCAAGGAAATGGCCAAGCTGAGGCGTCAAACAAAACAATTGTTAAAATCCTACAAAAGACTGTCAATGATGCTGGCCGTGACTGGCATCTTCAACTTAATCCTACCTTATGGGCTTACCACACCTCCATCTATACTCCTACTAGATCCACTCCATACTCCCTTGTCTATGGATCTAAAGCAGTCCTGCCCCTCGAGGTCGAGTTGCCTTCACTTCATGTTACTCTTAAAGATTTAATTCCTGATGAAGAGTATAGAGTTGCATGCTTGACTAAATTGGAACTCCTAGATGAACATCGTCAGCATGCCTATGATCATTTGAAATTTTATCAGTAGCATCTGTCCCATCAGTACAACAGCAAGGTAAAGATTAGAGACTTTTAGTTGGGTGACTTAGTCCTTCGAGAAAATCCAAAGAATCAACAACATCGTGAAAAGAAGGGTAAGTTCGAACCTAATTGGTTAGGACCTTTTGTGATCACAATAGTCTATGGTTCTAGAGCTTATCAGTTATCTACACCTAAAGGGGATCCCTTGGATGAGCCTCTTAATAGTATCCATCTCAAGAAGTTTTATCCTTGAAATCCCAATGTAAGGGGCATTTATATAGGATGTATATATATATTCTATAAATAAAAAAAAATAATCACAAAATCAAAAGAAAAACTGCAATAAAAGCATGTGGTGAAAACCTGGAAACAGGCGCTATATGTGGCAAGTTAGCTCCTCTATCTATTAGGATTATTCTCATGTGTCCGTTCATTATATATATCCATAATAAAATGGTTAGTCACTCCTCATCCCCATCATGTATATATCATAATAAAATGGTTAGTTCATGAACCATTCCTTGTATTTATCCATAATAAATCCCATCATAGCTTGATCTTTTGTCATTGGTCTTCATCCTAGTCTTGTTGCGTCTTTCTTCACCCATAATAAGTCAGTCCATCACCTAGCTGGGGGCATGTCCTCGACCTAGTTTGGGAAGTGGATCTATGATAGCTGTGACTCTTAGAGGACATAAGGGAGTTATTTTCACCAGGCAAGTAGACACAATCAAATGTCCTTTTACAATGGTATCTTCATGCTGAATCCAAATCTATGATCTATTCTTTGAAACGTGACCACTTATCTATATATCTTGACTATACATCATCACTTGAATTAATCAACATGTCCTAAATCAATCTTTTTGGCAAAAGAAATGTATATTCATGACAAGCATGTTAGAATGGTTTGTTGTAGATTATGCATTCATATCTGGATTTCATTATTATCATGTTTCCTATGCTATTCTGGGATATCTTTTGACATGAGTTTGAAACTCCCCTATGTCATTGATTAGAATAGCCGGGATGGGGCATGGTTTTTTTAATCTTTGATTGCTATTTGTGGGGTATTTTCTGACGAAATCGAAGGACCAAATAATTTGGGGTGTTTGTGTATAAGTGCCTTCATCCATTTCATAGTATGAACAACATAAAAATCATGTTCCTCTGCAAATACTATTTATGGTGATACGCCATCGCATACCTCAACTCCAAATATTTGTTCCTTGATTGAGGGGGAAATATTCCTTGTTTGTTACGCAAATGAAACTTAGGTCATCTTGGTTCAATTATACCTAGATGCTTGTCAAGTTTGCAATATTAAACTCCATGCGAGAAGTGCTCAAGTCATCCTGGTTTAATTATACCATGATGCTTGCATTTTCTTGCAACATAACGAGCTCAATGATGAAAATCAAATTCCAGTTATTATGAAGTTCTAAGATGTTACATGAAGTTGTGGAGATACTAATTTCATATTTCATTTTGCATTGCATTATACCATCTCCTAGATTTGCATATCAATGCTCCTTTTATAGAGATTTATAGGTTACCTTTCTTATTAGGTTATCTAGTCTCTTAGTCTATTCTTCTTGTGTCAGATACATTGTTATTTAAGTTGAGGACATTTGGACAACCAAACATATTATGAATTTTTCCATTTCACACTTAAATCATTTAGAGACATATGTTATCTTCATTAGGAGTGTTCATTTATATATAATTTGGTCATTTATTATAGCTATCATTTCATTTCATTTTCTTTTATCATGTTATCAGTTATTACATTTAATCATCTTAGGTACATTATCATTTATAACATTAGATATCATTTGCATTAGATCATTCATTTATTATTCATTATCCACATTGTTCATCACAAATATTGCATTGATAATCACATAGTATTAGTAAACTCATTTAAGACATGCATTTATATCACCATCATATGATTATTAACCATTAAGCATTAACAATATAAATCATTTTGCATTCTAAGATATACATTTTATGCATATGAAAGTACATCATCACATCCTGCATATGTCAGTATGCACATGTATATAAATCATCAAAGTAAATCATGATAGAACTGCATCACATACAATCCATAAAACAACAAAAATATCCGAATGTCCAATGATATAAATCAATAAAAATGTGTCCATAGTCAGTGTCTATCAAGTCAAAATATAATGATACAATGAATCATAATGATACAATAGTGTATACAATGATCTCTCACAATCTATGAACCACTGCCTCCAGACTCTGTCTGTCGCTGTCTACGGGATGCAATGTGGCCCTATGCTGCTGCACTCCCTAATGCTGAGGATCCACCCTAACCTCCTAAACCTGTTGGTGCTCTGGGAGGACGTGATGATACCCCTCCACTGCCAGCTGGTGCCTGTTGCTCATATGCTACTGATTTGATGCCAACTAAGCTCTCTCTATAGCTCTCGATCCATTGATCTCAGGACTGCCTATCTGTATGCCTCTCGCCAGTAGGATATCTCCTTCCTAGCATGTATCATGGCTCTCATGATATCCCCATGGGGAAATAGGTCCTCTATCCTCTGTAACTCATCTAGTAGAATCTCTGACTCCTTGAGTCTCTCAATAGCTAAATCTCTCTCTGCCCGCAACACATCCATCTGTCTGCCCATCCTCTCAATCTGTCTCTCCAGACCTAGAACCCGGTCTGCCTCTACCTAGATAATTTCTAGTCAGACTAGAAGTGTGTCAATATCAGGCTCCTCCTCTACATCATCTCTATGTAAATAGGGATCCTATCCCCCGATGTCCATGTCTACCTACTCATCCACATCTGGCTCATCTTGTCTGCCACCCCGTACCACATCAACCTGGGCCAATAGAATGTCTACCTCATCCTATGCTTTCCCCTGTGCCTATGCCTGCACTATAGCAACTAGTATCTGTACTGCAACAACTGGTCTTTGTACCTGAGTGACTAGTACCTGTAATGGCACTCCTGTAGCTGGTTGTGCTGGCTGTGCTGGAGGCTATCTCCATCCCTATCCCATCTGCCTCACTCCACCTCCCCTCATCCATGGGCCAACTCTCCCTCCATCTCCACCACCTCCATCACCACCTCCATATCCTCCTCCATCTCCTCCTCTCCCTCATCCCCTCCTATCTCAACCTCGCTATCTCCCCTGATGTCTATTTGCTGGATCTCTCTCTGGAGGTCTTGCTGCTAGATCTGTAATATGTGGCATAGGATGATCTCTCAAAAATTGCTCTAAATCCGCAATCATCCCAGGGTCAACCACTGTCTATCTCATGGACCATGCCTAGAATGGTGCATCCAAAAACTCCTACTGTGCAACATCAAATGATGCCATGGGCCCCCAATCTCATCTCTCTTGATGTGTCCGTGCAAACTCGGTCACTCCCTGAGGCATACCCTGTATCCTGCCAAACTGTCACAGAACTCGGCTAACCAGCTATCTCTCAATAATAAAGGGCGTTCACCCTATCAGCCATCATGCCTCAAAACAAAAACCAAGCTACTACTCATCATCCCATGGCTCACACCCTAAGTAGGGTCTCCATGTCATTGTGTCTAGTGTGTCAAAAGTGTAGTGCCAAAACTCTAAATGTCCCAATTTTGCCTGAAACAAAACTGAGGAGTACAAATGAATATAGGGTTGTCCTGCACCCCAGAATCTAATAGCCAATGGTCTCATCACTGCAATATGCTCCCATGCCCAAACATGGAGCAGTGTCACCCCTACTGATACAGATGCACTCTCATGGTACACCACCTGATGTAAATCATGGTATAGGTGTGCTAATAAACACACCCCCCAAGAAAATTGGGTCCCCTCCATCACCCGCTGTAATGTTCGGCCCCACCCAACTACAAATCTGTGTGACCTCCGATCAGGGCATATGAATCCCCCAATCGCACCTGCTAGAACCACTAGAAGAGGGTCATATAAGTTGACCATATCCTCCCAGCTAATCTCCCCATCCTCTATATCATCATCCCCAAAGATGGCTCTGCACTCTGTGACTTCGCCGTGTCGATCATACTGCACTAACTCTTCTATGATGGGAAGCCAGAGGATGCGATATACATCCTCTAGTGTCACTATCATCTCCCCTGTTGAAAGATGGAAAGTACTCATCTCCGAGTGCCATCTCTCAGCTAATGCGGTCATCATGCTCAGATTCACCTGAATCTCGGGCATGTAAATCACATAGTAAAGTCCCGATGCTCCTATCACCAGTCTCTTTGTCTTTGATAATGCTGGTCTCAGGTTCTGTGTGACGAGATATCTCTCCCATGACATCAGAACATCTGTGATATCCTCCTATTCAAGTCAACAACAATCAACCTATCAGATTTTGATAAACTGATCTATCAATCTATCTATCCTATCATATCAATTTCAAACATGTTTATCACATGTTTCAATAGATGATTCTATCAATTCTCTATTTCAGATTAGCTAACTAGCGCACATGCTACAATGTTGCCAATCTTGATCAAATCAATCACAATCAATCGCTGACAAATCAAATCAGCTTATCGACATCAAGTTTGACCTAATTGACTATCTATTATGACCAACTTCTACCACCTAAAACATATGTGCAACATTGAAACATGCATGCGCAACTTTCTTTCACATTTGCATAGGTTTTTATCGATGTGCAGTCTTCTTCCACATTTGCACAACATTTACCGACATTTGCACAGCTTTAAATGTATGTGCTATTTTATTGACCATTTGCATAGCTTTTCCTAACACATGCACAGCAAGTACCTATGCACACTTTTATTTCATGCTTGTGCAACACTACTAATATCCTACTATGAATGTGCAAATATTCATCATGAATGCACGGTAAAATTGAGTTTCTGCACATATGCCACAAGTTGCTATGTATTGATGCAGCTCAACTGTGCATTCATTTTCTGCTACGAAAACTAAAATTTTCTAAGCTAATTCTATCATTTGATCTACCCTAAACGTGCTAAAATTCTACATTCACATACATCAAATCATGGAATTACAAAGCAGGATCGAGTCACCTACTGGTTCACCCGAATCGAGTGGTCACTGGAAGCGTCTGACTCTCTCGAAGCAATGATCTGACAAGGGGAATGACATCCTGGCGGCTCTGCTCTTCTCTCTCTTGTGCTCTAATCTCCACATGACAAGTGTGCACAATGAGCCTATTGTGGACCCCTTTGCCATATTTATAGCTTGTGGACCCAATGTGCTTGGTGTGTGGACCCTACCTGACATTTTTCTTCCATTCTACCCCATTTTTCTCCATCTTTTCTCCCGTTTGTTCGTGAGATTGATTGAACAACCCCATAAAAGAACACAACAAAAAAACACACAAATTATTTTTACAAAATTCACATAACCTTTTTTGTCAATCAATCTCTCAAGGGGGCATGCATAGGTCATCTGAGACATTGTCTGGGGCAGGGGCAAAAATGCTTGATTTTTCTTTGAAACAATGTGACCAGCACATTATTTCAAAGAGGGACAAAATGTATACACCTAAAAATGGCTTCATTAATTAATTAAATAATTATTATTTAATTACTATTGACTTGACAAATTAATTAAATATTTTATTATTTAATTAATAATTATTTCTTCTATTTATTAAGTAAATTATTCAATTTATTTAATAAATTCACTATAGTCTAATTCTATATCCTAAGTCTTCTAAATAGTCTATTAAAGTGATTTAATTAAATACACAATCACCTAAATATGACTAATTCCCTTAGTCCACTTCATCCACCTAGTCACCTAACACATCACCTTGGCTAAGATAAATAATTATTATTAATTATTTATTCATATTTATCCTCACCCACACATGTCCTATTCTTAAGGGCTATGTGGCCTCATAGGACTTGGTCTCATGACCACATGTCCTCTCAACAACCAAGTCAAGAGACATTCCCTATTCCTAAGGGGCTTCTCAAGCCACCTCTAAGGGTCAAGAGTGAGTCATAGGACACTTGTGCAAAGAGTCCTCATGAGGAAAAGGTCTTTCCCTCTTTCTCTCTTTGGTCTTTGTGAGACACTTGACATGTGTCTTTCCCTTCCACCTTCTTCTCCTCCATGTCAATATGAGAGGAACATCATCCCTATTCTTTCTTTCACATTCCAACTACATCCCCCTTTCTCTCAACTCCTTCAACCAAGTCAATTCTAGCCCTAGCATCTTCCACCTTTCATTCTCAACCGTAGGATTCTGCCACCTAGGCCTAGATCCTCCAAAACTCTATAAAAGGAGCCTCATTTTCCATTTGAAAGCTAATAGGTATTTTGGAGAACAAGCATTCAAGCATCCAAGCATCCATATTATCATCCCATCATTTGCATTTCATCCACCATATTTGCATAATCAAGTTTTGGTTGTGCACTCATTTCATTCAATCTCCACACTTTGGAATCATCTTGGGAAAGAGCTTCATTTGGAAATATGAGAGTTCAACATCTTCAAGAAATCAAAGCTAGGAGGACAATGGAGACAAGCTACATTTGTAGGTGAAGGTAAATTACTAATTTGGTTTCATTTGTTATTGCATTCTTCATTGTAGTTTGCTTATTAGATAGATTTATTAATCTTTTATTAGTTAATTCATCATTTAGAATAGTATCCAACTAATTTGCATACATCTTTTATGATATTAATTATATATCCCCTTAAGACCTCCCCTTAAACCCCTTAAGACACTAAAAAATGATGAAATTAGTTATATTACATATGACATGTGTTAGTTCTAGAATTAGTTAGAATAGTTATTATTCATCATATCATCTAATCATATCATCTAAACAAATCATATCATCTAATCAAATAAAACCATGTAATCAAATCATCTATTCAACTCAAATAAAATCATATCATCTAAACAAATCATATCATCTAATCAAATAAAACCATGTAATCATATGATCTAATTGAATAAAACCATCTAATCAAATCATATATCATATCATCTAATCAAATAAAATCATATCATCTAATCGAATAAAATCATATTCATTTAATTGAATAAAAACATCTAATCAAATCATATATCATATCATCTAATCAAATAAAATCATATCATCTAATCAAATAAAATCATATTCATCTAATCGAATAAAACCATCTAATCAAATCATATATCATATCATCTAATCAAATAAAATCATATCATCTAATCGAATAAAACCATGTCTCTAATCAAATAAAATATATGTTCAACATGTCCTAAACTAGGGAATCATCTAGGTGCATGTGAACAGAGTGACCCTCTGAGCGACTGCCAGGAGCATCCTCTGGCTGTGAGACATCAACTGATCCCTACGAATATAAATGCATACATATATATGATAATAATCTAAAATAATTAAAATATTATAAATGCATGTTTAAACTTACATATTTTTAAAACTTACCTGACCACTACTAGGCATCAATCTACTAAATCGCTCCTATGAAAAACATCATCTGGCTGTAAAGCAGTGACTGACCCCTACAAATTTAGTGTACAACAGTTGGTTAAATATACATGTACATAGTAGATATATTATGTAAAGTGCTTGAAATATATAAATACATGTGTACATATGCGTGCTTAAACATACATATATCTAAAACTCACCTGGCCACTAGTAGGTGTCACATCATGTGGAAGATGCTCTGAGCCCACACTAGAGGTAACATGCTCTACTAACTATGCCTACAAAATATTATACATTGAACAAACATCAATACATGTGTGACTACAATTAATTGTTCACTAAAACTCATAATAAAAAAGAAAAGAAAATTTTATATGTACCTGAGTCTCAAGAGCAGGAGGATCGTCAGCATGCTGCACCATCATATCATCAACTGATACTACATCAACCACACCACCTAAGGTCCCAAACCTCTATAGTAATGAGGAGTGTAGGGGTGACACTAGCTGGGAGGGGAGTGATGTAGAACCTAAACCATCTGGATGCAATAACATATCCATAAATGACCTGCCATCAGTGCCAACGTCCACCTGACCCAACCCATGCAACTGGTCATCAAAAGCATCTAGGCCCTTAGTGGTGATGCGTACATCTCTAATATGTATACCTAGCTTTGTAGCTATAGAGTGATCTGTGGGTTCCTGGTGCTCTACACTATGCTATGCCTGACTAGTAGATGGTGCATCTCGTGTCGGTGGAACTACAGGACCCGGTGTAAGTGCAATGAAATCCCTAACTGAATGTATGGGGATCTTGTGCATATCAGCAATATGAGAATAGGCCTACAAGAGATCCTCCAAAAAGTAAAGGGCCATCTCTAAAGTACTCTGATGACTTGATAGTACTCGTATCTCACTAGGTACAGGAAGACCTATAGCTCTATATGTCTCCTCACTCACACCTATAGTAGTACTAGACGAAGCCTCGAAAGATGATCTGGCTCTACTCGGTCTAGTCAAAATGTATCTGCCCATTGAATCTGAAGTGATCAATGTGGCCGTAGAAGAAATATCTCCTATACTATCCAAAACTCTCCTTTGAGAAGCAATGATGATTCTATCTACAGTAGCAGCCATCGTTGGTGCCACTGTCGGAGTCCTCTCCCCAACTAGCTATCTACGAGGCTACATAACTCAATCAAGCCTATGATATTGATTGCGGTCTATAACCCTACCAAGCCCCTGACCATAATATGTTGGGAAATCTAAATAGTTGACTTTGAGTCCCAAATGGAACTTAGTGTACAACTGCTGTGCAAAATATAGTGGAATCTGGTCATTATTTGGATAATGACCGTGTGCTGCAAGATGTCAAGGGTAAATCATACATGCAATCTAAGGTATCACACACTGTGTAACCTGATATTCCCTCACCACTCTCATCCCATCATAGTGTGGGAAAACCTCTCATTTGATGGTTTCCTTGGAGATGAGGCTCTGAACCATCACCAAGGAAACACCACCTGAGACCTCCTCCCTCAACTCTCAAAAAATGCCCTCAACTGCCTGAGGCGTGAAGGACGAGTGAGACCTCAATCTACTAGTCATAGTCTCCAAACTACTCAATATAGTAGCACACGTATCTCTATATATACCATCCCCTATAGACCTAGCAATAGACTATCTAAGTCAAGCTATCTCCATATCAGCCACATGAAAAATAGTATGCATATCAGGAATCTGAGGTGCACCTTGAGCGGCCATCTAGATACATCACATGTGAAAGCTAAGTGTTAATAATTAAGTACTTGATTACATGTTATAACTGCATGTAAAATGGAAACAAATATCTAAATATATAGAATTATAGGTCTTATTAGGTCTTAATGGTCCTATGATGTAAGTTAATTAGGTCTTAAGGGGCTGTAGATAGCATAAGAGGTCTTATTAGGTCCTAATAGGTCCTAATTGGTCTAGATAGGTTTAGTTAGGTCTATTTGGACCTAATAGCTCCTAATACATCTAATTGGTTAGACTAATGTTGGATAAAGACCTAATACCTGTCTAATTGGTCATAATAGGTCCTAGTTAGGTCTACTTGGTCCTGAGAGGTCTAGTTAGGTCTTTAAGTAGAGAAACAACTTAGACATATCCTTATTTCCTAATATGACATAATGTGACCTATTAGGACCTAATATGACCTAGAGTGTCTTAAGGGGTCGTGGGTAACGTAAGTGGTCCTTGATTATCTTAAGGGATTGTGGGTAACATAAGAGGTCCTAAGGTATAGATAAGAGTCATGGAGTGTCTTAAGGGGTTGTGGGTAACATAAAAGGTCCTAAGGGATCCAAGGTTACATTAGTAGATCCTCATATGTATAATGGGTCTTTAGGATCCAAATAGATCATATATGTCTTAAAACATCGTAAGGGATGTATAATGGTCCAATAATATTAATGGGTCGTAGATGTGATAAGTGGTCTAAGTCCAGTCCTAGGACATCCTAAGATTCTTTAATGTGTCTTGGGGATCTTAAGGTTTCATATTTGTTTTAAGATTTCATAAGGGATCCAGATAATAGTCCTAGAATGTTAATGAGTTGTATGTCAATGTAGAATGTTAATGAGTCATATTTCCTAATATGACCTAATATGACCTATTAGGACCTAATATGACCTATTAGTGCACTAATTGGTCATAATTGGTCCTAGAATTGGTTATATTAGGTCCTAATTGGTTATATTAGGTCATAATTGGTTCTAATTAGGTCCTAGTTAGGTCTTTAAGTAGAGAAAAAACTTAGACTGTATACCTTGTTTCCTAATATGACCTAATATGACCTATTAGGACCTAATATGACCTAGAGTGTCTTAAGGGGTCATGGGCAACATAAGCGGTCCTAACATATAGATAATCTAGTCATAGAGTGTCTTAAGGGGTCGTGGGTAACATAAGTGGTCCTAGAGTGTCTTAAGGGGTCATGGGTAACATAAGTGGTCCTAGAGTGTCTTACAAGGTCGTGGGTAACATAAGAGGTCCTAAGGTATAGATAAGAGTCCTAGAGTGTCTTAAGGGGTCATGGGTAAGATAATATTAATGGGTCGTAGATGTGATAAGTGGTCTAAGTGGTCCTAAGGTATAGATAAGAGTCATAGAGTGTCTTAAGGGGTCGTGGATAACATAAAAGGTCCTAAGGGGTCCTAGGTTACATTAGTGGATCCTCATATGTATTAATTGAATCTAAGATACATAAATGTGTCATAAGACAAACTAAGATATGTTAATGGGTCTTCAGGATCTGAATGGGTCATATATGTCTTAAAATGTTGTAAGGGATGTATAATGATCCAATAATATTAATGAGTCGTAGATGTGATAAGTGGTCTAAGTCCAATCCTAGGACATCGTAAGATTATTTAATGGGTCTCGGGGGTCCTAAGGTTTCATATTTGTTTTAAGATTTCATAAGGGATCCAAATAAGAGTCCTAGAATTTTAATGGGTCATAGGGGTCATAGGTGCAATATAAGTGGTCCTAGACTGTCTTAAGGGGTTGTGGGTAACAATGAGTCCTAGATGTGTCTTAAGATAATGAAAGGGATAAATAAGGGTCAAGTAGAGTGTCTTAAGGGGTTGGGGGCAACATAAAAGGTACTAAGGGTTTGTAGGTTACATTAGTGGATCCTCGTATGTATAATGGGTCTTCAGGATCTGAATAGGTCATATATGTCTTAAAATATTGTAAGGGATGTATAATGGTCCAATAATATTTATGGGTCGTAGATGTGATAAGTGGTCTAAGTCCAGTCCTAGGACATCCTAAGATTCTTTAATGGGTCTCGGGGGTCCTAAGGTTTCATATTTGTTTTAAGATTTCATAAGGGATCCAGATAAGAGTCCTAGAATGTTAATGGGTCGTAGGTGCAATATAAGTGGTCCTAGACTATCTTAAGGGGTTGGGGGTAACATAAGAGGTCCTAAGGGGTCCTACGTTTCATTAGTGGATCCTTGTATGATATTAATTGAATCTAAGATGTACATAAATGTGTCCTAAGATAACCTAAGATATGTTAATGGGTCTTGATGATTTGAATAGGTCATATATGTCTTAAATGTCGTAAGAGATGTATAATGGTCCAAAAATGTTAATGGGTTGTAGATGTGATAAGTGGTCTAAGGGATCTTAGGTTACATTAATTAATACTCTAGTATGTCTTAAGGGTTCTTGCAGGCAATGATGGGTTCACATATATGTATTAACAGAAGCTAAGATAGATGAATGTGTCCTAGGACATTTTAAGATATAATAATGGGTCGTATGGGTCCTAAGGGGTCCTATGTGTCAAGTAAGATGTCCTAATATGTATTATAAGATCTTGAGATTCCTAAAGGATCCTAAGTGTCTTAATATGTTGTAAGAGAGGAATAAGGGTCCTAGAAACTTATTGTACTACAATTTTTTTACGTTTTCTAATATACTACTAGATCATTTTCAAAAATTTAAATATAATTTACAACTTTAAACTTAAAATTTAACATTTTCTAACTTTAATCTTAATGTTTTTTAACATTTTCTAACATTTCTACTATGGTTTATAATGTTTTGTAAATATTTTCTAACATGTGCTAACAAACTATTACAATTTTCTAACATTTTCTAACATTTCCTAACATATTATAACATTTATACTATGATTTTTAATATTTCTATTATTTTCTAACATTCTACTATTAATTTTTAACATATTAGATAATATTTCTAACAAATTTCTAACATTTTTACAAATTTCTAACATTTCTAACAAATAAAAAATTATTTAAAACAAATAATTAGCTAAAATAAATACAAAACATATTATTTACAATAAAAAATGAGAAAAATGTGTGTACCTAATACTGCTATGAAACTGAAGACGTCGATGAAGCTTAGGAGGTGCTGGTGTGATGTCGTGCTAAGATACTTTGGTCCAAGCCTGGGGGTCCACAAATAGTGTAATGAAAAAGATAAAAAATAAATAAAAATGCTGGAATTTATAAACAATCCAGTCGTAAAAGGCTTCATGTGAAGTCCCTAAGAGGCTTCATGCGAAGCCACAAAGAGGCTTCGTGCGAAGTCCCTCTTCGCGTGAGACCTCCCTGGGGTCTTCGCATGAAGCCTCTTGTTTGGTGACCTCGTGCAAAGTGGCAGAGATACTTCACATGAAGCATGGACTCTGTACGAAGGCATTAAAAAAAAAAAAAATCACCCCACCATGATTTTGTTCGTCCCTAAAAGTGGGACACAACTTCGTGGGATCACCCAGGTGTAAATGTGTCTGAATAATCAATGCCTTCTCTTTGTGCATATCCCTTACATACTAATCTTGCTTTCTTCCTTACTACTGTACCATCTTCATTCATCTTATTTTTGAATATCCACTTTGTACCAATCACATTCTTATCACTAGGTCTTGGAACCAGTTCTAAAGTGTCATTCTTAATAATTTGATCAAGTTCTTCTTTCATAGCATCATGCCAATCTGAATCATTACAAGAATCTTCAACACTTAAAGGTTCAATCTGAGATAATAGACATACCACATCACTGCTAGTTGAGTTCTTTGCTTGTGATCTTGTCAAGACTTTTCCGCTCTGATATCCAATGATGTCTTTCTTGGAATGGTTTCTAGATGTAAACTTTGGAACTTTAGATGTTGCTGACACATCAGCCTTAGGAGTACCTTCTTCACTTGTCTTAGGGTCATTGAACAACACATCAATGTTGTCAAACATTTCCTCAATAACTATCTCACTAGTGGAGGGTCTAGGTTCTTCTTCAATCATGGGTGAGTAATCATGATATCTTTCTTGAATCATAAACATTTCATCAATCTTTACATGAGCACTTTCAATGATCTTTTTCAATCTTAAATTGAAACATCTATAAGCTTTACTTTTAGTAGAGTAACCAAAGAAAATACTTTCATCACTTCTTACATCAAACTTTCATATTGCTTCATCCCTCTTGATGTAGCACTTGCTTCCAAAGATTCTAAAGTATTTTACTGTGGGAACATTACCAAACCATAGCTCATAAGGTGTTTTGTTAGCACCTAGCCTTAACTGAATTCTATTGATTGTATAGACTGTTGTATTGGCCGCATCTCTCCAATAGGTGTGTGCAACTTTTCCTTCTATCATAATGGTGCACGTTGTATCAAGAATGATCCTATTCCTTCTCTCTACAATTCCATTCTATTGAGGTGTTCTAGGTGCACTTAACTATCTCTTTATGCCATGTTCTTCATAGTACTCATAGAATCTGTCAGAGGTGAATTCTCCTCCTCTATCCAATCTCAAACATTTTATCTTTAATCTAGATTCATTCTCAACCTTAGCTTTGAATATTTTGAACTTCTCAAAATCTTTTGACTTATCTTTTAAGAACACAACCCACATCATCCTAGTATAATCATCAACAAATAAAATAAAATACCTTTCACCATAGTATGATCTTGTTTGAGTTGGTCCACATAGGTCTGTATGAATCAGATCCAACTTGTTCTCTGCTAAATTTTGCTTGCTCCTGAATGAATTTCTCACATGCTTCCCCATCACACATTCCCTGCATATAGTATCAACTGGCTTTGCTATGCTAGGTAGATCTCTTACTGCCTTAACATTGCTTATCTTCACTATGTTATCAAAATTGATATGACATAGTCTTTTGTGCCATAACCAACTATCATCAACTTTAGCAACAAAACAACTTGCTTTTGAATTGAGTTGAAAAACATTACCTCTTATCTTTGTTCCTGATGCAATCATAACACCATCTTTGTTGTTAATGATGCATTTTTCATCTTTGAACTCCAACTGATAGCCTTTACCAAGTAACTGTCCAACACTAAGAAGGTTATGTTTCAAACCATCAACATAAAGAACATCATCAGTATTGTTCTTTACATCCAAAGTGATGGCTCCTATACCAACTATAGGTTTAGGAGTGTTGTCTCCAAATCTGACCATACCTCCATTGTATTTGTCCAAATGAACAAACCTACCTTTATCACCTGTCATGTGATGTGAACAACCATTGTCTATAATCCAATCTATCCTTATGTCTACTTGGGAAATCAATGCTAGCTCTTGATTTACTTTCTCATCTTTAGGAATTGACTTAATATTTGTTTTGTCTACAATAACAATGAATCCAATTTCTTGTTCACCTAATTCATCATCTAAAACTCCATCTCTAGCAAAGTAACATTCCTTAGAGTACTTAGGCTTGTAATCCTTTTTGAACTTTCTAACTCATGTAGGACACTTAGATGCAAAGTGACCTATATTATTACATGAAAAGCACTTGAAAGGAAATTGACCTTCATATTTTCCTTTTCCTTTCTTTTCTCTTTTGGAAATCATAGCAATAAAATCATCTAAAGTTTTCTCTTCATCATTATAGTACCTCCATATTTTGTTTTCAGTTTATCAGTGTCATACTCTTTTAGGCCACATTGCATGTGTGCATTTATGGATATTGTTTTAGTGATTGTGGATTTATCTGGATCATGTTTATGCTATGATGTTATGTGATTTCATACTTAGATGATTATGTTATTATGATGTGATGTTTCATGTTTCAGTTGGTTTATGATATACTTACCCCATACTAGCATGTGTATGGTGTTCATATGTATGTATCTGTATCATGTGTCTTTATGGTAGAGGGCGGAGGCATAGTTACTTGCTTTGTTGAGATCCACACGACTGATCATACCCTATCATTGCTTGTTATATGTTGTATGTACATGCTTTGTTTGGTGATGATAGGTTTGCAGGTACAGGGCATCATCTTTCCTGAATTGGCAGGAGTGAGCGTGCCCATAAAATACTTGTCTCAATGGTAAAGAGGGGAGATGACAGATGGACCCAAAACCCAATCCTTAGCCTATTTATCCTAATTGTTGGATAAAGTATCAGTTGACTACCTTGCCCGAGTTTGGTCAGGTTGACCTAATTCATGGATCCCGTCTTGTGAGTTTGTATGATGCATGAATGTTTTTGAAATATTGCTTTGATTTAATTGTTTGCTATGGTTATTTTAATTAATAATATAGTGGGAAAATAATGATTAAAGTATTTCCTATGTCTTTGAATAATTATTAATTAATTAAAAAATCAAATATGAGAATATTTGAATTTAATTAATTAATTGTGCTAAATTATGATTTAATATGTTTTATTAAATCGTTGAAGAATTAGTGCATGTTTTAATTGTGTCATAATTATTAAATAATTTAAATGTAGAATTTTATATTACATGTGCTTTATTTATTTATGTGAAATTGGATTTCATAAAATAACTTGTAAATAGAATTCCATGTGAGTTGTGCATAAATAATATATTTTATAATTAATAATTGGTATTTTCCCTCAACTCAAAAAGAGGAGTTTGATTAGGAGTTGTCTGGTGACTCATTAGGGTTTGCATGATAGGTGGATTTGATTTTCTATTTGGGGAAAGTTTGCATTCATTTTGGAGAACCAAGTTTTGTTGGAATTTTCAATTTTGGGAGAAAAAGCATTTTTGGAATATTTTTGTGCTATCTTGTGTTCTTGAGAATTTGGTGTGTGAAATTTTCTGGGTGAAGTGTGTGTGCATCTGGATTTGGATTCTACATATGTTGTGATTCAGAGTTGTAGGATTTGAGCTTCTACATTTCAGATTTGGGAGATTCATCAACCTACAGGCAAATCTACATCAAATTTTATAGCATTGGAATTGAGGTAGGGTTTTGATGAATTTTCTAATATTTTTGTCTGTAGAAAATTATGTAAATTTGCTTTGTTTGTTTGATTTTGAGGGTTAGATTAGTAATTCTGGTTAAGCTTTCATTTTTAGGATCTTAAAAGCTATTAGAAAGCTTTTTCAGTATTTTATTATTACTTGGCACAGTAGGGAAATGCTGGCAAAATTTTTGGGAAAAATTCCACCTAGAACTCATAGAAAATGAGAAAATCAATTCTGGTATAGTAAAACTATAGAGAAGATAAATTTATTAAATGGGTTGTGAAGAAAAAATGTATTTGGAGTGCAAAAATGAATTCTGGGCAAAAAAATAACCCTCCCTGTGAAAATGACAGTAAGAAAATATTACACTAGTAATTTCTTTTTGGCATGCTTTGCTGTAAATTTTATTATTGTATTAGAATACAAATTTTACAAACAATAGTAAAGACAAAAAATTAAACCCATGTTGAAATTTCTTATTCTGGAAAATTTTCCAAGCCTGTGTGTTTTTTCCATTTCTGGAAAAGGCCATTGGAAAGGGATATTCCTTTGGAATCCCGAAATTAATATTTTAAAATATA
The DNA here is from genome assembly GCA_027943335.1 of Chamaecyparis obtusa. Classification (NCBI taxonomy): domain Eukaryota; kingdom Viridiplantae; phylum Streptophyta; class Pinopsida; order Cupressales; family Cupressaceae; genus Chamaecyparis; species Chamaecyparis obtusa. Next base: position 311,964 of record BSBK01004758.1, on the reverse strand, counting down.
TATATATATATATATATATATATATATATATATATATATATATATATATATATATATATATATATATATATATATATATATATGTCACTTTTAGTCAAATGTGCTAGTTCTACTTTATTTTTTTTAAAAAATATATGTAAAAAAAAAAACTATCAGATGATGTATTGTAAAAAAATTATTTTTTAAAAAAAAAGTTAATTAATAACATGAGGGAGGGCACGAGTTTTGATACCATACCCCCCTCTGTTATTTTGACTGTCACACTTTTTGAAAAAGTGTTTGATTTAAATATTAAAAAAAAATGTGGAAAGGGAAGTGGGGCCACCACCTTCCCCACTCCCTTTGGGCGCGGTGGCCATAGCAGCACACTGCTACGGCAGTACCAACTACCCTTTTGGAAACTACGCAGTGTATGTGAAAAGGGGGGGAGCGCGGGGTGTGGGGTCCACAGGGACCCCCCCCAATTTATTAAATTTTATTTTCATTTTTTTTATTTGTATTATATATTTTGTATATATAAAATATGTTTTATAAAAGTTTTATTTTATAAAATATGTTTTATTAAAAAGTTTTATTAAACTTTTATTTTAATAAATTTAATAATTTTAATTTGTTAATAATGAATTTATTAATTAGTTTAATAATTTTAATTTGTTAATAATGAACTTATTACTTAGTTTAATAAATTTTATTAACAAATCTCATCTTGTGAAAATTAAACTTGGATGTTTAATAGTATTTAATAATTAAACTCTTATTTTTATTTATTATTTATTTAGATAAATATTGCCTTATTGGAAAATAAACCTAGTGTTCTATGGGCAACTAATTAGGTTTAGTCAATTGATTAAATTATGATTGTCTACTCAATTTGGCTTAAGAGTTAAGAATCTTGTGTGTTGCATGATTATGTTTAAAATTGGACTTATATTCAATGCTGAAAACGTATGTAATATCTTTTCATCTGTATATGCATTATTTTATACTAAAATTGGCTATTTTCCACAGTATGACTTTTATCTTTCTTGTATGTTTGGGTTACCAGTGTTATGAGATCTAGATGACCTAGGAAAGATAGAGGCCTGGGAATTGTCTATTGATCATGTTGTTTATCATGTTTGGCGTGAGTGTGTACTGCTATGTCTAGTTGACCTTATAGGCTCTTGTTGTTTTATGTGACTCAGTGATTATGTTTATGTAGTCAATCCTAATTTCTGTGGTGGATCTGGATGAGTGACTAGTTGTTTTATCTAAGTTTTGGTCTAGGAGAGATCTATGAGCCTAGGGTAGTTTACCTAGATATGTGTTAGGAGGTGGCTTGCAATAAGCGTCGGGGCCCTCAAGTGGCTGTTGTTGATCACTTATTGTAAGTTATTATAAACAAGTGATAACCTAAATTAAACTAAGGGAAATAAATGAACCTAATAAGATAGTTTCCTCTCCCATGCTTGAGTGCTAGTACAGACTAAGATGAGGATGAGATGATGCTTGCCACCTATTGAGGTGTGTGTTCTAGCATATTTAGTGGCTTCGTCAGTATGAGAAGTCATTGATTTTGTGTATGGGCACTTGAGTGGCGGGATCCAGAGAGATTACCAGGATGAGACTCAAGGGTTAGACATACATGATGACACCTTCCTACACATAGTCTAGTTATCCTACATGGTCGGTTGCCTTTGGATTAGTGAGTCATACCTTTCACTACTTTTGTTGACCTTGAGTTAGTAAGCTATCAGGATTCCTTTCCTAGTAGTGTTTCTTGATTTGACTTGATTATCTGACTTGGGGTCCGATGTTATCTCCTCAGCATGGTGGGGTAGACCTTTGTGGTTCTACACGGATGGGTGGTAGTGATTCTTTACCATTCAAGATTTGACATCCTGGTACCAGTGCTTGATGGTGTCTTTACAGTTGGATTCCTTATGTCACTTCTTCATTGATGTTCCTATGTACTTATTCTTTATTGTAAATCTTGTATTAGAGTATCGTATGTGATACCTAATCTAGATATTGTAATCTGGTTGTTAAAATGATTAATGCATACCCTGTGACATGTTCAGTGGATGTATGTTTATTAGAATTAATGATTATTTATGAAATGTAAACATTACGATGTAATTGTAGTATTTAATTTATGGAAACATTTGTTGATGTTATTTAATGTGTAATGTTAGTAAGTAATACTATGTCATGGGACCCATTAGATTTGTAACCTGTGTTTACGATGTGTGTTATGTGAGATAATGGTTAATGTTTTCATGTAATTGTATATCTTGAATGTTAACTTTAGAAAAAAAAATTATTCACCATACTTAGTACCATGTTCTAGGTTAGTTTTTTTTGGGTTCCCTGGCGGGGTGTTACATTTGGTATCAGAGCAGAGTTTCTACACTAGGAACTCTAGGTATTTACGGTCATTAGGTCTTATGTGTGTAGTTTAAACTTGAAAACAAAATGTAGACATATAACAATTATGTTTTTAGACTAATTACTTTATGATCATCTTGTCTTGATTCATGTTTTGATATATGTTTAGGAGTGTTTGTTGGTTTCTTCATGTTGTAGGAATCATGCCTGTAACTAGAGCAGCTAGAGGCAGAGGTAGAGGTAGGTCAGGTGGACATGGTAGGGGAAGGCAACCAAGCCCTTCCACTAGTGTTGAGCAAGTAAGTCACTGCCAACAGTCGAGAGATGAGCAGGGTGGTGAACAGCAGGGAGAATCTGATGGGCAGGATACTAGATAGCTCCTTCGAGCAATCCTTTCTTGTCTTGGTCCTGATCAGGATAGAGCAGATCAGGAGGGTTCACATCATTCCCATAAGAATGAAGGAGAGAGAGATAGGGAAATATCCAGGAGTCCTCTTAAGAGGAAATTTACTGTGGATCCTTCAATGGTTGTAGCAAACCATATGAGGGACCTTATGAGGGGAAAGCATATTCCCTTTGATGGGAAGGGTACAAGACTTGAGGCAAAGACATGGTTAATAGCATTGGACTGAAGTTTCACCATGCACCCATTTAGCAGTAACACCAGACCTAGGTATGCTATGACTCAGCTCACAAATTTTGTAGTAGTATGGTGGAAAATTGAGGAAGAGAAGCTGGGTGTTGGGATGGACACAGTTACTTGGGAATTGTTCTTGGAGAATTTTTGAGAACATTTCTTATCAGATCAATGGAGGAAATAGAGGGCCAATGAGTTCGATAATTTGAAGCAGCTGACTATGACCATGAGTGAATATGAGCGTAAGTTCTTTGAACTTAAGCAATACTCCAGATTTGGACAGGACAGCTCTATTGGTGCAATATTTTATCAGGGGGCTGAATGGCCGCATTATTGGAAAGGTCTTACTCTTTGAGCCTAAGACCCTCAGAGAAGCAGTTGTGAAGGCTACACTTACTAAGGCTAATATAGCTTCACACTATGATTGGCAACCAGGTGGTTCTTTAGGATCAGGGTTCAGAGGGAACCAGTCCCAAGGTAATGGAAACTTCAAGAAGTCATCGAACTTCCATAAGGGTAACCAGAACCATCAGCAGGATAAAACTCTTCCACCTCCTTCTTAGAGTAGTGGTTCTCATTCTAGGAACTTCTAGAATGGCAAGTGCTCTAAGCACAATCAAACTACTCAACCAGCTCAGAGTGTACAACAGAGTGCTAGCAAAGGCAACTTTCAACAATCCAGTGCACCATTTGGAGGAAAGAGTAACTTCAGAAACATAGGATGTTTCACATGTGGACAATTTGGGCACATAGCAATGAATTGCCCACAACGTCCCCCACAGTACTCCTCTTAGAGGCCAGTAGCTTCTAAACCCATAGTTGGAGATGCAGGGCGCACACAGAGTGTTCACTACATTGGATCAGCGGTAGGTAGATCATCAGGGTATGGTAGTTGAGACCACAGGTACAATTTGAGGCATACCCATTTCTATTTTATCTGATTTTGGTGCTACTGACTCTTTCATATCTCCACTTTTAGTTGAGCATTGTGGGTTGGTGGCTGCAAAGCAAGATAGTAGTTGGCAAGCGGAACTAGCCTCAGGACCTAGGGTTGTGACAGGATCTTTGGTACCTAGGTGTGAATTGAATTTGGGTAAATTCTCTACCACTATATGATGAAGGGTGCTCCCCTTAATACCACAAACACATAATAGAAATAGAGAAACAACAACAGTAATATGCAAGAACAGAAAATTGGCTTCTTATTATCTCCACAAATGTGGAATTACAAACTTTCAGAATTACAATATGCAACGCCACATGGGCATTCCCTTACAATATTCTGTAGGACAAAGCCTCGAATCAATACCCAGATCTACTACCCAGAATTATTCTGAACTGCCTAAGACAATAATACAGCCTTCCTTATATAGGCAATTTTCCACCGCTTGGGAAGGTTCCAGAATTTTAGCCAATAAGGCCGACCAAACTTAGAATTATTTTATTTTACATTTCATTACATCATAGTCGGCTCAAGATAACCTTTGAAACCCGAACAAAAATTTTGAAGAAAATTATTTTTCGCCATTTCAGGTGGCCCAACTTCCGAAGACCATAAGTCATCACCAGTTGACCCGATCGGCTATTATAACCCCATTTTGGAAACGCCACGAAGCACTCTACAGGCTTGACCCGTGCAAGCACCTGTCACCCAAATTTTTGACCTCATCCGGGGCCTCTAAAGCCTTCAAAACTGAGTTCAAAGTTTCTGTACCCTGCTGCCAATACCAAAAATCTTCAATATCTTCCAATATACACTTGATCTGGCAATGAAACTTTACTGGCAGACTTATATGACCAAAATGAACCTCCAAGAAAGAAATCAGATCATTCTAAGCACATACAAAAATTACCAAAAATAGTAACTTTCCATAAATAGCAGCTCTGCACAAAATAGCCCTTATTGAATACAAAAATAGAAATATTTTTGGGTGATGCAAGATTGCTCTTACACCCAGGATGCTCCTGCATCAGACACCCGGGGTAATTTGAGAAGTGACCCTGTCACGACTCAGGTGTGTAGAGGAAAATCAAGATGGTTAACCTCCTCATTTGTTAGCCATGATGAATCTTCAACAGGTCATCCTTTCCACTTGACCAGGTATTCTTCATATGTCCTGTTCCTTGTGCTTCTGCCAACATGACTGTCCAGTATATCTTCGATCTCCTTAGTGTCTGAACTAGTTGCTGGAATACTCCACTGTGCTGCTGTGATCTCATCTTCAACACCTCCTTCATGATACTCTGTCAGATCTGAAATGTTAAACACTGGTGAAATATTTAGCTCAGTAGGCAATTCTACCTCATATGCATTTCCTGAATCATGTTTCTTCAATATCCTACATGGTCCAAACTTTTTCATTTTCAGCTTGTTATATGTACCAACTGGAAACCGCTCCTTCCGCAAATGAACCATGACTTCATCACCAACCTGAAATTCCTTATACCTCCTTTTCTCATCTGCCTTAGCCTTATACTGTGCGTTCATCTTGGTAATATGCTTCCTCACCTCCCCATGGATGTTCTTCAAGTGTTCTGTAAAATCCTCAGCTTCAGCACTACTTATTTCTCCTTTATCTATCTTCCTCAATTTAGATGCATTTCTCAGACTACTTCCATATACAATCTGGAATGGTGATTTACCAGTACTCCTGTTGATAGAATTATTGTATGCAAATTCTGCCTATGGTAAAATCAAATCCCATCCTGTTGGCTTACCTCCAACCAAACATCTCAGCAAATTTCCCAAACTCCTATTCACCACCTCTGTCTGTCCATCAATCTGTGGATGATGTGATGAACTAAACTTCAAATCTGTCTTCAACTTCTTCCACAACGTACGCTAGAAATATCCAACAAACTTAGTGTCCCGATCTGAAACTATGGTCTTTGGCAAACCATGTAGTCTCACCACTTCTTTGAAAAACAATTCTGCTACATGAACAGCATCATTAGTCTTCTTGCAGGGAATGAAATGTGCCATCTTTGAAAATCTGTCAACCACTACAAAAATTGAATCATGTCCCCGCTGAGTCCTCGGTAAACCAAGAACAAAGTCCATGCTGATATCCTCCCAAAGCTTCTCTGGTACAGGTAATGGTTGATACAACCCTATATTCTGCTTCACTCCTTTCGCCATCTGACATACTCTGCAACTCTGTACAAACTTCTTCACATCTTGCTGCAATTGTGGCCAATAATAATTCTCACCAACCAAAGCAAGGGTTTTATCACGACCAAAATGTCCAGCCAATCCTCCACTATGCTTCTCCTTGATGACATTCTCCCTCATATAACTTCGTGGAATGCACAATTGACTCCCTCTGAATAGCATATCATCCTGGATGATGAAATCCAACCATTTCGTCCTGTCTAGAGTAACAGGTTCTATACAAGCTTTCCAAGCTTCACCAAAATCAGGATCCTCTGGATATAAATTCTTGAGTTCCTTGAACCCAACCACCTCAATCTGCATCTCTGTCAGCAATAGTTTCCTTCTACTAAGAGCATCTGCAACCCTGTTAGACTTTCCACTCCTGTGTTTCAAAACAAATGTATAACTCTGCAAAAACTCAACCCATTTCAAATGCCTTTGATTCAATTTTCCTTGACTATTCAAATATTGCAAAGCTTGATGATCATTATACAAAACAAACTTCTTAGGAAGCAGATAATGTCTCCACTTCTTCAATGCTTGAACTATAACATAAAATTATTGATCATAAACAAAATATTTCCTCTTGGCATCATTTAACTTCTCACTGAAATAAGCAACAGGTTTACCTTCTTGGCTCATAACAGCTCCTATTGCAGTACCACTAGCATCACAATCTACTTGAAACACCTTATTAAAATCTGGAAGTGCTAAAACAGGTTGTTCTGTAACTTTTTGTTTCAACAATTGAAAACTCTTTTCTACCCCATTAGTCCACTTAAACTCTTTTCTATCCCCTCTCATTGTTTCAGTCAAGGGTCCACAAATACTGCTAAAATTTCTGATAAACTTTCTGTAAAAGCTAGCCAAACCATGAAAAGATCTTACATCAGTAGCACTCCTTGGAGTAGGCCATTCAAGGATAGCCTGTACCTTCTCTGGGTCCATTTTTAGACCTTCTACTGAAACTACAAATCCCAAATACACTAACTCTTTCTTCACAAAACTGCACTTCTTCAAATTAATCAACAATTTCTCATCTCTCAACTTCTCAAACACCATACGAATATGCATCATATGTTCCTCCAACGTCTTGCTAAAAATCAAAATATCATCTAGGTAAACAATGACAAACTTACCCAGAAATTCTTTCAGAACCTCGTTCATGAGCCGCATGAAAGTGCTCGGTGCATTGGTTAGCCCAAAAGGCATGACTAGCCACTCATACAGTCCTTCCTTTGTCTTGAAGGCAGTCTTCCATTCATCTCCTTCTCTGATTCGAATCTGATGATATCCACTCTTCAGATCTATCTTTGAGAAATACACAGCTCCACTCAAACAGTCCATAATATCATCCATTCGTGGCAATGAAAACCTGTACTTGATTGTGATCTTGTTTATTACTCTGGAATCTGTACACATCCTCCAATCTCCATTCTTCTTTGGTGCTAATACCGCAGGTACAGCACAAGGACTCAAACTCTCTCGAATCAATCCTTTCTATAACAACTCATGTACTTGTCTGTTCAACTCCTCACTTTTTGCAGGTGTCATTCTATGCGCTGCCTTATTCGGTAAACTCGCTCCTGGGATCAAGTCCATCTGATGACTGATCTTCCTGACTGGTGGTAATCCATCAGGCACGTTATCAGATACAATATCCTGAAACTCATTCAACAAATCTGCAACTTCTACAGGAACATCTTCTACTTCCTCTTTACCAGCTTTTGGAATTAAAGCAAAACATACATGCTCATGCCTCATACCATCTAGGAAATTTCTTCCATCAACAAAAGTTATCATTGCATTACCACATACCTTTTCTTCAGTCTCCTTCAATGGTTTTAGCTTATGTCGCACTCCATCCTTTGTCAGGGAATAGGTATTCGCATGACCATCATGTACAACACATCTGTCAAACTGCCACGGTCTACCTAACAACATATGACATGCATCCATAGAGATGATATCACATAGTACCTCATCTTGGTACCCGCCGATCTTGAACTTTACCAGGCACTGTTCACTAACCATGACCTTGTGGTCATCCTGCACCCAGGCAATTTGATATGGATGTGGGTGTTTCTATCTCTTGAGCTTCAACTTTGTCACCATCTCTTCGGACACCAAATTGTCAGTGCTTCCACTATCGATAATCACATCACAGCATTTACCCTCACACTTGCATCTAGTGCGAAACAGGCTCCTCCTTTGCTCAGGTTCATTCTCACCACTCAACAAGACTCTTCTGTTAATCAACGTTTCTCCTCTCTCAGCATCTTCAGAATTTGATGATCTAGCATCTTCATCTATATGTGCAACTCTGGCCTGGCCTTCATTTCTCCTGTCTGTTCTGCCTTGGCGCTGAGGACATTCAAATGCCCTATGACCTTCTCCTCCACAGTGAAAATATGTTCCACGGAAGCCACCTCTTCCAGATCCTTGTCCTCTTCCTCTTCCTCTCTGATCTCTATTATTCTGATCCTGGAAGCGATTGGAATTATTTCCTCGCTGATTTTGACTGCTACTGGCCTCATCCTTCTTTTTTGGATCTTCATTTCGGCCACCATATGACCGTCCACCAGATCGTCCACCGCGACCTCTTCCATTTTGTCTACTCTCAAACTTCTTGTTCAGCTTTTCCTCTACTTTTAGGGAAAATTGGTATGCCTCCTCAATACTATTCATTCAAACCAGATTCAGCTCCTCCTGAATGCTTGGCCTTAACCCATTAAGGTATCAGGCAACTTTCTCCTTATCAGCTTCTGCATGGCCTGTTCTGATGAGGAGTCGATAGAACTCCTCTGTATACTCCTGAACAGATCTTCCTGCTTGCTTCAAACTTTGCATTTTCTTCAGTAGATCAAGCTCATAATCAACAGGAATGAACTGTCGCTTCAATTTATCCACCATCCGATCCCATCTCATGATTTTATCTTTCCCTATTTTATTTCGCTCCAATTGAATTTCTTGCCACCATATCTTCGCATGACCTTTCAGTCTGGCCTTCGCAAATTTGACCCTATCAGGATCCTCAACATCTTCATACTCAAAATATTCTTCACATTCATTGATCCAGTCGATCAATTCCTCTGGGTTAAGATTTCCAGAAAATGTAGGAACCTCAATCTTAGGTCTTTTCCCAATCTTGGAAATCGCCCGAAAAAGTCTTTCTTCCTCCTGGTTCACAATTTCAACTTCTCCTTCTTGATATTCTTCTTCGGCTTCATCCTCACTTTCATCTCTGACATTAAGATTCATTCCTCTTTGAATCTCTTCTTGCAATGCTCGCACTTGTCTCTGCAGCTCTCTAACCTCAGGTGTCACAGCACCAGCTCTTCCGCCACGTTCTCTTCGTGGAGGCATTTTCGCGATGCGCGCTGAAACCCTTACCACGGTCCTAGTGCAAACTGCCTCACAGTCGGCGATCTGTTTACACACTCAAGAAAACTTGCTCTGATACCACTTGATGAAGGGTGCTCCCCTTAATACCACAAACACATAACAGAAATAGAGAAACAACAACAGTAATATGCAAGAACAGAAAATTGGCTTCTTATTATCTCCACAAATGTGGAATTACAAACTTTCAGAATTACAATATGCAAAGCCACATGGGCATTCCCTTACAATATTCTGTAGGACAAAGCCTCGAATCAATACCTAGATCTACTACCCAGAATTATTTCGAACTGCCTAAGACAATAATACAGCCTTCCTTATATAGGCAATTTTCCACCGCATGGGAAGGTTCCAGAATTTTAGCCAATAAGGCCGACCAAACTTAGAATTATTTTATTTTACATTTCATTACATCATAGTCGGCTCAAGATAACCTTTGAAACCTGAACAAAAATTTTGAAGAAAATTATTTTTCGCCATTTCAGCTGGCCCAACTTCCGAAGACCATAAGTCATCACCAGTTGACCCGATCGGCTATTATAACCCCATTTTGGAAATGCCACGAAGCACTCTACAGGCTTGACCCGCGCAAGCGCCTATCACCCAAATTTTTGACCTCATCCGGGGCCTCTAAAGCCTTCAAAATTGAGTTCAAAGTTTTTGTACCCTGCTGCCAATACCGAAAATCTTCAATATCTTCCAATATACACTTGATCTGGCAATGAAACTTTACTGGCAGACTTATATGACCAAAATGAACCTCCAAGAAAGAAATTAGATCATTCTGAGAACATACAAAAATTACCAAAAATAGTAACTTTCCATAAATAGCAGCTTTGCACAAAATAGCCCTTATTGAATACAAAAATAGAAATATTTTTGGGTGATGCAAGATTGCTCTTACACCCAGGATGCTCTTGCATCACTATAGATCTATGTGTGATTCCTTTGGGATCATATGGGGTTGTGCTAGGTATGGATTGGTTAGAAGCTCATGGAGCTAGCATTGACTGTAGGAAGAAGACCATCATTTGCAAGGATGCTGAGGGTATAGAGTGTCAGATAGTGGGTATTCCATGACCCATTTCTCTCCGAATGATTTCAGCTATGCAACTAAAACATTGTATGGGAAAGGGTTGCCAACTGTTTGTGGTGACTCTGAATGAGATTGATGAAGAGGAGAGTAAAGACAGGACCCTAGATCATCCAGTGTTGTAGGAATTTCTTGATGTCTTTCTGACAGAGATTCTAGGTATGCCACCTAAGTGTGACATTGATTTCCGGATCGAGCTTGTTCTAGGAGCTGAGCCTATCTCTAGAGCTCCATACAGGATGACTACTCATGAGTTGAGTGAGTTCAAGCTTTAGTTGGAAGAATTGTTGGCAAAGGGGAGCATTAGACCTAGTGTTTCTCCATGGGGAGCACCAATCCTCTTTGTTAAGAAGAAGGATGGATCTTTACGCTTGTGTATTGACTACAGATAGTTGAACAAGGTAACGATCAAAAATAGATATCCATTGCCATGCATTGATGATTTATTTGATCAGATTAAGGGAGCTAAGGTGTTCTCTAAAATTGATCTAAAGTCTGGGTATCATCAGCTACAAATTCATGATGCAGATATTCATAAGATTGCATTTCATACAAGATATGGGCATTATGAGTTCATAGTGGTACCTTTTGGCTTGACAAACGCTCCATCAGTGTTCATGTGCTTAATGAATGGAGTGTTTCAAGAGTATCTGGATCAGTTTGTATTGGTCTTCTTGGATGACATATTGATATACTCTAAATCCATAGAAGAACATGAGGAACATCTTAGACAGGTTTTGCAATGTTTGAGGGAGAATCAACTATATGCTAATGCAAAGAAGTGTGATTTCTTTCAGACAGAGATTCAATATCTTGGTCATATAATTTTAGGAGAAGGTATCTCAGTAGATCCTTTGAAGATTCAGGCAATTGTGGAGTGGCCAGGACCCACTAATGTGTCTAAAGTCTGTAGTTTCATGGGTTTGGCCGGATATTATCACAGATTTGTCAAGGACTTCTCTAGGGTTGCACATCCTATCACCTCATTGTAGAGGAAAGGGAAGAAGTTCATTTGGACAGAGAAGTGTGAGGAAGCTTTTTAGAAGCTTAAGGAGTGTTTGACCAGTGCTCCTATTTTAGCAGTGCCAGATCCAGCCAGAGATTTTGTTGTATGCATTGATGCATCTTTAGAGGGTATTGGAGTAGTCCTCATGTATGAAGGACAAGTGATTGCATACGAGTCTCACAAACTCAAGCATCATGAGCTTAATTATCCTACACATGATCTTGAGTTAGTAGCGGTTGCCCATGCTTTAGTTAGATGGAGACACTTCTTATTAGGGCACCATTTTGAGCTTCATAGTGATCACTGTAGTCTCTAGTATATATTTACCCAACCTAATCTGAATGCTAGACAGAGAAGGTGGATGGAATTCCATTACAAGTATGATTTTGAGATCAAATACATCCAGGGTAAAGAAAATGTGGTAGCAGATGCTTTGAGTCACAAGAAGAAGATTGTGTTAGCTATGACTCTCAGTGTGGATTTGAGGAGCAGGATTCTTCAGTCACTTCCCAGTGATACTTTGTATCAGGAGGTGAGTTCAGTGATTGAGTCAGGGAGACCATTGGAGGGTAGGTTCTCAAGATTTGTCATGGAGTTTAATGGACTTATGCGACACAAGGGCTAGATATATGTACCACCATTAGATGATTTATGTTCATTGGTATTATCAGAGGCTCATCATGCACCTTATTCAGCACATCCAGGTGTTAAGAAGATGCACGCAGACTTACAATAGCTTTATTATTGGCCTCGCATGAAACATGACATTGCTGATTTTGTGGCTAGATGTTTAGAGTGTCAGAGGGTCAAGGCAGATCGTCAACATCCAGCAGGGCTTTTACAGCCTAATCTCATTCCATCTTGGAAGTGGGATATTATTTCTATGGACTTCATTGTTGGATTGCCTATGACTCCTCGCAGACATGATGTTATCATGGTGACCATTGATTGGTTGACTAAGGTGGCACACTTTTCTCCCATGAGATCTTCTTATTCAGCAGCTTCTGTGGCTAGGGTCTTCATGCAGGATATAGTGAGACTTCACAGAGTTCCACGTAAGATCATCTCTAATCGAGATCCTATTTTTACATCTGCATTTTGGACTTCACTATAGCATGATCTTGGTGCTCAGTTGAATTTCAGTTCAGCATATCACACTGAGACCGATGGTCAGATAGAATAGGTTAATCAAGTGCTGGAGGATATGTTGTAGATGTATGTCATGGACAAACAGACTCACTGGGAGGATTATCTTTATCTAGTGGAGTTTTCTTACAATAATGGATATCATAGTTCCATTGGCATGTCACCCTTCCATGCATTGTATGGGTGTCCTTGTCATACACCATTGAGTTGGGATAGATTGGAGGACCATATTCTCATTGGTCTAGATATGCTTCGTGACATGGAGCAGCAGGTGATTCATATCCGAGAGCATGTGGCTACTGCATAGGATAGACAAAAGAAGTATGCAGATGCTCACTGGATTGATAGGCAGTTTGTAGTTGGGGACAGAGTATTCTTGCAAGTGCATCTGCAGAAGATTTTGATCTGATATGGAAAGGGTTCAAAGTTGGTGCCTCGATTTGTTGGTCATTTTGAGATCCTAGAGAGGATAGGTCCAGTTGCATACCATCTTGCTTTGCCACCCAGTTTATCACGCATTCATGATGTATTCCATGTTTCAGTACTTAGATGATATATTCCTGATGTTACACATGTACTTGATTGGAATGCCTTACAAGTGGAGGACGGACAGCTGGCATTAAAGCCCATATGTATCCTACAGCGTCGGGATTTGATCCTCAGGGGTTGAACCGTCGACTAGGTAAGGGTCCAATGGGATCCAAACAATGAGACAATAGCTACTTGGGAGGATGTAGCTAGATTTCGGGAATCATATCCCTACTTGTTTGCAAGCTTCCGGGAGTAAGCCTGATACAAGGGGGGTTGGATGTAGTACCTCCATATTTTGTTTTCAGTTTATCAGATGATGTATTGTAAAAAAATTATTTAAAAAAAAAAAGTTAATTAATAACATGAGGGAGGGCACGAGTTTCGATACCATACCCCCCTCTGTCATTTTGACTGTCACACTTTTTGAAAAAGCATTTGATTTAAATATTAAAAAAAAAATGTGGAAAGGCAAGTGGGGCCACCACCTTCCCCACTCCCTTTGGGTGCGGTGGCCATAGCAGCGCACTACTATGGCAGTACCAACTGCTACGACAGTGGTACTAACATACTACTATGTGGGTCATGCCTACGACCCTTTTGGAAACTACGCAGTGTATGTGAAAAGGGGGGGAGCGCGGGGTGTGGGGTCCGCAGGGACCCCCCCCAATTTATTAAATTTTATTTTCATTTTTTTTTATTTGTATTATATATTTTGTATATATAAAATATGTTTTATAAAAGTTTTATTTTATAAAATATGTTTTATTAAAAAGTTTTATTAAACTTTTATTTTAATAAATTTAATAATTTTAATTTGTTAATACTGAATTTATTAATTAGTTTAATAATTTTAATTTGTTAATAATGAATTTATTACTTAGTTTAATAAATTTTATTAACAAATCTCATCTTGTGAAAATTAAACTTGGATGTTTAATAGTATTTAATAATTAAACTCTTATTTTTATTTATTATTTATTTAGATAAATATTGCCTTATTGGAAAATAAACCTGGTGTTCTATGGGCAACTAATTAGGTTTAGTCAATTGATTAAATTATGATTGTCTACTCAATTTGGCTTAAGAGTTAAGAATCTTGTGTGGTGCATGATTATGGTCAAAATTGGACTTATATTCAATGCTGAAAATGTATGTAATATCTTTTCATCTATATATGCATTATTTTATACTGAAATTGGTTATTTTCCATAGTATGACTTTTATCTTTCTTGTATGTTTGGGTTATCAGTGTTATGGGATCTAGATGACCTAGGAAAGATAGAGGCCTGGGAATTGTCTATTGATCATGTTGTTTATCATGTTTGGCGTGAGTGTGTACTGCTATGTTCTAGTTGACCTTATAGGCTCTTATTGTTTTATGTGACTTAGTGATTATGTTTATGTAGTCAATCTTGATTTCTGTGGTGGATCTGGATGAGTGACTAGTTGTTTTATCCAAGTTTTGATCTGGGAGAGATCTATGAGCCTAGGGTAGTTTACCTAGATATGTGTTAGGAGGTGGCTTGCAATAAGCATCGGGGCCCTCAAGTGGCTACTATTGATCACTTATTGTAAGTTATTATAAACAAGTGATAACCTAAATTAAACTAAGGGAAATAAATGAACCTAATAAGATAGTTTCCTCTCCCATTCTTGAGTGCTAGTACAGACTAAGATGAGGATGAGATGATGCTTGCTGCCTATTGAGGTGTGTGTTCTGGCATAGTTAGTGGCTTCATCAGTATGAGAAGTCATTGATTCCATGTATGGTCACTTGAGTGGCGGGATCCAGAGAGATTACTAGGATGAGACTCAAGGGTTAGACATACATGATGACACCTTCCTACACATAGTCTAGTTATCCTACATGGTCGGTTGCCTCTAGATTAGTGAGTCATACCTTTCACTACTTTTGTTGACCTTGAGTTAGTAAGCTATCAGGATTCCTTTCCTAGCGGTGTTTCCTGATTTGACTTGATTATCCGACTTGGGGTCTGATGTTATCTCCTCAACATGGTGGGGTAGACCTTTGTGGTTCTACACGGATGGGTGGTAGTGATTATTTACCATTCAAGATTTGACATCTTGGTACCAGTGCTTGATGGTGTCTTTACAGTTGGATTCCTTATGTCACTTCTTCATTGATGTTCCTATGTACTTATTCTTTATTGTAAATCTTGTATTAGAGTATCGTATGTGATACCTAATTTGGATATTATAATCTAGTTGTTAGAATGATTAATGCATACCCTATGACATGTTCAGTGGATGTATGTTTATTAGAATTAATGATTATTTATGAAATGTAAACATTACGATGTAATTGTAGTATTTAATTTATGGAAACATTTGTTGATGTTATTTAATGTGTTATGTTAGTAAGTAATACTATGTCATGGGACCCATTAGATTTGTAACCTGTGTTTACGATGTGTGTTATGTGAGATAATGGTTAATGTTTTCATGTAATTGTATATCTTGAATGTTAACTTTAGAAAAAAAAATTATTACCATACTTAGTATCATGTTCTAGGTTAGTTTCTTTTGGGTTCCCTGGCGGGGTGTTACAATCATCATCATCAAAATTACTAGAAGTGTTTGCAGATTTCTTACCATGAACTATTGCTTTGAAGGCTGTCTCACTCTAGGGTTCTGTCTTCAATCTTGAAATCTCAAAAGCTAAATTTTTTCTGATCAAGGTCTCTCTCTTAAAATTAGATGTAAGATGCATGGTCTCATCAAGGATATTGATCTTGCTCTCATATTCTAGAGTAAGAGTAGTCATCAACTTGTCCATAATGTCTTCCTCTAAAATCTATCCACCATTATTTCTGATTCCAGCAGCTTCATTGACCCTTTGATTATAAGCTCTGATGTTTTCTTTGGGCAACATCTCTAATGCATTGAATCTTTTCTTCCATGTCTTTCTGCGTGCATCCTTTTCTTTCTTGTCTCCTTCAAATATGTTTGCAAGGTACTTCCATATCTTGTGGGTGGTGTCTACCTTCTTTATCTCTAAAAACTCACTAAAAGATAGTGCGCTGATAAGGGCTTCTTTAGCTATAGTATTATGATGAAACAATTCCTTTTGAGTGTCAGTAGCATCATCTTGTTCAAGGTCTTCTAAAGTAGGAATCTTGGCTGCTTTGATAGTTACATTGAAAACTTCATAAGCAATACACTGCAAATGGGTCATCATCTTGCTCTTCCAATCAAGATAATTTTCTCCATCAAACTTTGGACTCTCTTTCCTAAAGTATGCCATCTGATCAACCTCAAGCTATTAAACCTCTCTCCGAGGCACTTGGTTTTGATACCAATTGTTAGGAATAGTCCCAAGAGATAATTGAGAAGGGGGGGTGAATTAGTTATCTACAAGTTTCAATTCTTTATCCAATTAAGTATATTTAAACATAAAGCATAAACACAATGAAAGAACACATGAACACAACACCAATATTTTGGTTACAGGGAAACCCAAATAGGTAAAAACCTCGGTGGGACTTGATACCCACTAATATTCTGTACTAGTGTATAACGATCCTTGTTAGAAGATCCTTTACCCTATTAGGAGTATCTTTACAATATATGAAGCACATTAGACCTAGTTAAGGGTTAGACCCTGTTAGGATTCTTGTACTATTGTCCCTATTAGGGGAGAGGATGCACTATCTAAGAGCTCACTGCTCAAAGGAGCAAAGGCTGCAACCTTTTGAATAATAGATACACACTATATCTAGATCTTGGTGAACTGTGCTTTGACCTGTTGTCTAGATCAGTTCCAATGAATAGCACACATACTCTACTTGGTCACATAGACCTTCTTCTGATGGTTCCACACTTCATACACTCTACTCTGCTCTGCTTAATCAACCATGAACCACACTCAAGCAATCACAAATGACTGCCTATAAATATATTTCCTCCAAATGATATAATCAAGTCCGCATATTAGAACCACCTTGAAATCATATTAGAGAAACCATAATAAAATCCAACAAGCATTCTATCAGTTCTACTATGGGCGCAACACATTCTAGGACCTGTTCATATAGTATAATTGTAGACGCATGCTATACACTGTCAGCTCTACCAAAACAACTCTAACTTTCTCCTCAAGCTGCATTAACTCATGCACTCTTAACCAAACATCAAAAACTCATATCTAAGCTTAATTAAAAGGGCACATACCCTCAAGATAGGCACAACTCAAGAACCAATAATGATGAAGGGTGCTCCCCTTAATACCACAAACACATAACAGAAATAGAGAAACAACAACAATAATACGCAAGAATAGAAAATTGGCTTCTTATTATCTCCACAAATGTGGAATTACAAACTTTCAGAATTACAATATGCAAAGCCACATGGGCATTCCCTTACAATATTCTATAGTACAAAGCCTTGAATCAATACCTAGATCTACTACCTAGAACTGCCCTAGACAACACTACGGGCCTTCTTTATATAGGCAATTTCCACCGCCTGAGAAGGTTCTAGAAATTTATCCCTTAGGCTGACCAAACTTAGAATTATTTTATTTTAAAATTTATTACATCAAAGTTGGCTCAAAATGAGTTTTGAAACCCAAACAGAAATTTTGAAGAAAAATTATTTTCCACCATTTCAGGTGACCCAACTTCTGAAGACCATAAGTCATCACCAGTTGACCCGATTGACTATTATAACCCCATTTTGTAAATTCCACGAAGCGCTCTACAGGCTCGGCCCACACAAAACACCTATCACCTAATTTTTTGACCTCATCTGGGGCCTCTAAAACCTTCAAAACTGAGTTCAAAGTTTCTGGACCCTGCTGCCAATACCGAAAATCTTGAATATCTTCAAAACTAGACCTGATCTAGCCATGAAACTTTGCTGGCAAGCTGATATGACTGAGATGAACCTCCACATGTAAAATTAGAACATTCCGAGATCGTAAGACCAACTTACTAAAAATAGCAAGTTTCCATAAATAGCAACTTTGCATAAGATAGCCCTTATTGAATACAAAAACATAAATATTTTTGGGTGATGCAAGATTGCTCTTACACCCAGGATGCTCCTGCATCAGACACCTGGGGTAATTTGAGAAGTGACCCTGTCATGACTCAGGTGTGCAAAGGAAAACCAAGACAGTTAACCTCCTCCTTTGTTAGCCATGATGAATCTTCAACAGGTCATCCTGTCTATTTGACCAAATACTCTTCATATGTCTTGTTCCTTGTGCTTCTGCCAACACGACTGTCTAGCATGTCTTCAGTCTCTTTGATATCTGAACTAGTTGCTGGAATACTCCATTGTGCTGTTGCAACCTCATCTTCAACACCTCCTTCATGATACTCTGTCAAATCTAAAATGTTAAACACTGGTGAAATATTCAACCAAACATCTCAGCCAATTTCCTAAACTTCTATTCACCACCTCTGTCTCTCCATCAGTCTATGGATGATGTGATAAACTGAAGTTTAAATCTATCTTCAACTTCTTCCACAATGTCTGCCAGAAATATCCAACAAACTTAGTAGCTCGATCTGAAACTATGGTCTTTGGCAAACCATGTAGTCTCACCACTTCTCTGAAAAACAATTCTACTACATGAACAACATCATTAATCTTCTTGTAGGGAATGAAATGTGCCATCTTCAAAAATCTGTCAACTACTACAAAAATTGAATCATGTCCCCACTATGTCCTCGGTAAACCAAGAACAAAGTCCATACTGATATCCTCCCAAGGCTTCTCTGGTACAGGTAATGGCTGATACAACTCTGTATTTTGCTTCACTCCTTTCACCATTTGACATACTCTGCAACTTTGTACAAACTTCTTCACATCTTGCTACAATTGTGGCCAATAATAATTCTCACCAACCAAAGCAAGGATTTTATCACGACCAAAATGTCCAGCCAATCCTCCACTATGCTTCTCCTTGATGAGATTCTCCCTCATAGAACTTCGTGGAATGCACAACTGACTCCCTCTGAATAGCATATCATTTTGGATGATAAAATCCAGCCATTTCATCCTGTCTAGAGTAACAGGTTGTGTACAAGCTTTCCAAGCTTCACCAAAATCAGGATCCTCTAGATACAAATTCTTGAGTTCCTTAAACCCAACCACCTCAATCTGCATCTCTGTCAGCAATAGTTGCCTTTTGCTAAGTGCATCTACAACCCTGTTAGACTTTCCACTTCTGTGTTTCAAAACAAATGTATAACTCTGCAAAAACTCAACCCATTTCAAATGCCTCTGATTCAACTTTCCTTGACTATTCAAATATTGCAACGCTTGATGATCAGTATACAAAACAAACTCCTTAGGAAGCAGATAATGTCTCCATTTATTTAATGCCTGAACTATAGCATAAAACTTCTGATCATAGATAGAATATTTTCTCTTGGCATCATTTAACTTCTCACAGAAATAAGCAACAGGTTTACCTTCTTGGCTCATAACAGCTCCTATTGCAGTACCACTAGCATCACAATCTACTTGAAACATCTTATTAAAATTTGGAAGTGCTAAAATAGGTTGTTCTGTAACTTTTTATTTCAACAATTGAAAACTTTTTTCTACCCCATTAGTCCACTTAAACTCTTTTCTATCCCCTCTCATTGTTTCAGTCAAGGGTTCACAAATACTGCTAAAATTTTTAATAAAATTTCTATAAAAGCTAGCCAAACCATGAAAAGATCTTACCTCAGTAGCACTCCTTGGAGTAGGCCATTCAAGGATAGCCTGTACCTTCTCTGGGTCTATTTTTAGACTTTCTGCTGAAACTACAAATCCCAAATACACTAACTCTTTCTTCACAAAACTACACTTCTTTAAATTAATCAACAATTTCTCATCTCTTAGCTTCTCAAACACCATACGAATAAGCATCATATGTTCCTCCAATGTTTTTCTAAAGATCAAAATATCATCTAAGTAAACAATGACAAACTCTCCTAGAAATTCTTTTAGAACCTCATTCATGAGCCCCATGAAAGTGCTCGGTGCATTGTTTAGCCCAAAAGGCATGACTAACCACTCATATAGTCCTTCCTTTGTATTGAAGGTAGTCTTCCATTCATCTCCTTCTTTGATCTGAATCTAGTGATATCCACTCTTCAGATCTATCTTTGAGAAATACACAACTCCACTCAAATAGTCCATAATATCATCCATTCGTGGCAACGGAAACCTATACTTGATTGTGATCTTGTTTATTGCTCTGGAATCTATACACATCCTCCACTCTCCATTCTTCTTTGGTGCTAATACTGTTGGTACAGCATAGGGACTTAGACTCTCTCGAATCAATCCCTTCTGTAACAACTCATGTACTTGTTTGTTCAAATCTTCACTTTCTACTGGTGTCATTCTGTGTGCTACCTTGTTTAGCAAACTGGCTCCTAGAATCAAATCCATCTAATGAATGATCTTCCTTACCAGTGGTAATCTATCAGGTACATTATCAGATACAATATCCTGAAACTCATTCAACAAATCTGCAACCTCTACAGGTACATCCTCTACTTCTTCTTTAACAACTTTTGAAATTAAAGCGAAACATAGATGCTCATGCCTCATACCATTTAGGAATTTTCTTCCATCAACAAATGTTATTCTTGCATTACCACATACCTTTTCTTCAGTCTCCTTCAATGGCTTTAGCTTATGTCGCACTCCATCCTTTGTCAGGGAATAGGTATTTGCATGACCATCATGTACAACACATCTGTCAAACTGCCACGGTCTACCTAACAACATATGACATGAATCTATAGATATTATATCATATAGTACCTCATCTTGGTATTCACTGATCTTGAACTTTACTAGGCACTGTTCACTGACCATGACCTTGTGGTCATCCTGCACCCAGGAAATTCGATATGGATGTGGGTGTTTCTATTTCTTGAGCTTCAACTTTGTCACCATCTCTTCTAACACCAAATTGTCAGTGCTTCCACTATCAATAATCACATCATAGCATTTACCCTCACACTTGCATCTAGTGCGAAACAAGCTACTCCTTTGTTCAAGTTCATTCTCACCACTCAGCAAGACTCTTCTATTAATTAGCATTTCTCCTCTTTTAGCATCTTGAGAATTTGATGATCTAGCATCTTCATCCACATGTGCAACTCTGAATTCGCCTTCATTTCTCCTGTCTGTTCTGCCTTGGCGCTGAGGACATTCAAATGCCCTATGACCTTCTTCTCCACAGTGAAAACATGTTCCACGGAAGCCTCCTCTTCTAGATCCTTGTCCTCTTCCTCTTCCTCTCTAATCTCTATTACTCTGATCCTAGAAATGATTGGAATTATTTTCTCTCTGATTCTAACTGCTACTAGCCTCATCCTTCTCTTTTAGATCTTCATTTCGGCCACCATATGACCATCCACCAGATCTTCCACCATGACCTCTTCTATTTTGTTTGCTCTCAAACTTCTTGTTCAGTATTTCCTCTACTTTTAGGGCAAACTGGTATGCCTCCTCAATATTGTTCATTCAAACTAGATTCAACTCCTCCTGAATGCTTGGCCTTAACCCATTAAAGTATCAGGCAACTTTCTCCTTATCAGCTTCTGCATGGCCTATTTTAATGAGGAGTCGATAGAACTCTTCTGTATACTCTTGAACAGATCTTCCTGCTTGCTTCAAACTTTGCATTTTTTTTAGTAGGTCAAGCTCATAATCAACAGAAATGAACTGTCGCTTCAATTTATCCACCATCCGATCCCATCTTGTGATTTTATCTTTCCCTCTTCTATTTCACTCCAATTGAATTTCTTTCCACCAAATCTTCGCATGACCTTTCAGTCTGGCCTTTGCAAATTTGACCCTATTAGGATCCTCAACATCTTCATACTCAAAATCTTCCTCACATTCATTAATCCAATCAATCAATTCCTCTGGGTTAAGATTTTCAAAAAATGTAGGAACCTCAATCTTAGGTCTTTTCCCAATCTTGGAAATCACCCGAAAAAATCTTTCTTCCTCCTGGTTCACAATTTCAGTTTCTCCTTCTTGATATTCTTCTTCGGCTTCATCCTTTCTTTCATCTCTGACATTAAGATTCATTTCTCTATGAATATCTTCTTGCAATGCTCGCACTTGTCTTTGTAGCTCTCTAACCTCAGGTGTCACAGCACAAGCTCTTCCGCCACTTTCTCTTCGTGGAGGAATTTTTGTGATGCGCACTGAAACCCTAACCATGGTCCTGGTGCAAAATGTCTCACAGTCAGTGATCTGTTTACACACTCAAGAACTCCTACTCTGATACCACTTGATGAAGGGTGCTCCCCTTAATACCAAAAACACATAACAGAAATAGAGAAACAACAACAATAATACGCAAGAATAGAAAATTGGCTTCTTATTATCTCCACAAATGTGGAATTACAAACTTTCAAAATTACAATATGCAAAGCCACATGGGCATTCCCTTACAATATTCTGTAGGACAAAGCCTTGAATCAATACTTAGATCTACTACCCAGAACTGCCCTAGACAACACAACGGACCTTCTTTATATAGGCAATTTCCACCGCCCGAGAAGGTTCTAGAAATTTAACCCTTAGGCCGACCAAACTTAGAATTATTTTATTTTAAAATTTATTACATCAAAGTCAGCTCAAAATGAGTTTTGAAACCCAAACAGAAATTTTGAAGAAAAATTATTTTCCACCATTTCAGGTGACCCAACTTTTGGAGACCATAAGTCATCACCAGTTGAACCGATTGACTATTATAACCCCATTTCAGAAATGCCACGAAGTGCTCTACAGGCTTGACCCATGAAAAACACCCGTCACCCAATTTTTTGACGTCATCTGGGGCCTCTAAAACCTTCAAAACTGAGTTCAAAGTTTCTAGACCCTGCTGCTAATACCGAAAATCTTGAATATCTTCAAAACTAGACCTGATCTAGCCATGAAAATTTTATGGTAGGCTGATATGACTGAGATGAACCTCCACATGTAAAATTAAAACATTCTGAGATCGTAAGACCAACTTACTAAAAATAGCAAGTTTCCATAAATAGCAACTCTGTACAAGATAGCCCTTTTTGAATACAAAAACATAAATATTTTTGGGTGATGCAAGATTGCTCTTACACCCGGGGTAATTTGAGAAGTGACCCTATCATGACTTAGGTGTGCAGAGGAAAACCAAGATGGTTAACCTCCTCCTTTGTTAGCCATGATGAATCTTCAACAGGTCATCCTTTTCATTTGACCAAATACTCTTCATATGTCTTATTCCTTGTGCTTCTGCCAACACGACTGTGCAGTATGTCTTCAATCTCCTTGATATCTGAACTGGTTGCTAGAATACTCCACTGTGCTACTGCAACCTCATCTTCAACACCTCCTTCATGATACTCTGTCAAATCTAAAATGTTAAACACTGGTGAAATATTCAACTCAGTAGGCAATCCTACCTCATATGCATTTCTTGAATCATGCTTCTTCAGTATCTTACATGGTCCAAACTTCTTCATTTTGAGCTTGTTATATGTACCAACTGGAAACTACTCCTTCCGCAAATGAACCTTGAATTCATCCCCAACCTGAAATTCCTTATACCTCCTTTTCTCATCTGCCTTAGTCTTATATTGCACATTCATCTTGGTAATATGCTTCCTCACCTCCTCATGGATGTTCTTCAAATGTTCTGCAAAATCTTCAGCTTCAGCACTACTTATTTCTCCTTTATCTCTCTTTCTCAACTCAGATGCATTTCTTGGACTACTTCCATATACAATCTAAAATGGTAATTTACCAGTGCTCCTATTGACAGAATTATTGTATGCAAATTCTGTCTGTGGTAAAATCAAATCCCATCCTATTGGCTTATCTCCAACCAAACATCTCACCAGATTTCCCAAACTTCTATTCACCACCTCTGTCTATCCATTAGTCTATGGATGATGTGATGAACTAAACTTCAAATTTGTCTTCAACTTCTTCCACAATGTCTGCCAGAAATATCCAACAAACTTAGTATCTCAAACTGAAACTATGGTCTTTGGCAAACCATGTAGTCTCATCACTTCTCTGAAAAAAAATTATGCTACATGAACAACATCATTAGTCTTCTTGCAGGGAATGAAATGTGCCATCTTCAAAAATCTGTCAACTACTACAAAAATTGAATCATGTCCCCACTGTGTCCTCGGTAAACCAAGAACAAATTCCATACTGATATCCTCGCAAGGCTTCTCTGGTATAGGTAATGGCTAATACAACCCTATATTTTTCTTCACTCCTTTCGCCATCTGACATACTCTTCAACTCTGTACAAACTTCTTCACATCTTGCTGCAATTGTGGCCAATAATAATTCTCACCAACCAAAACAAGGGTTTTATCATGACCAAAATATCCAGCCAATCCTCCACTATGCTTCTCCTTGATGAGATTCTCCCTCATAGAACTTTGTGGAATACACAACTGACTCCCTCTGAATAGCATATCATCATGGATGATAAAATTTAGCCATTTCATCATGTCTAGAGTAACAGGTTCTGTACAAGCTTTCAAAGCTTCACCAAAATCAGGATCCTCTAGATACAAATTCTTGAGTTCCTTAAACTCAAATACCTCAATCTACATCTTTGTCAGCAATAGTTGCCTTCTCCTAAGAGCATCTGCAATCCTGTTAGACTTTCCACTTCTATGTTTCAAAAAAAATGTATAACTCTGCAAAAACTCAACCCATTTCAAATACCTTTGATTCAACTTTCCTTGACTATTCAAATATTGTGATGCTTGGTGATCAATATACAAAACAAACTCCTTAGGAAGTAGATAATGTCTCCACTTATTTAATGCCTAAACTATAGCATAAAATTCTTGATCATAGACAAAATATTTTCTCTTGGCATCATTTATCTTCTCACTGAAATAGGCAACAGGTTTACCTTCCTGGCTCATAATAGCTCCTATTACAGTACCACTAGCATCACAATCTACTTGAAACACCTTATTAAAATCTAGAAGTGCTAAAATAGGTTGTTCTATAACTTTTTGTTTCAACAATTGAAAACTCTTTTCTATCCCCCCTCATTGTTTCAGTCAAGGATCCACAAATACTGCTAAAATTTTTGATAAGTTTTCTGTCAAAACTAGCCAAACCATGAAAAGATCTTACCTCAGTAGCACTCCTTGGAGTAGGCTATTCAAGGATAGCCTGTACCTTCTCTGGGTCCATTTTTAGACTTTCTGCTGAAATTACAAATCTCAAATACACTAACTCTTTCTTCACAAAACTGCACTTCTTTAAATTAATCAACATTTTCTCATCTCTTAGCTTCTCAAACACCATATGAATATGCATCATATGTTCCTCCAATGTCTTGCTAAAGATCAAAATATCATCTAAGTAAACAATGACAAACTTTCCCAAAAATTCTTTCAGAACCTCGTTCATGAGCTGCATGAAAGTGCTCGGTGCATTGGTTAGCCCAAAAGACATGACTAACCACTCATACAGTCCTTCCTTTGTCTTGAAGGTACTCTTCCATTCATCTCCTTCTGTGATCTGAATCTGGTGATATCCACTCTTCAGATCTATCTTTGAGAAATACACACCTCCACTCAAACAGTCCATAATATCATCCATTCGTGGCAATGGAAACTTATACTTGATTGTGATCTTGTTTATTGCTCTGGAATCTGTACACATTTTCCACTCTCTATTCTTCTTTGGTGCTAATACCACTTGTACAACATACGGACTCAAACTCTCTCAAATCAATCCCTTCTGTAACAACTCATGTACTTGTCTGTTCAACTCTTCACTTTCTGCTGGTGTCATTCTATGTGCTGCCTTGTTTGGAAAACTAGCTCATGGAATCAAATCCATCTAATGACTGATCTTCCTTACTGGTGGTAATCCATCAGGTACATTATCAGATACAATATCCTAAAACTCATTCAACAAATCTGCAACCTCTACAGGTACATCCTCTACTTCTTCTTTACCAACTTTTAGAATTAAAGCAAAACACACATGCTCATGCCTCATACCATCTAAGAATTTTCTTCCATTAACAAATGTTATTCTTGCATTACCACATACCTTTTCTTTGGTCTCCTTCAATGGCTTTAGCTTATGTCCCACTCCATCCTTTGTCAACGAATAGGTATTTGCACGACCATCATGTATAGCACATCTATCAAACTGCCATGGTCTACCCAACAACATATGACATGCATCCATAGATATTATATCACATAGTACCTCATCTTGGTACCTGCCAATCTTGAACTTTACTAGGTACTGTTCACTGACCATCACCTTGTGGTCATCCTGCACCCAGGCAATCCAATATGGATGTGGGTGTTTCTATCTCTTGAGCTTCAACTTTGTCACCATCTCTTCTGACATCAAATTGTTAGTGCTTCCACTATCGATAATCACATCATAGCATTTACCCTCACACTTGCATCTAGTGTGAAAGAAGCTCCTCCTTTGTTTAGGTTCATTCTCACCACTCAGCAAGACTCTTTTGTTAATTAGTATTTTTCCTCTTTCAGCATCTTCAAAATTTGATGATCTAGCATCTTCTTCTACATGTGCAACTCTAGCCTGGCCTTCATTTCTCCTATCTGTTCTGCCTTGGCGCTAAGGACATTCAAATGCCCTATGACCTTCTTCTCCATAGTGAAAACATGTTCCACGGAAGCCTCCTCTTCTAGATCCTTGTCCTCTTCCTCTTCATCTCTGATCTTTATTACTCTGATCCTAGAAACGATTAGAATTATTTTCTCTTTGATTCTTACTGTTACTGGCCTCATCCTTCTTTTTCAGATCTTCATTTTGGCCACCATATGACCATCCACTAGATCTTCCACCATGACCTCTTCCATTTTCTCTGCTCTCAAACTTCTTGTTCAACTTTTCCTCTACTTTTAGGGCAAACTCGTATGCCTCCTCAATACTATTCATTCGAACTAGATTCAACTCCTCTTGAATGCTTGGCCTTAACCCATTAAGGTATCAGGTAAGTTTCTCCTTATCAGCTTCTACATGGCCTATTCTAATGAGGAGTCGATAGAACTCTTCTGTATACTCCTCAACAGATCTTCCTCCTTGCTTCAAACTTTGCATTTTCTTTAGTTGGTCAAGCTCATAATCAATAGGAATGAACTATCACTTCAATTTATCCACCATCTGATCCCATCTTGTGATTTTATCTTTCCCTCTTCTATTTCGCTCCAATTGAATTTCTTGCCACCAGATCTTCGCATGACCTTTCAGTCTGGCCTTCGCAAATTTGACCCTATCAGGATCCTCAACATCTTCATACTCAAAATATTTCTCACATTTATTGATCCAGTCAATCAATTCCTCTGGGTTAAGATTTTCAAAAAATGTAGGAACCTCAATCTTAGGTCTTTTTTCAATCTTGGAAATCGCCCCAAAAAGTCTTTCTTCCTCCTGGTTCACAATTTCAGCTTCTCCTTCTTGATATTCTTCTTCAGCTTCATCCTCACTTTCATCTCTGACATTAAGATTCATTCCTCTATGAATCTCTTCTTGCAATGCTCTCACTTGTCTCTGTAGCTCTCTAACCTCAGGTGTCATAGCACCAGCTCTTCCACCACGTTCTCTTCATGGAGGCATTTTCGTGATGCGCGCTGAAACCCTAACCATGGTCCTGGTGTAAACTACCTCACAGTCAGTGATCTATTTACACACTCAAGAACTCCTGCTCTGATACCACTTGATGAAGGGTGCTCCCCTTAATACCACAAACACAATAGAAATAGAGAAATAACAATAATAATACGCAAGAATAGAAAATTGGCTTCTTATTATCTCCACAAATGTGGAATTACAAACTTTCAGAATTATAATATGCAAAGCCACATGGGCATTCCCTTACAATATTCTATAGGACAAAGCCTCGAATCAATACCTAGATCTACTACCCAGAACTGCCCTAGACAACACTACAGGCCTTCTTTATATAGGCAATTTTCACCGCCCAAGAAGGTTCTAGAAATTTAGCCCTTAGGCCAACCAAACTTAGAATTATTTTATTTTACAATTTATTACATCAAATTCGGCTCAAAATGAGTTTTGAAGCCCAAACAAAAATTTTGAAGAAAAATTATTTTCCACCATTTCAAGTGACCAACTTCCGGAGGCCATAAGTCATCACCAGTTGACCCGATTGACTATTATAACTCCATTTCAGAAATGCCACGAAGCACTGTACAGGCTTGACTTGCACAAAGTTCCTGTCACCCAATTTTTTGACCTCATCCAGGGCCTCTAAAGCCTTCAAAACTGAGTTCAAAGTTTCTGGACCCTGCTGCCAATACCGAAAATCTTGAATATCTTCAAAACTAGACCTGATCTAGCTATGAAACTCTGCTGGTAGGCTGATATGACTGAGATAAACCTCCACATGTAAAATTAGAACATTTTGAGATCGTAAGACCAACTTACTAAATATAGAAAGTTTCCATAAATAGCAACTCTGCACAAGATAGCCTTTATTGAATACAAAAATAGAAATATTTTTGGGTGATGCAAGATTGCTCTTACACCTAGGATGCTCCTGCATCAAATAAAATCTTTGTTGGCTCTTCTGAACAAACATTGAAAACTGCTACTGGTGAATAGCAATTGCATAACTTCACTTACGATCATTTTTAGACTATGCGTCCATGAACTTAACATCACTAACATGTCTGCAGCTTATATCCTAGGACACATGCCCATAAGACAACTATAAGGACAACCATACATAGAACACTACCTATAACTCTATCCAGAACACTGTCGTTATTATATAACTATTTGTACTCACATTCAACCTCCGTGCCCATGATATCATGTCTATGCATCATATAATGAAGGCTTACTACATAAGACTTCCACGCATGCTACTTTCCATATGTTGTCATCAATGACAAACATACAGTCAGTACTGGCCTGCTGGCAAATCTTCAACAATTTTTCACTCAAATCCTTCATTGCGGATAATTGGAGATGGACGGATAGATGCAGATGAGTTGTCATCAACCCAACTAAAGTATCTGGAACCATTATTTCCCTATAATGCCTAGTCTACATTAGTTCTTATAATATAATGAATAGTATTTACATTAGAAACATTAAATATATACACATTAGCAACCTTTTTTCTATTTGGGCAACACCAAAATTGTCATCCAGGGTTGTTTTGTATCTTTGAAGTCTTCAACACACACTTCCCACCACCACATTGACATTTTGGCACATTGAGAAGATTCATCAAACCTATATCAATAATGCACCGTACCATCGTTACTACATTTATTATTTTTATATGATTATTTTTATATGGAATACACCAAGGAGTACCATCAGAAATATTAACCATTTACAATAATGAAAAGTAAACCTAAATCAAATAGCTCATTTTTTTATTAGCATGTGTAGTCTTTGTGTATATGAAAAATGAAAGAAATATCAAGCTAAAATAAAATATTGAACAAAATAGTATTCCACATAGAGTGAATGAAATATACCATAAAAAGAAGGTGACAAAATCCTATCATGAAGCACAGACATAGGAAATCAAAAAGGGACAAAAGAAAAATCATTACGACTATAGATAAATCATTTATACTATAATAAAAAAAGAAACACTCTTTGTCAACAATTTTCAAAATCATTAGGACTATAGAAAAATAATTAAGACTATACAAAATCAAATTTTAGAAATGGACGGTTCAGATGCTTTTCCATTACAACAATTGAGCATTCATCATTTGGTATTGTGTATTCTATTTAGTATGTCAACAATGTTCAAGAAATAAGGAAAATCATTAGGACTATAGAAAAATCAAGTTCTAGAAATGGACAGTTCTGATATTGCTTTGCCATTACAACAATTCAACATTCATCATTTGGTACTTCTTGGTGTATTCCATTTAAGTTTTTCAACTGTCGTGTTTATGTGCATGTTCTTTATGTGTTTGGCTTCTCTCCCTTGCAAGGGATATGCCAATAGGTAATTGATTTGATTGATTAATTGAATGATTTAATAATGTACATCTTGGATCCAACATCTAGGAGCAGTGTAGAGATATTTTTATGTGAAGTATAACAATGATATGGTTGTTGATAATGAATCTTGTATCTTTGTGTGTAGTCACAGGCCACAATATGTCTCAATTTATTTAACTCTGATACGTTGTGAATGTTGATTTCAATCTTATTCCGATCTTTCAATATATTTTTGTATGCATAAGTGATGGTTGCCATGAATGACCAACCTTGATTATTTTATTTATTTCCCCTTCCTTCTGATTTGAATTAATGAATATATTATATGTTGGCTATGTTTGATATATAATGTCTATATCAAATACCATTGATTTTCCATGAGTTAATTTGCTCTAGAGATTAGATCATATATGAGATAATATGCTCTTTGACAAGTCAAATAATAATAAGATTGGAATTAATTTCTATAGACAATTATAATTATTTAATTTATATATCTTGAATACATATAGATATACATTAATTATATTTGTTTACTCACTAACATGAGTTTCATATATTTGTACATACCTGACAAGGGATTATATATTTATAATTACTTAGATCTGTGCTCTTCCTTATACACTGATATGTTAGGATTAACAAGGCAGAAATAACAATTATGTGCAAATATAACTAATATCAAAAAATAATAAACCACACAGAATAGAACACCAGACACACAGATTTAACGTGGTTCACCCAATCCCTGGGCTACGTCCACCAATAGCGAGTCCAATATTATTATTATCCAGTGATTACAACTTGATTACAATCCATAATCCCTTACAGCCCAATTCTGCCGCAAGTACTAAAATCATACATCATGAAAATCCCTAACCCTAAGCCATATTATACAATATTTTCCCGCTTTAGGGTTAGAATGAGTTATAAGTAGTCAGCCCAAATAACCAAAAAAGTAGTCGGCCTCAAAAAAATGTACAGTACTTTCTTGGATAGTACTTTCCTAATTAGTCACCACAAGCTAACATGATAAGGGTTGTATATGTTTATATATATACTTCTGTATACTGCTAGACTGATATCGATTGTCTGATATATATATATATATATATATATATATATATATATATATATATATATATATATATATATATATATATATATATATATATATATATATATATATATATATATATTAAAAATAAGTAATGTCTGATATTCATTCCCTTATATCTCCCCTATTTCTAGCAATGTTTATCAATCCACTTTAATATCATGTTGCAAAGATTGGAAGAGTTGCGTCTCTTCATAGCAACCACTTCATCGCACCACTTAGTTAATCACTAGTCTTAACTAATCATTGTTCTAACTATCAGTGATTTCTATGAACAATATATGGATCAGTCTTATTATGCCATCGTGCCATTGACTAGTCCTTGACCCCGATTGTCTTGTTTTAGCATTGTTGTATGTGATTGTGTTTATCGGTCAGTAAGGGTAGACTACATCAACTAATCTGCTAGTGTGGACTTCTGTTGCCCATCGACTGTCCTTTGTATTTGTTAATTAATTAATTTATTACTTAATAATTATTCTTTTGTAATTATTTATTAATAATAAACTTATTTACTTATTAATTATTAATTGTAAATTATTAATAATAATTTACTTATTAATTAACACTTATATATTCAATGCATATTATTTATATATTTGACTAACTTCTCACTTAATTATTTAATAATGAGATTGATGACTGATAAATATATTTCAATATTACATATATGGGATATTACAGTATTACTAATTTATTATATATCCAAAAATAAAATTTAATGGGAGGGGATATCACATAGTGACCTTGTGAAAGCTTGAAGATTGAAGAATCATTAGACAAGGAGAAAGGAAAAAGACTCTCGAGTGACTGTTATGGGCAAAATGGACTATTGTCTCAACTCTCAAGCACCTAGCTGCACTTGAATCAAAGTTTTGGGTCATTTGGCTGCATGAGTATTTCATTTGACGTGACAAAATATGGATCCATATTTCACCTATGCTAAAACTGAGAAGTTCACCTCTTACCCCTCACTTATAGTTGTTCCTTTAAGGGAAGATTGTAGGACCATGATAGCCTTTAGTTATATGTACTAAGTGTTACAATGGAACTATGTTGACTTTATTTTGTAGTTGTTTAACATGAGAATTTGTAGATTAATAGGAGTTCACATTTTTATGGGAACGTATCATTCAATTGAGCATTAATGCCCATCTATATCTAGGTAGATGAACATAACTCATGTACCTCATGCTAGTGTTCTTGGATTATACTAGAGATAATCCAACCGCCTGTGAGGGTTGTCACTATTATTAATTGGTTTAAAAGGAGGATCGCCTATGTGTTATAGCACTTTATATAAATACTCACTATTTGGATAATGTCTAGTCTAATGAAAAATAGTGTATACAAGGTATCCAAGCACACTAGCATGAGGTACATGAGTTATGTGCATCTCACTAGTTATAGATGGGCAACTATGGCACACTAGTATTTGTGAATTCCTATTAATCTACAAACTCTCATGTTAAAAAACTACACAATAAAGTCAACATAGTTTTGTTAACATGGCCAAAGTTAAAATTAAATTATCTAAAACAAATGGTGCCTTAGAGGGATAGAGGAACACTTTGATAAAGAAGTTTGACTATTGTTTGTGAAAATGCCTCCAGGGAATGCAGGTACTGCCAGGGAGATCCAAGAGTTGAAGGAGAAGAACACAAGGTTGCAGGAATCTTACAATGTACTTTTAGCTAGGCTTGAAGCACTGGAATCCAATCAAAGAAGAGCAGCAAATGAGGGTGTTGATAGTGAAGAAGAGGAAGAAACCCATAAGGAAGGGGAAGGAGAGGAAGAAGAGGAACAAATAGATCCTGAAGAGCAGAGGACAATCAAGATATTCAAGGCTATGAAGAATGAGCAGCATAAGGTGAGGGGAGATATCCCTATGTTTGATGGAAGTATGAAAGAAGAAGAGTTTTTGGATAGAATAGAAATAATAGAGGAGGTTCTTCAATGAGGGGAAGAGGAGGAAGGACAAATCAGGTTTGGGAAGAAAAGGACAAAGGATTGAATAGGGCAATGCTGCACAGTCCTAGAAATGCAGACTTTTGGGATTTGAACTATGTTCAAATAGGTACAGTCAAGTGTCATATTGAAGGGCAGCCAGTAAAAAACCATGTTCAAATGTGGATATCTAGTGGGTAGAAAGAACCAACTGTCAAGGCACCATATTCCTAAAGTATAGGTTCAGACTCAGACATCCAATGCCAGGACTGATTCTTGGGACAAGATTCCTTTCAAAGGTGGTGAACATGGTGCAGGGGCACCTAGAACATCCAAAGACTACCGGGAGTCCATAATGACAACCATCCACCTAATGACATATAAAGACATCAATTAGAATGTATTGGCACCTATAATGGCCTATAAGGTTATTCCATGCAATGCAAAAGGCAAATATGTAATAAGTCTTAAAAGGCCTAATAGGCCTTAGGACCAAAATAAGAGCCTAGGATGGTATTTGGTGTTCCAAGTTTATAATATTTTATATTTTATATTTTATATTAATAATGCTTAATAAGTTCATTTGGGTCACATTTCAAAGTCTTAAGGCTTCATTATCTTTAAAAGTTTCAAAAACTCCAAATTTGTAATGTTGCAAATTCAAAAATTCTGAAATGCAACGGTTATTAGAAAATGGAGGGAATTGGATTTTGTTATTTTTTAGTGAAAAATAATCCATCCAACCGATTGGGATTGGTTGGGGTAGTTTCTAGGAGTCCATCAAATATGCGAAAGTTTCATTGTACGACAGAAGAGGCAAGGTGTATAGACTGTACTGAGTTTTTTATAAATAAACTTCTTTCAAATGCAATTTCCTTGAGCTCTTAGAGTTATTTTGGATTAATTTTGTCATTTTATTACATTTCAATACATTTGGAATAGTTAGATATTGATCCTAGACCATATCTATGCATTTGTGAGGTCTGTATTTGTATTTTTACTCAATTAATTCTGACTGGCAGAGTAGTTTCAACCATTCTTTTGATAGTTTTGTGAGTTTCCAATTGAATATGGTCATTCCATGACCTCTGACCACTATAACACATGGAATGACTGAGTATTAACATGTACTATAGTTCCCTAATTCATTAATGTAATGAGAAGGAAGAATGTTTGGGTGATCACCATAATTTATAAAGGAAACTTAATGAATTTTATTGGTATGCTACAATAGTAGCCATTTGGTCTGAAGGAGGAACATAGATTATGATTTGGATCATCTTATAATGATCATCTAATAGTGAAAAAACTACCTATTGGACCTAGAAGTGATCGGAGATAGGAGATTTAAGAAACCCTTGGATTAAGGGTTTAGAAGTACTAAATTTGGGGATTTTGGGGTTCTCGGTGGACTGAGCCCTATTCCCTTGAGGTTTGTTCATTTTTAGACATTATTAAAGACTAATGAAGGTTTGGAGTCTTGGGAGTGTAAGGAGTCTATGGTTGCTTTGTTATTTGGGGTCTTTTAAAGCACTTCTAAAACCATAGTGTGTAGACAGTCACACCTGGTCTAAAAGAGTACATAGAAAGCTGGTAGTAGAAAGCTGACTACCTTAGTTTTATGTCAAAAATGGTCTAAGGATGACTATCATAGGATTTCTTTCAGATCTCTCCACCAAATGATCTCAGACTAGTCACAATTAAAAGCTATGACTACAAGTAGACTTCCTATGGAGTTAGATTTGACATTTGAATCCACACGAAGTCGGTAGAAAACAAATACTAGTAAAAAAAAATGTTAAAAACACATTTTTCTCAATCTTGTTTTCAATATTTCCTCTTCCAACCTTACAATCATAACCCTAACACTAGTACATTTACAGCGTAACATGATGCGATGATTCATAAATTTAGGGTTTTGCAAGTTCATCTTTGAATCAAATGTATATAAACAATGATAAAAAATGTGCCAGCAAATACCAAATACATGATGCCCTAGTTCATTTCTCACAAGCCCTAAGTAGGTAACCAATAAAACAATGCTAGATAAATGTAGAGTAAGGAAATCCTTATAGGAGGTCCTCCTTTTATACCAAATCATAGTGGAAACCCTCACAGGCAAGTGGTCCTCCTTTTACTCTCAAAAAATAAAAGTTCAAATAATCATAGGCTCCAGCTCCTTTGCACGCTCCAAGTTAAAATCAAACAATGAAATGACATATGAAATCTTTTTTCTTTTTAAAGTTATGCCTGTGTTGGTCAAAATTCTGACCTACATGGTATTGGTCAAAATTTTGACTAACATGGGCATGGATTTTAAAAAAAGGAAGTTTTCCTTCTACAATCTAACCAACCTAAACCTTTTTAATTGATGGTCAAAAATTTTGGTAGAAAAATGAGGTCAAATGTAGTAGTGACAAAAAAGGGGTTGGGGGAAAAAGTCACCCTGCGAGAGTCACAAAACACTCAAGCAGGAACCATACAACTATTCATCAAAAAACAAACATATAAAGGGAAACCCTCAAGCTGTGAGGGTAGTTGAAAAAGAGGGAAGATGATCTTTGTCATTAGGATTACCCCAAACATTGGGCCCTAGGGTCTGGTCAGGAACCGACCAACCATCTTCTTTTTCTTCTTTCTCCAATTCTCCTTCCTCCCATCTAGGCAATATAGCAAGTGCCAGATGGGGGACTTTGTCAAAAGTGGTAGGAGGCCATGTAGGAACATTGGCTGAGGGCCAAGAAAAGGTAGCAATAGTAGAAATAAGCGGTGATGCCATTGGTGTGGAGTCCTAGAGTGCCTAGTGGAGGAACTCCAACTATGATGATGGCCCTTGGGTGGCGTGCGGTCAGTTGAGAGAGAGTTTGGAGGCACCCTAGCAATAGTACATGGGGAATTTCTTGATGATGGGTGCTCCCCTTAATACCACAAACACATAACAAAAATAGAGAAACAACAACAATATGCAAGAACAAAAAATTGGCTTCTTATTATCTCCACAAATGTGGAATTACAAACTTTCAAAATTACAATATGTAAAGCCACATGGGCATTCCCTTACAATATTCTATAGGACAAAGCCTCAAATCAATACCCAGATCTACTACCCAGAACTGCCCTAGACAACACTACGGGCCTTCTTTATATAGGCAATTTCCACCACTCGAGAAGGTTCTAGAAATTTAGCCCTTAGGGCTGACCAAACTTAGAATTATTTTATTTTTCAATTTATTACATCAAAGTCAGCTCAAAATAACTTTTGAAACCCAAACAAAAATTTGGAAGGAAAATTATTTTCTGCCATTTGAGGTGGCCTGACTTCCAGAGACCATAAGTCATCACCAGTTGACCCTATTGACTATTATAACCCCATTTCGGAAAGGCCACAAAGTGCTCTACAAGATTGACTTATGCAAGCACCTATCACCCAAATTCTCAACCTCATCCAAGACCTCTAAAGCTTTCAAAATTGAGTTCAAAGTTTCTGTACCCTGCTGCCAATACCGAAAATCTTCAATATCATCAAAACTAGACCTGATCTAGCCATGAAACATTAGTGGCAGGCTGATATGACTGAGATGAACCTCCACATGTAAAATCAAAACATTCTGAGATCATATGACCAATTTACTAAAAATAGCAAGTTCCCATAAATAACAGCTCTGCACAAGATAGCCCTTATTGAATACAAAAACAAAAATATTTTTGGGTGATGCAAGATTGCTCTTACACCCAGGATGCTCCTGCATCAGACACCCGGGGTAATTTGAGAAGTGACTCTATCATGACTTAGGTGTGCAGCAGAAAACCAAGATGGTTAACCTCCTCCTTTGTCAGCCATGATGAATCTTCAATAGTTCATCCTTTCCACTTGATCAGATATTCTTCATATGTCCTATTCCTTGTGCTTCTACCAACATGACTATCTAGTACATCCTCAATCTCCTTGGTAGCTGAACTGGTTGCTAAAATACTCCACTGTGCTATTGTGATCTCATCTTCAACACCTCCCTCATGATACTCTATCAGATCTAAAATGTTAAACACTGGTGAAATATTCAGCTCAGTAGGCAATTCTACTTCATATGCATTTCCTGAATCATGCTTCTTCAGTATTTTACATGGCCCAAACTTCTTCATTTTCAATTTTTTATATGTACCAACTGGAAATCGCCTCTTCTGCAAATGAACCATGACTTCATCTCCAACCGAAAATTCCTTATGCCTCCTTTTTTCATCTGCCTTAGCCTTATACTGTGCATTCATCTTGGTAATGTGCTTCCTCACCTCTGCATGGATGTTCTTAAAATGTTCTTAAAAATCCTCAGCTTTAGCACTACTTATTTCTCCTTTATCTATCTTTCTCAACTCAGATGCATTTCTTGGACTACTCCCATATACAATATGGAATGGTAATTTGCCAGTGCTCCTATTGACATAATTATTATATGCAAATTCTACCTGTGGTAAAATCAAATCCCATCTTGTTGGCTTATCTCCAACCAAACATCTTAGCAAATTTCCCAAACTCCTATTCACCACCTCTGTCTATCCATCAATTTGTGGATGATGTGATAAACTAAACTTCAAATATGTCTTCAACTTGTTCCATAATGTACACCATAAATATCCAATGAACTTAGTGTCCCTATCTGAAACTATACTCTTTGGCAAACCATGTAGTCTCACCACTTCTCTGAAAAATAATTCCGCTACATGAACAACATCATTAGTCTTCTTGCAGGGAATAAAATGTGCCATCTTTGAAAATCTATCAACTACCACAAAAATTGAATCATGTCCCTGCTGTGTCCTTGGTAAACCAAGAACAAAGGCCATACTGATATCTTCCCAAGGTTTCTCTGGTACAAGTAATGGCTAATACAACCCTTTATTCTACTTCACTCCTTTCGCCATTTGACATACTCTACAACTTTGTACAAACTTCTTGACATCTTGCTGCAACTGTGACCAATAATAATTCTCACTAACCAAAGCAAGGGTTTTATCACGACCAAAATGTCTAGCCAATCCTCTGCTATGCTTCTCCTTGATGAGATTCTCCCTCATAGAACTTCTTGGAATGCACAACTGAGTCCCTCTAAATAACATATCATCCTGAATCATGAAATCTAACCACTTCATTCTATCTAGAGTAATAGGTTCTTTACAAGTTTTCCAAGCTTCACCAAAATCAGGATCCTCTGGATACAAATTCTTGATTTCTTTAAACCCAACCACCTCAATCTGCATCTATGTCAGCAATAGTTTCCTTCTGCTAAGCGCATCTGCAACCCTGTTAGACTTTCCACTTCTGTGTTTCAAAACAAATGTATAACTCTACAAAAACTCAACCCATTTCAAATGCCTTTGATTCAACTTTTCTTGACTATTCAAATATTGAAAAGCTTGATGATCAGTATACAAAAAAAACTCTTTAGGAAGCAGAGAGTGTCTCCACTTCTTCAATGCCTGAACTATAGCATAAAATTCCTGATCATAAATATAATATTTTCTCTTGGCATCATTTAACTTCTCACTAAAATAAGCAATAGGTTTACCTTCTTGGCTCATAATAGCTCCTATTGCAGTACCACTAGCATTGCAGTCTACTTGAAACACCTTATTAAAATTTGGAAGTGCTAAAATAGGTTGTTCTATAAGTTTTTGTTTCAACAGTTTAAAACTCTTATCTACCCCATTAGTCCACTTGAACTCTTTTCTATCCCCTCTCATTGTTTTAGTCAAGGGTCCACAAATACTGCTAAAATTTTTGATAAACTTTCTGTAAAAGCTAGCCAAACCATGAAAAGATCTTATCTCAGTAGCACTCCTTGGAGTAGGCCATTCAAGGATAGCCTATACTTTCTTTGGGTCCATTTTTAGACCTTCCGCTAAAACTACAAATCCAAAATACACTAACTCTTGCTTCAAAAAACTGCACTTCTTCAAATTAATCAACAATTTCTCATCTCTCAGCTTCTCAAACACCATATGAATATGCATCATATGCTCTTCCAATATCAAAGATCAAAACATCATCTAGGTACACAATGACAAACTTACCTAGAAATTCTTTTAGAACCTCATTCATGAGCTGCATGAAAGTGCTCGGTGCATTGGTTAGCCCAAAAGACATGACTAACCACTCATACCATCCTTCCTTTGTCTTGAAGGTAGTCTTCCATTCATCTCCTTCTCTTATCCAAATCTAGTGATATCCACTCTTTAGATCTATCTTTGAGAAATACACAGCTCCACTCAAACAATCCATAATATCATCCATTCGTGGCAATGGAAACCTATACTTGATCATGATCTTGTTTATTACTCTAGAATCTATACACATACTCATGTACTTGTCTCTTCAACTCTTCACTTTCTACTGGTGTCATTCTTTGTGCTGCCTTGTTTGGAAAACTTGCTCCTGGAATCAAATTCATCTGATGACTGATCTTCCTTACTGGTGGTAATCAATCAGGTACATTATCAGACACAATATCCTAAAACTCATTCAACAAATCTGCAACCTCTACAAGTACATCCTCTACTTCTTCTTTACCAGCTTTTAGAATTAAAGAAAAACACACATGCTCATGCCTCATACCATCTAGGAATTTTCTTCCATCAACAAATGTTATTCTTGCATTACCACATACCTTTTCTTTGGTCTCCTTCAATGGCTTTAGCTTATGTTGCACTCCATCCTTTGTTAGGGAATAGGTATTCACATGACCATCATGTACAACACATCTGTCAAACTACCACCATCTACCCAACAACATATGACATGCATCCATAGATATGATATCACATAGTACCTCATCTTGGTACCCACTGATCTTGAACTTTACCAGGCACTATTCACTGACCATGACCTTATGGTCATCCTACACCTAGGTAATCTGATATGGATGTGGGTGTTTCTATCTTTTGAGCTTCAACTTTGTCACCATCTCTTCTGATACCAAATTGTTAGTGCTTCCACTATCAATAATCACATCACAACATTTGCCCTCACACTTGCATCTAGTGTGAAACAAGCTCCTCCTTTGTTCAGGTTCATTCTCACCACTCAGCAGGACTCTTCTGTTAATCAGTGTTTCTCCTCTTTCAGCATCTTCTGAATTTGATGATCTGGCATCTTCATCTACATGTGCAACTCTAGCCTAGCCTTCATTTCTCCTATCTATTCTACCTTGGCACTGAGGACATTCAAATGCCCTATGACCTTCTTCTCCACAGTGAAAACATGTTCCATGAAAGCCTCCTCTTCCTTGGCATTGAGGACATTCAAATGCCCTATGACCTTCTTCTCCACAGTGAAAACATGTTCCATGAAAGCCTCCTCTTCCTGAACTTTGTCCTCTTCCTGTTCCTCTCTGATCTCTATTATTCTGACCTTGGAAATGATTGAAATTATTTACTCTCTAATTTTGTCTACTACTGGCCTCATCCTTCTTTTTCGGATCTTCATTTCGGCCTCCATATGATCATCCACTAGATTGTCCACCGTGACCTCTTCCATTTTTCTGGCTCTTGAACTTCTTGTTCATCTTTTCCTCTACTTTTAGGGAAAACTAGTATGCCTCTTCAATACTGTTCATTCGAACCAGATTTAGCTCCTCCTGAATGCTTGGCCTCAACCCATTAAGGTAACAAGCAACTTTCTCCTTATCAGCTTCCGCATGGCCTGTTCTAATGAGGATTTGATAGAACTCCTCTGTATACTCCTAAACAGATCTTCTTGCTTGCTTTGAACTTTGCATCTTCTTTAGTAGGTCAAGCTCATAATCAACAGGAATGAACTGTCACTTCAATTTATCCACCATCTGATCCCATCTTGTGATTTTATCTTTCCCTCTTCTATTTCACTCCAATTAAATCTCTTGCCACCAAATCTTTGCATGACCTTTCAGTCTGGCCTTCGTGAATTTGACCTTATCAGGATCCTCAATATCTTCATACTAAAAATATTCTTCACATTCATTGATCTAGTCGATAAATTCTTCTAGGTTAAGATTTCCTAAAAATGTAGGAACCTCAATCTTAGGTTTGTTTCCAATTTTGGAAATGGCCCGAAAAAGTTATTCTTCTTGTCGATTGAAAATTTTTCCTTCTTCTTCTTGATTGTCATTTCATTCTTTGGCTTCATCCTCACTTTCATCTCTAACATTAAGATTCATTCCTCTGCGAATCTCTTCCTGCAATGCTCTCACTTGTCTCTGGAGCACTCTAACCTCAGGTGTTACAACACCAGCTCTTCCACCACATTCCCTTCGTGGAGGCATTTTCATGATGTGCACTGAAACCCTAACCATGATCTTTGTGCAAACTACCTCATAGTCAACAATCTGTTTACACACTCAGGAAAACCTGGTTTTGATACCACTTGATGAAGGGTGCTCCCCTTAATACCACAAACACATAATAGAAATAGAGAAACAACAACAATATGCAAGAATAGAAAATTGGCTTCTTATTATCTCCACAAATGTGGAATTACAAACTTTTAGAATTACAATATGCAAAGCCACATGGGCATTCCCTTACAATATTCTGTAGGACAAAGCCTCGAATCAATACCCAGATCTACTACCTAGAACTGCCCTAGACAACACTATGGGCCTTCTTTATATAAGCAATTTCCACCACCCGAGAAGGTTCTAGAAATTTAGCCCTTAGGGCCAACCAAACTTAGAATTATTTTATTTTTGAATTTATTACATCAAATTTGGCTCAAAATAACTTTTGAAACCCGAACAAAAATTTTGAAGGAAAATTATTTTCTTCCATTTGAGGTGGCCTGACTTCCAAAGACCAGAAGTCATCACCAGTTGACCCGATTGACTAATATAACCCCAATTTCAAAAAGGCCATGAAGCGCTCTACAGGCTTGACTAGTGCAAGCGCTTGTCACCCAAATTCTTGACCTCATCTGAGGCCTCTAAAGCTTTCAAAACTGAGTTCAAAGTTTCTCTACCCTACTGCCAATACCAAAAATCTTCAATATCATCAAAACTAGACCTGATCTAGCCATGAAACTTTACTGGCAGGCTGATATGACTGAGATGAACCTCCACATGTAAAATCAGAACATTCCAATATCATATGACCAACTTACTAAAAATAGCAAGTTCCCATAAATAGAAGCTCTGCACAAGATAGCCCTTATTAAATACAAAAACAAAAATATTTTTGGTGATGCAAGATTTCTCTTACACCCAGGATGCTCCTACATCATTGCCCTAGTGCTATAGAAGCTCATACAAATGGGCAACCTCCAAGGCCACCTTGTCTACTTGCATCTGAATCTCCATTATGACATTATTACAAAGACATCCCTTAGCATAAAGAGAGATATGAATATTTAGAGAACTATGAGAAAAAAGAATAATATTTCATTCTTTCCATAAAGTAAACAAGATCTCCATCATGAAAGCATGCCATATCTGGGTGTACTAGGAAGGCATTCTAGGAGAGTCACCAGGGAGTGCCATATGCCAAGAAAAATGCTCAGGCTAAAAAGGTGAAAAAAAGTCATGAATCCAAATCCAATAATTCAAGGCACAATGACAAAACCAAAAAATATGCATGATATATTTAGAATGACCAAAAAAAGGGCATTTAGGGTTAGGTACACCCAAATGATAGAGCTGAGCTCTCAAAGGTAAGCCCTAGTACAGCAAACACTAGGAAAAATGTGCAATCTTAGGCTCACTGACAGAGTCCCAAATAGTGTGAAATTGCCAGCTCCAATTCTTTTGGAAAGAGGAAAGATGCCATCTTTGGTTGAGAAAATCAATCATGGGAAAATGGGGCACAATCCAAGAATAGCCAAGCTTGGGCTTGTAACTAGTGAAAGGTATAGAAGGATACTATTTCTAGTCCTTCCACCAAGGTTTAACTGACTGAATTCCTAACTTGTGTATGTGGGGTAGGATGGCTGAAACCAACAAGTCATAAGTCTAACTATTTGGGTGGATGAGCCAAAAATACACATAAAGGTCATCCCAAGAGCGAAGACTCATAGTGGATTTGGAGAAAACATCTTTCGGAGTTTGAATTCCATGTTTGTGAAAACATAGAGCACTAAAACCCTGGATTCTGGAAAGAGGAATCCCTTGCTAAGAAAATAAAGGGGACCACCAAACATTCTTCTAGTTGAGAGAAAGACCATCACAAAAACCAATCCCAGCCTAGCGAAGCCAGGGTTTGATAGACTCCCAGTCTCTCTAGATACTTTTGGTGACAAAAATTCCTTGGATCTAAATAGGTTATTTCATAACAAGGAGGGTTTTAAAGCCAATCCCCTTCCAAGTGGGATTGTGGAAAGGGAACCCTGAAGAAATGCAGTGTC
This sequence comes from Chamaecyparis obtusa, assembly GCA_027943335.1. Lineage (NCBI taxonomy): Eukaryota > Viridiplantae > Streptophyta > Pinopsida > Cupressales > Cupressaceae > Chamaecyparis > Chamaecyparis obtusa. Next base: position 268,194 of record BSBK01004758.1, on the reverse strand, counting down.
GAAGTAGAATTTTCTAGGCCTCATTATCAATGAGACACCACATGATCCATTTTGCACAAAGGGACAACCCTTGTTTATGAGTATCAAGCAAGCCAAGCCCACCTGAGGTCTTTGGGAGGCAACAAAAATCCTAGGAAACTCTATGAAAACCATGATGGTCAATTCTAGAAGCCCAAAGGAAGTCCTGCAATAATTCCTTGAGCTTCTTGTAAGAGGATTTTGAGGGAGTCTAGCATGAAGAATAATACACATTCCTAGCTACCAAAACCTTGGAGTAGATCTAAAACTTACTTGCAAGAGAGAGCTTCTTAGTGATCCAATAGGTAAGCTTTTTTTCAATTTCTGCTAGAACTGCATTCCATAGCTCTATAGGATTACCTTGAAAAGAAAAGGGAATGCCCAAGAAGCAGAATATTTCTCCACACTAAATCTTGGACCATCCAAACTTAGAAAACTAGGGTGGCTCAAGAAGGATAGATTGGCTGTAGCAAAGGGTTTTATTCCATTGAATGGTAGAACCAAAGGCTAGAAAAAAGGTATGTAAACACTGCAAGCCTACCTTGATATTCTCTTCATCCTCTTCTAGAGTGTGGAAAGAATCATCGACAAAATGACCATTGACCAATTGTTGAGAAGAGTCTATAAAGAGATTCCCCAAACATGAACCATAGAAATAGAGTGAGAAAGCAAGTAGCCAAATTCTTTGACCACCAGAACATATAAGGCAAGAGCCAGCGGAGATCCTTGTCAAATTGACTGAAAGAATCCAAAAGTAGAAGACTGGTGGCCATTGATGGTGATGTAGGTAGAGGCATCTCTAAAAATCATATGCACAAATTGAAGAAATCTAAGACCAAATCCAAGAGCGTGAACCATAGCTAAAATAAAAGGCCATTCAATGTGATCATAAACTTTAGAAAAATCAATTTTTAGAATGAGGGCTTTCTGATGAGACTTATGAGCCCATTCCATACCTTCCCAAACTGCAATGATATTGTCAAGAATTAAGCATGACTTGATAAAGCCATTTTGTTTCGGCCTAACAATCTACGTCAGAATGTGATGGAGTTTGAGAGCCAAAGCCTTGGCAATGATCTTGCAAGAGACATTAAGCAAGGTAATAGGCTGCTAGTTGTAAATATCCTTTGGGTCCCCAGCTTTGGAAATGAACTTGATATTTCCTTGGTTAATGAAAACCCCAAGAGATTGGGAATGAAAAGCTTCAAGGTAGACTTGGTGAAGATCAGAACCAATGGCATCCCAAAGGGCTTTGTAAAACTCACAAGGGAAGCCATCGCATCCTAGGGATTTATCATCAGCCATAGAAAACACCACTTCTCAAAGATCCTATAAGGAAAGAAGTTGATCAGAGAGAACCCACTAGGATGGGGAAAAACATTGAGGAACAAAAGTAGTGTAGTCAACAAGAGCTTTCTCACTAGTAGGAGAAGATCCCTGAGTGGAAAAGACTTGTTCATAGTGATGAACAAAGGCTTGCAAAATATCAAGAAGCTCCATGAGGAGACTGTGACCTTCTTTAATCATGGTCATGCCCATATTGGTATGATGAGAATGGAGAGCAGCAAAAAAATATATACAAGCTTGGTCTCCTAATGTTAACCAGTGCATTCAAGCTTTGATCTGGGCACCTCTGGCATCATAGTTGTCTACAACTTGCTTCTAATGATGTAACTTGGCAAGGTAAAGTTGCAGGTCCTGATTGAAAGGACTTTGGGCTAAGCTCTCAATGGAAACACGCAAGGCCATGGTATTCACATCAAAATATCCATAGTGATACTTGGCAATATACCTACCATAAATGCACAAAAAACATGTTGTACACCAGATGGCATCATTCCACCATTTAATCTAGCTTGGCAACTGAGATGACTGCGGCTCAAGGTTCCAAACCTAATGAATGTGTTCCATCGTGGAATGGTGGTGAAGGACATAAGTATTAAAGAAGAATTCTGTGGTGGGAGGTCATGCCTTAGCTTTCTACCAAACAATATTAAATTGAATGGGGAAATGATCTGACAAGGTCACATCAACAAGAGGAGTAACTGATAAGGATTGCTTTTTGGAAAAAGTGAAGAAAGATTGTGCTGAGATCATAACACGATCAAGCCTTTTATGAATTTTTTTAGATGAGGCTCTGAAATTAGACCAAGTGTGCTAAACCCCATCAGAATGGTGGTGGCCAACATTAGGATCAAAAGCCTTAATATATGATGCATGTAGTGCTAGGCTTCTCTCTCCCCAACTGTACAGTGAAAGGGAAAAAGGCCATCCTTGTTAGATGCCATTTTGACCATATTAAAATCACCAAAAAAAAGCCAAGTTAGAGGCAGCAAAGAATCCGCAAGCCAATGCCAAAGGTGAGATCTCTCAACAACATCATTGGGAGCATAAACATTTACTATGCCAAAAGAATGATTCTCAATAATGAAAGTGGCCCAAACAATTCTCTTCATGGGATCTAAGCCATTACTAACCCAAAAAAGAATGATAATGAGGAGAAAGGATAGTAACAACTCCACCTCAACTAGCCTCATGCTGAGAACAAAGAGAAAGGCTCTTAGGCCAGATAAATTTGCAAGCAACATCAAGCAAAAAACTAGAAATTTTAACTTCCTAGAGGCATAAAACATCCAGATGACAAATACAATGATACACATCCTTGAAAGAAAACTTTTTGGGTAGGTCTGTCAGACTAGAAACATTCCATGAGATGTACTTCATGGAAAAATAGTGTCATCCATACCATCACCTTCCCCAAGGGAAGAAAAACTATTAGATAAATAAGCTGGGGTGAAAGCAATCCCAGAAGACTCCATGGAAATAAATTTCATTTTTCCTGCATGCCTTGAAACCCATTCTTAGCATGCCTAGGAGAGCTATGAGAAAGGTGAAAAGGAGCAAGAGAGGAAATCTTAGTGGCCAGCTGAGGTGCACGAGCTAAAGGAATGACAATGTGGGAGTCAAAAACTTCTTTCCCCTGTGAAGCAGGGCTTGAAATCAAAGCAACCTTTTCAATGGGAACTTCAATAGTCAGAGGTGTCAGTTGGGATGTGGAAGCCAAAGTAGGAGGCTTTTCTTGCATGTTTCCATGACTGAATATAACCCGATTATCTTTCTTAACTTCCTCTTTTTCTCCACCATCAGCCGGTCGAGAACCAAAATCCTTGGGAGGAGACTTGGTATGAGGCACTGCTAAAGGGAAGTCCTTAATATTTTCCTCTACAGATTGACAACAATAATAGGTGTTGGGAAAGTTGAGATAGAGCACCTTCTGAGTGAAGGTGGTTTTTCCAACCTAAATCTCAACAGACTCCTTGAGTTCCCTAGAAAGGTCGACCTCAACATAGAGCCTCTTTTGAGGCTGAGGATTGAGAAAATAGTCATGCTCACTATAGATAACCCTACCTAGTGTTTGCGCTATGGCATGCATGAATGGCCAACATGGTAGGGGGACACTAGGAAAATTGACCCACACATGAACTTTTAGCTTCTTGTCGTCATAGATGAAAAAGTCTCGAGACCAATGCTGAAAAATTAAAAGGGAAGCCCTAAGGTTCCAGGGACCTTTGGAAAATATGGCATCTACATGGGAAGGATTAGAAAAGAGAAACATAAAAAATACCTTGGTGAGGCTTTGAATGCCATCCAAGAAGATTCCATGAGGAATCCAAGCTTTCACAACCCAGTCCTTGATAACATGTTTAGGGGGGTTGCGACCCAGAAAATAGCCAATAAGGGTATATGTTTCAAGCCAAGTACATGCATCATCAAACTCATGTATGGGAAAAACAATATTAGGCTGAGGCATACCTCGTGGAACACTTTGGGAACAATTTACAAGGATGTTTTCTTGGCGGTGCCATTTCTATCTGTAACCACACCAACACCAGCATCAACTATTGGGTGAGTAGTGGTTGGAGCCATAAATACTAAGCTATTTCCCGTAATAACTATAGAGTGAAAGGACAGAGAGATGCAGAGAAGCGATGCAAAGCAAAACCCTAGCAGAGTGTAGAGAGAACATGAGATAATTGTTTTTGAATTTGGTTAAATTAGTGGTTTCATGCTATTGTAAGATAGAGAGGATATTTAGATTAATAATGAAGAGTTGTGAAATTTGAAACAATTTATTGTGTGTTCAAATTTTCTTTGTACTTGTTCATGGTTAAAATTGAGATGTATCAAAAGGATAGATGGGAGGTATATGGAAGTTGTTCGCATGTGCATAGGTTCCACTATGATGGAGGAAAAATGGAGAATATAAGTCATTATATTGTAAGCACATTTATTTTTTATAGTGCAAGATTGGCCTCTCTTTTCGAAGGAGATTTTCTTACTGCAAGGTTTTATCCATGTGAATGATGTGTTACTTGTTGATCTTATGTTGATGATTTATTCCTTATTATTTCTATCTTATGTTGATGTTAGCCATTATTTATTGTCATTTTAAGTTCACCTAAGATAGGTTCATTAAGCATGATAAACATGCTGATTTTTGGCAACATTAAGAATGATCTAACAAAAAAACATGTATGTAATCTAAAAAACAAACCTAAAAAAAATACACAATCCACATATAATTCCATTAAAGAATCTAAAAATTCCTCTTCTAAGGGGGATCATCTAAGAAGGAGAGTACTATATGTTCATATTGCAAGAAAATAGGACATGTATATATTACTATTATTATGAGAAGGATAGTGATGAATTGAAGTATTTTCTTGAGAAGAATATAATCAATTTTCCTTCTAAAACATTTTATTTATATTTTTTTTTCTTCCAAAAAAATTTAATTTGATGGTGGAAAGAGTCACACTTTTGTGAAAAATAAGAACAATGGAGAAGATCTTTGTTCTACTATATGTCATAAATTGAGGAAATGGATTCTAGCTTTAGGATCTTCTCATCATACAAAATATTTTTAATCTATGTTCTCTTCATTTGGGCCTTGTAACATGCAACCTATTTTGATGGGAAACCATGCATATATGAATTTAACTAGGAAGGGATATATTTATACTTGGGATGACACTTTCAATGGTGTATTATGTGTACCGCACTTGACATTTACAATATTCTTTCCATCTATCAAATCACTCATGGTGTAGCAAGAAAGCCTATGGATTTGAATCCTAATTCAATTCTCATAATAGACTTGGAGACTGGAGTGACCATCGCTACTAGGTTGATGCACCATGTACCTTAGTTGTACTCCTTGAACTATGTTCCTATTTATCACATTGATTATTTAGATGATGATTACACTTTTAGTGTCGATTTAGATATCGAGGAGAACTTTGGTTACTTGAACTTGGGTGTCCTCACATGCGATCTAGTTCCTAAACCATACATTTCATCTCCTTCTATTGAGATCATATTTACTATTTCTTCTAATGATTCTTGTATTTATATAATTATGCCTTCATTTGGTTTAGTCTAGCTATATATGTATTGTCTTCTAGATATATTCCTTGGGATAACTACTTGACATGTGTTGCATGTTTTTGGTGGAGTCTTATCTTGTATATTTTGGAAACCTCATTGATGATATCTGCCTTATCTTTGATGGAGATGATTAATCTTCATTTTGTGAGGGAACACTTTGACCCTCTTCTTCATTCTCTAAATGATCATTATTCACAATTTGACATAAGCTTAGATAATTTTGAACAAAAATTATAGGAGGTCTCTTTGTCTTTAAAGAAAACACTTGAGTACTGTTAGCTCTTTTTCATGTAGAATCACCAATTTAGCTATTAAGCTTGACTCTCAGGTTCCCAATTCTAGATTCTTACAGGGAAAAGGCTAATTGATAAGGACCAAGTCCTTCTTCTACTTTGGGATCCACAGACCCAGGCGGGTGTACCTATCTTTAGACTCACTACTTCACAATGAAATCCTATAGTGGATTAGGGGTTCTCACAATGATTCACTAATGTCTTTTGTTGCAACTGATGTAGAGCTTAGAAAGCCAATCCATGATGTTAACAAAAGAAAACAATCATTGCAGAAAAATGGCAAAAGTGACAAGGGTATTCACCCTTCTTCTCTTCGAGCTTAAAACTCAGGCAGATTAACCTATCTGATTCACTTCTACAAGGAATCACCAAAAGCACTTGCACTATTCAATGCAATTGACAAACATTTATGCTCTTAAACATGAAAGGGAAAAGTGATTGGAAAAGATTTTGATTACAAACCTAGTTTAAACCAGTACCTAATCCTGGGCATGGAGTCATGAGATGCACATCAACAGGAAACTTCAAATCTTATACAACTGAAAATCAAACAATGCACCTTGTACACCATTCTCTCTTCCCCCTATCTGGACATCAGATCTTTATGAAACATCATATTATCAACAACAATCTTCAAGATATTACACTTTCCTTGAAAGAAACTTGAAAGTCATTGCACCATTTACCTTGTAAACAGGTATACAGAGATGCCTTACAAATCAATATACAATAATTTGACAAAGACACAAAGAGACATCAAATAAATACAGCAAAGGATTTCCACTGTCTTTCATTGAATCACCTATATCTATCCATTCAAATCACAACAAACTCAAAATGAGAACTCTGAAATGAAACTCAGAACTTGCATTCATGGAACTCAAACTTGCAGAGCCCTGCTCATGCAAAAAGATTGGAACCCCTCAAAATGAAAAGAATTGAGACTAAGAAGAGAAGGGGGAAACACCAGAAAGCATCACCAACTAACACTTGTCAAACTCTGAACTACTCACTGAATGAGTCATGAAGTCTGGAACAGCAAACCTGATCTGCTCTATCCCCTTGAAAACACATGAGTCACCGAACATAACAAATCAAATATCTTAAAAATATCTTCTTGGCTCCCCTGAAACTTAAACTGAAAATAACATGAGCAAATGGCCACCTATGAAAAATCTGCTTCCAAAATCGGAATCCTCGTGTCAATACCTTTCCGACGGTATATTATACTCCATATTTGGCCTAAAAATGAAGCCCCCAGCTATTAAAATAGTCTCCTAGCTCTGCAATTTTTGATATTCGAATTTTTAATATAGTCAAAACTATATTAAAATACATTTATAATTTTGATTTTTTGTCTCTTTGAATATGCACGGGCATGTTCTTTTGAATTTTTAATTCATTTTATGCTTCCACAGGTGCGGGACCCACTTGCCAAGTGGCAACAATCTGGTTGGTAAACTAGCCACCTCATTGCTACCTATTTGTTTGCCACTTGTCCATTTCTAGTTGGCTCACTACTCCAATCAGGTACTTGAAATGTTTCATTTGCCACCTCACTAGAGCACCACATGGTGGCTAGGCGCGTGATCGCATGGGCCAAATTTGGCCCTTGCGATCATGTGACCATCGTCGGATGATTGCATATCTTGAGGTCAGATTTCATGCGGTCGCACACTTAGTCAAAAATAACCTTACCTACAAGTCGAGCCCGCCTGTCATAGAAACAAAGGCACTTACAAAGGGTGGCATGCATAGCCTCTAGAACTTCAACTTATTTCATCATGTGAGTGGACTTGCATATATTCATTACAATTTCCCCATTCCGGATGAATGTGGGATTAAATTGTTGAGAGTTTTTAAACTTTTTTTGCACTTTGTCTCAAAATAATGGGGCCCACCACCGCACCAAATCCTCCAACCAAGGGGCCCAGCAAGAGCCTCTTGTTTCTTTGTTTACAATGCATTGGAGTTCCGTTGTATATAAACACAAAAATAATCCTTCACCCAGCCAATGTGGGATAATTGGTCTTGAAGTTTTAATGGGTAGTTTTGACAGTGCCACACTCAGGTGACTGTAACTCGTGAACCAGGAAGAATTTTGAAAATCTCTCTAGTGAGAATCAAGATAACTAGGTTTGCAACAACATATCCGAAAATGAGCTCGATCCAACGGTTCAATAAAAAGTTACGCCCCCCGCAATATGACTATTTTTTCTTTTCTGCAAATCCGCATTTTCAAAATCCATTGTGTGGGCTATTTCTTCTTTGCTTTCTCAAAAAGACTATTTCCATTTAATACACAGCATCCATGTTACATTTAAAACTCTTCTTTCAATTTTTTCTATGAAAATCTTTCCTTCATTGTCATGCACCACATTTTGATTGCCTTCAGTCTGCAATCACTTTCGTTGGCCAGATATGCCCAGCCAAGCCTTGCATCTCTTTTAAACACTCACACTGATAGCACCTTCTATTGTTTGGTGTGGTGTGTAATGATCACAACCCTCAAAATATATGCACACTTATTAAACAAGCTGGCATTTATATATTCATATTAAGGCTGGCAACCTCTCAAACATGGTCATTTTCCTTCAATGCTCATTTGGATTCCATTTCATTGGCCTTTAGAAACCATTGAAAGAAGATATAATAAACACTCATGTCCTTCGTATCAAACCAATATGCATTGGCAATAGTAGTCAATTCATTGATGACTTTCATTACATTCAAACATGCAATGACACTGGCATCCTTGGTCACCTTTCATTTTGTCCATGTTAAGTATACACACAATCTCTTGAAGACATTAAGCACGAGGCATCACTCTTGATGCACACCTTCCTCTGTAAGACCGAGATACAATCAACCACTTGAAGTAGAAACATGGCGCATCGAAGATTCAATCACATAATTCACTTTTTACATTTTGGCAAAACTGACCATCAACATCGACTGGCTCCCGGAACTGGCTTCTAAAACTGACCAAATGAAACTTTTGAGACCTGGCATCCTGGGCACTAAAACACCTTCACACAAGGAATATGAATCCATAACTAGCTTCCTCAGAAAGTCTAAATGTCGATCACAATAAAATGCCAAATTCAACTAGTTAGAAATATTCTGGATTAAAACAGTGAAAAAGTGCAAAACTGGGTTTGGAATTGGCCTAGGAAAGTGGTCAAACAGATTGGTAGAGACTTAAAAATCACCAGACACTTAGTCTTCTAGGTTTAAAATATGAAAAAAAACTTTCAATTATGCCAGACCTTGAACAAGGCACAAATTACAAAGCTTCAAAGTAGGCTACTTAGAAATCTGAACAGTGCACATTCAGAGAAATTTAATAAATTGTAAATGGAATGACACTAGCAAACTGATCAAATGGGCACATGGGGAGCTAAAAATTGGCAAGATGACTCACTCCCATGCCTAAAATATGATTCCACAACTGGCATGTTATGACCAATCACAAGACAAAAGATATTCAAATGCAAACAGGGCCTGCTACAACAAATTGACACTTAGGCACAAATGCAAATTCGGACAAGTGCTCAAAACAAGACATCACAAAACAACTTGAAACTTGAAATTAGTGACCTGAGATGCCTTCAAATGATAAAGCAAGGGTAATGAATACTTGACATGCATAGTAGACCTTAGAATCTCATCCAGGAAAAATAGGCACAAAAGCACTTATAAGGCCTCAAACTGCAAAATTTCAACAAGGTACTCAAAAACTCATGTTATATTTTTGAGTACCAATAAGTACTTTGATATTTTTCTTCATTCATCCTCACTAGATCTTTAATTATTTTTTTCAGCAATATGTATCAGTACAATTTAGGAGGAATATTTCATCATCAATATAGCGACACTTGATAAGTTTTCATAGACATTATACATTTTAGGATTTATTTTGTAATGCCCGCCAGGGAAGCCAAGAGAAATTAACCTAAACCATGTTACTAAGCTTACAAAATAATATTTTCCTTGAGGTTTTACACTACAACAATGAATATCAATATAGAAGCAATACAAGGTAATACAAATAATACACATAAATATAACTCAAATACAAATTGTCCAATTCTCAAGGGTTCCTTGGTATAGAATTACATATTATTAAATTAAATATTTAGATAAAGTACATTTAGAAAACCCTCATTTACGAATGAATAATAAGATACAATTGATACTAAAAGGTACACACAATGAACCAACATCCACTACACAAGTCACAGGGTATGTAATAATAACTAAGTACAAATTATAGTATAATATCCCAAAAGAATCACATCTAATACACTGATACAAGGTAAAAATATAAACATTGTAAGATAGATATGAACAAGCCTCCAATGAAGAAGAATAAGAAGATAATTGCTACAAGGATGAGCTAGCACTGATATAGGAATGTTGATATCTCAAAAGGTAAAATAATCACTAGCACCGAACCTCGTGGAACCTAAATGGTCCACTCCCACCGTGTTGAGGACATAACAACTGACCCCACTCAGATATCATACACCAAAATCAATAACGCGAAACCTAGGCAAGGGGATCTTGAAAGCTCTCTATCTCAAGAAGTACCACAAACAAATGATAAAGAAAAGATGATAAATATAAAAATGCCAACAATAACCAACACCAACACCACATACCAAAACCAACCACCAAATACTAAATATCAAATATCAACAATTACCAACCACCAAAAGAAAATACAAAATCTATGGAGGAGACTTAGGCTACATATTATGGGAGTGTCATCACATGGCCAACTACTTGAGTTACCTTGGAATGGTCTCTCTAGACCTTGGACCCTCAAGCATTTATCAAGTTGAGTTACCTTGGACTAGCCACTCTAGACCCCAGACCCTCAACATGACCCATGTGGAACCAAAATACCCTCTCATGAAGATGAGGAATTCTAATAATACCTACTCTCTAGGTATCATCTCATTCTCATCCCTAGCCTATATGGGTGCTCAAGGCATGTGTGATGCATATAATTATCTTATTAATATTTATCTAACAAATTTATTAATTCATCACTTATTACACAACTTACAATTGTAGACACTTAAAAATGGCCTATTTCTCTAAAGTGATGACATTACTAACATTCCGCTTAAATTGTTAAATAATCTTTATTATTTAATTAATTGTTTCATTCTACCAAAGTCTTGTTAGAATAACTGAGAGGGGGGGTGAATCAGTTAGATCAGTTATCCTACAGTCCCAATTTTAAATATGTAACACTTCAAAACAATATCAACCAATTCTGCAACTCGGTAACATAAACTACTAAACTGTCTGTGCATTTACTGATTACCAGTTAATTAACTCAAAGTGATTAGCAACCAAACCAAATATGTAGTATGTAAAGTATGAAAATAAAGCAATCATCACAAAAACACATAACAAAATGATTTAATGCGGAAACCATGTAAAGGGAAAACCACCTAGGACCGGTAACCCAAAATAATTTTCACTCTTCTGAAGTGAGCTCGGTGAAGAGCCAACCTTGTTAAAGGTTTACCAATAGATCATTAGGTGTGACCTTGTTAGAGGATTTAACTTTAACCATTAGCTTTTGACCAACATTCACTATGGGGTCAACAATGTTAGAATAACTGAGAGGCGGGGTGAATCAGTTATCCTTAGTCCCAAATACAAAATGTATAACTTCAAAACAAATTCAGCTAATTCTACAGCTCAGTAAATATAACATTGTCAATTATTTTACTGATTATCAGTTAATTTATCATAGTGATTACCGACCAAATAAAAAATGTAACATGCAAAGTATGATATCAAAACAATCACCACATAAACATATAACACGAGATTTAACGTGGAAACCCTGTAAAGGGAAAAACCACCTGGGACCGATAACCCAAAAATTTCACTCTTCTAAAGTGAGCATGGTGAAGAGCTAACCCTGTTAAAGGTTACAAAACACACTATAAGGTGTGACCTTATTAGAGGATTTAACACTAACAGTTATCATCCAACCAACATTCACTATGGGGTTGACATGATAACAATGTACATTCTATGAATGACATATAAGACTTTCAAGTCTACTCGATTAAGAGATTTCTCTATTTACAATGGTTAAAATATAACAATAGTTGATCTAATTACAATACAACTTAATTTGTAGATGTTCAGATCTAATATAAGTCCATACAAATCCTCTTATCAATATATCTATTCAGTTCTTTCAACATTCAATAACTTACTATCACTCGGTAAAGCTCATTGACACTCGATTAACTCTACAGTTTGGTTCTTCTTCAACTAGTCTGATCAAGCATTTATGGAGCTCTGTCCACATGATATCTCTGCTATCTCTTTCTTCTAGCATCCTTTCATAATGCAATCAGTGTCTCTTAAATAGACAACTAAACCATTTTCTTCTCATCCATCAGATTTTGCCACTTTATCTCCTTCATTTATTTTGCCGCTTAAACCTTTCTCAGTTGTTGTTTCATTAACAAATTTTGATTCCATCCATTAGATCTTCTTTGAATTTTATTATCCATAGATCTCAGTAACAAACTTTATCTTTCACTTTGATTACAAGGTACTTTCCAGCTCATCAATTTCTATCGGCAAAACTAGTCATTTAGTTCTTTGTCCATTCTTGGTAAATACAGGGATGTGTTGGTGAATACAAGCTTTGTTGTAATTATGCTCATCGGTATACACTACTCTCACTCGGTGTATACTGGAATGCTTCATTAACCGACCACACTGTATTGTAGTACTTTGCTTCCTTCTTCATAAATGATTAATGCAACATAATCAAGTCAACAAAATGAAGTCATAGACTCATCAATAAGTTACCCAAAGTATTCATTATCCTCATTTGTCATATCCATCTTCCTCTATGTAGATATCTCGGTTCCTTATCTTTTCACTCCTCTTTATAGATGTGTAGATGTTTGTAACTATCATGATAAGTACTATCAAAACTAGTTGACATCAATGACAACATAAAACTGATTCAATTATCTTACACAACAATTCAATCTCTCATCAGGTTCATAATCAGTTGTAGCTCATCAATCTCTCCCTTTGGCATTGATGACAACTCAAATAATATGAAATATACCATACACATACCAAACATGTATTCTACAACTATGTGAACAAATTTTGTAGCTTGATAAGCTCTCCCTAGCTTAATATGTTTAATCACTACGTTACATAATAGCATTAAATGTGCAGACCTTTCTCTACAGATTTGATCTTTAGCAACTCTCAAATTTTCTCTCCCTTAGATAGATGTTCCATTTTTGTTCTTTATAGTATTCATCTTTCCCTTCTCTGATAATCACTTCTTTGTCTGATATTTCATGAACTTCTCTCTCATATATTTCATGATCTTCTCTCCCTTTGAAAATAATGCCAAAGAAATATATATAGCTCTGTATTAGCCAAGTAACTCTTTGTTGTCCTATTCCTATAATGTATCTTTGTATCTCAGTATACCGATATGAAAATCTATGTTCCTAAAATCTTCCACAACCTTAGATAGAATCCAAAGTGTGAACTATGCTACATCAACATGAATGATCTTCTGATAAGATTAGGCTAATGCAACCTCCAGATCACATTAGTGACCAGTAGATAGGGGATGAACCCCAAGTCTAGTCCTCAAATATTCAAAAGTTTCCTTTGGTAGAGGCTTGGTAAATATGTCAGCAAGTTGCTCTTTTGATGTAACATATTCCAACTTAACTTGCTTCTCCTATACCTGTTCTCTTAAGTAGTGATACTTAATAGATATGTGCTTTGTTTTTTAATGCATTATAGGATTCTTTGAAATGTTTATTGCACTTGTGTTGTCACAATATATAATCACCAGCTCAGGGATTACCTCATTCATACCTTCCAACACTTGCTTGATGTAGGCAATGTTTGAACAATTTGTAGCAGCAAAAACATACTCTTCTTAGGTAGTAGATTGAGAAATACAAGGTTGTTTCTTACTTGTCCAAGTAACAAGTCTTTCACCAAAGAAAAATGATCCTCCAGTTGTGCTTTTTCTGTCATCTATATTTCCAGCCCAGTCTGCATCGGTGTAAACTCTAAGTTCAAACTTCCCTTCCTTAGGATACCATAATCCATAGTCCTCAGTTTTCTTCAAGTATCTTAAGATTCTTTTTGTAGCAACCATCTTGACTCCCTAGGATTTTCAAAAAATCTAGCAACTATCCCCACAACATGTGCAATGTCTGGTCTACTATGTACTATATACATCAACTTACCAATCATTGATCAGTACAGTGTCTGGTTCAGCTCTGTAGTTTCATCTTCCTTAGTCATTTTACAACTTGTGACCATCGGTGTTCCAACTAGCATCTTCCTTGCCAAATGTTCTCAATACTTCTTTTATATACTTGGATTGTGTGATGAATATTCCATCATCTTGCTAAATAACTTGCAGTCCTAGAAAGAACTTAATCTCTCCAAACATAGACATATCAAATTCTTTTCTCATTTCATCAGCAAATGATTTACATACATTATCTTGTCCTCCAAAAATAATATCATCCACAAATATTTCAGCAATCAAAATAGTATTATCAGTATTTCCTTTCATATACAAATTGTTATACTCACTTGTTCTAACAAAACCAATACTTAACAAATAAGTATGCAATCTTTCATACCATGCTCTCGGTGCTCACTGTAGACCATATAAAGCTTTGTGTAATATACATACCATGTATTTCTTGTCTGGATCAACAAACCCTTCAGGTTGTTCTATGTAGACTTCCTCTTCTAATATTCCATTCAAAAAAGCAGACTTCACATCCATTTGATATACTTTAAACTTCTTATGTGCTTCATATGAAAGTAACATTCATACTCCTTCAAGTCTAGCAATAGGTGCAAAATTATCACCATAATCTATACCTTCCTCCTGTGCATATCCCTTGCATACAAGTCTATCTTTTTTCCTTGTGACCTCTCCGTTCTCATTCAGCTTGTTTCTAAAAATCCATTTAGTACCGATAACATTCTTATCTTTAGGCCTAGGTACCAAAGTCCATATCTTGTTCTTCTCTATATGTTCTATCTCTTCATTCATTGCATTTATCCATTCCTAATTCTCTAATGCAACTTTAACATTCTTTAGTTCAAATTCAAAAACTAAGCATGTACCTTGTCTAAGCTTGCTTCTTGTCATCATGCTAGCTTGCTTGTCTGCAATGATTTGATTCTTAGGATTAGCTATGTGAAAATAGATAGTGTGGAAGAAGCATACCAATTTTCTTTGAAGGTTGAAGAGAGATTGACAAAGAGACGTGAACAAAGACAAAGAGGAAGAGGTGTCAGATTTCAGAGAAGTAGAGGCAGATCTTATGGAGAAAGTAGTGGATATGATAATGCAGTGCAAGATAAAGGATGGGAAGATGACCCTACTGGTAAAGGAGATAATTACTCTAGAGGTAGCTATACTGGTTACTCTAGGAATAATAATAATGGGAAAAGAGAAGATAAATCTTGGTTTAAAGGTACTTGTTACAAATGTGGTGAAGAAGGACATAGAGCTTTTGAATGTACTAACTCTGGAAATAAGACTAGAGGTAATGGTAGAAATAATTTGGCTTGTGAAGAAGTTGAGGAAATGTCTAATGAACCTGAACATGGCGAGAACTTGATACTAAGAAGTATCTTATGGAATGAAGAAGCTGATGAGGAACCTATTCTGATGAAAAGTTTGTTCAGAACCAGATGTAAGATCGTTAATAAATGTTGCAAGATAATCATTGATAGTGGAAGTTCTGATAATTTGGCATCCAAGGAGCTGGTTAACAAATTTTAGTTGTAGAGATTGAAACATTCTAAGCCTTACCATATTGCTTGGATCTAGAAGGAGCATAAACTACTTGTAAGTGAACAATGCCTTATTAAATTCAAAATTGGGAATTATCATGATGAAGTCTTGTGTGATATTATGCCTATGGATTGTTGTCATATTATTTTGGGTAGACCTTGGCAGTATGATAGGAAAGCTTTACATGATGGTAGATTGAATCAATATACTATTTGGATGGATGGGAAGAAACAAGTATTGTTACCTTTGATAGAGAAGTTTGATGAAGGTCACTGTACTAGAGTCAGAGTATGCTTGTTTGATGGTAAAATATTTAAAAGAGAAATGAAAGAACATAATATTTTCTTTTCATTGAAGCATAAAAGTAGATAGTCAAATAAGGTTGTTGATGCCTTGATCTGAAGAAGTTTGCTGATAGAGATGAGAGTTGAGGTACTTGGTTTTGATTATTTGAAGTGTTTGTATGAGACTGACATTGATTTTGTAGAACCTTGGAAAGCTTGTAAGGAACACACAGTGAGTGATAAGTGGACTGATTATTTCATTCAAGAAGACATGTTGTTTAAAGGAGTTCAGTTGTGCATACCTAGAGGATCTATAAGAGAGAACATAATGAAGGAGAAACATAGTGGTGGACTTGCTGGACATTTTGGGATTGATAAGACTGTGAATTTGATTTTAGAAAGATACTTTTGGCCACATATTTATAGAGATGTACAGAGAATGGTTAGAGGTTGTAGAATTTTCCAAACAACAAAAGGAACTAGTCAAAATTTGGGATTGTATACACCTTTTCTTGTACCTAATAGACCTTGGGAAGATGTGAGTATGGAATTTGTTCTTAGATTTCCTAGAACTCAGAGAGTTAATGATTCTATTTTGGTAGTGATTGATAGATTTTCTAAGATGCCTCATTTCATACCTTGTAAGAAGACATCTGATGCATTTCATGTAGCTGAATTATTCTTCAAGGAAGTGGTAAGATTGCATGGCTTACCTAAGTCTATTGTTTCAGATAGAGATACAAAGTTTACTAGTTATTTTTGGAGAACACTTTGGAAGAAGATGAATACAGAGTTGAAGTTTAGTTCTACATTTCACCCTCAAAAAGATGGACAGACTAAAGTTGTGAACAGAAGTTTGGGAAACTTGTTGAGATGTTTAGTTGGAGATAAGCCTGCTAATTGGGATTTAGTTTTGGCACAAGCAGAGTTTGCATACAATAATTTTGTGAATAGAAGCACTAAGAGGACACCATTTGATATTGTTACTAGATTTTATCCTAAGGGAACCACAAAGCTAAGAGATTTACCTATTGAGACAAGAAGAAGTGCTGAAGCTGAGGATTTTGCAATATTCATGAGAACTTTACATGATGAAGTCAAAAAGAACTTGGAGAACAGTAATCTAAAATATAAATAGAGAATAGATAAGAGAAGGAGACATAAATCTTTTGAAGTTGGAGATGAGGTTATGATTCATTTGAATAAAAATAGATTTCCAATTGGTACCTACAATAAGTTGAAAATGAAGATGTTTGGACCTTGTAAGATTCTGAAGAAGTTTCACAGTGGAAATGCTTATGAAGTATAATTACCAAAGGACATGGATATATCACCTATATTCAACATTTTTTATATCTTTGAGTACTTTGAATCAAATTTTGAGATAGGAGATGATTTGCATTATCCTAAGAAGAATAAAGACAACATTCAGAAGATCTTGAATAGTAGAGTGAGCAAGAGTACAAGAGGAAAAGACTACATGGAATATATAGTTCAGTGGAAAGATAAGCTAGTTGAAGACAGTTCATGGATTACACAAGCTGAATTGGATCTTTATGATTCAGTTTAGAATATGAGTAGTACCTGATGTGGACATTAGTTCTTTATTTACCCTAGGTGTCTAATGCAGGAGCATCTTGCATCTTTGAGCAATCTTGCATCAACCAAAAACATTTCCTAATTTCTGTACCTATTTTCTATTGTTTTCTTTTAATTGTTGCATTTTTTGGTTTCATGGTGTGAGAATCTTACATTATGTTGAGGACCTATTTGGGAACCTTCTCCTATGAGCACATAAATATTGGATGGACTGTTCCAAAGTTACAATTGTTTTCCTTACCGTCCGAGCCATATTTTCCTACAGTTTTAGTTCTGATTGTGCATAGTGGCAATGTTGATCCTTAATGAATCAGCCTTTGCAATCTTAAGGAATTTAAGAGGACATAAAGTACTATCATTTCCCAAGAGCATAAGTGCTAATTCATTATGAGTAAAAATTTATGCCCATTTTTCTCGGGGACCTATGTGTTGCCAGTTTACACGTGAAACATGGGGTGTTTCTTCTTGTGCAGTTCCGTGTGATGAGATGGGGCCTTTCATAGTTAAGGGAATGTTATTTCATCATGTTTGGACCTAAATGTCAAGGCACATCAAATGGTGATCAATCTTTCATTATTTTTAGTTTAAATCTTCCAGACTGTACCTATAATGTAATTAAATGCCTGACTGACTGACTTGTGGCTTCACTAGCTATATAAGGAGTCTAGATTGATGTAGTAGGGAAATCAAGAGGTAGATCTAGGAAGGATTATCAAGATACATCATTGGAAAAAGAATAGATGATGCAAGCTTTGATTCTGATTTCATAATTTCATTGTATAAGGTCGAAACCTGGAAGGCCTCACAGTTGGGCATGTTGAAGGAAATAATATAAATTCTCTGTTGTTGCTGCCAGTTGAATGTCTCATATCCATTGTGTTTTCATTGCTTTCATCTAGTAAATATATTTCTTCCATTGTGTAAATCTGAGAAGGGCTTGTTGTTGATTCAAGTGGAGTCAATTCTGCTTGATTATGCTTGTATCTACCCTGCCCCAACGTCATTAACTCAAACACATTACATCTAGATTTAGTACCAGTTGCAATCAATTTTCCTATCTTACTTCTGATAAAACATTTTGCATCAATGAAATTTAATTGATATTCTTTGTCGATTAGTTTTCCAACACTCAACATGTTATGCTTAAGTCCATCAACAAGTAGTACATTGTCAATATTAGTTCTTCCATCCAAAGAAATAGATCCTACTCCTATGATAGGTTTAGGAACATTGTCTCTAACTCTTACAACATGACCATCATACTTCATTAGTTTAACAAACTTATTTTTGTCTCCATTCATATGATGTGAGAAACCACTATCTATAACCCATTTAGATTTCTTATCAACAAGTGATACTAAAGCTTTTTCCTCATGTACTAGTTTTTCATCTTTAATAGAAATAAATCCAATCTCCTCATAATCACAATCATCATCATCAGAAATACATTTGCTATCATAATAAAATTCCTTTTCTTTTGAATACTTAGGATTGAAAAACTTAGGTTTGTGTTTAGGAACTCTTATAGGACATCTAGATGCAAAGTGACCTATCTTATTGCATGAAAAACATTTCAAAGGTAACTTTCCTTCAAATTTACCCTTACCTCTCTTTTCTCTTCTACAGATCAGGGAAACAAGTTCATCTATCTTTCTTTCTTCTTCTTTTATCTGTTCCTATTCATTAGCATACTCACCAAGCTATTCCTTTATATTACCATTGTTGGAGCTCACAATTCTAGATATTATCTTCTTGTGTGTAGATACCTTAAATGTTGTTTCAAATTTAGGTAAATAATCTCCCATTTGTGCAATTTCAAAGGTAATTAGATTTGAAATCAAGATTTATCTGCTAAATTTTGGAGTTAAAGGTATAATTTATTCTATATCTTGAACTTTGGTCTTGTAAACAGGTGTCAATGATCTAAGGATCTTTGCAATGACTTCTTTCTCTTCATAAGTGTCTCCAAAATTTTTGATTCCAATCACAACCTTTGTGACTCTTTGTACATAAGCCCTAATGTTTCAATCATCTTTCATTTGTAGCTTTTCCATCCTTGGTTTCTAGTTCTATAATTTTTCTTGCTTAGTAAACTTATCTCCTTCATACAATGCTTCTAATCTTATCCAAATTTTGTGTGTTGAATCAAGATCTTTCACCTCAGTAAATTCTCCTTCAGAGAGTGCATTGATCAGTGCTTCTCTTGTGACCATGTTATATGAAATGTCTCCTTTTCATCATCATTAACTTTATCCAATTCATCCTCAGCCTTCATGGTTACCTCATTCTTTGTGATCATCCAGTAGTCAATACCCAAACATAGCAAATGAGTTCACATATTTTTCTTCCAACTGTCAAAGTTTTCAGGATCAAATTATGGACTATCCTTCCTAAAGAATTCCATCTCCAAGATCTCCTCAAGCTATTAAGCTTTCTCTCTAAGGACCTTTAGCTATGATACCAATTGGTAGGAATAATAGTCCACCAATACAACTGAGGGGGGGGGGGGGGTGAATCAATTGTATCATAGATTATTAAACTTTAAACTTTGAATAGAAGCAATACCAAGTCAAATGAACACAATGAATACCAACACAATAAAACAATATTTTTTGTCGAGGAAACCCTCTTAAAGGTAAAACCCCAATGTGAATTAACACCCACTAATGATGTACTAAGAGTATAGTATCCCTGTTAAAAGATCTAGGCATGTTAGGAATTGATTAAAACATTATAGTACATAGTCCTTGTTAGAGGATAGGCCCTTTTAGGAGTCAAAGAAAAGAATAGGCTCATTGCCTAGGGTCACTTCCCAAAGAAGGTTATGACCACCTTCAGAACTGATTGTTTGAAACACAAGTGTATATAAGGGAAATACACAATCCTTTTGAATTGTATGATAGAAATTGTCTTTTCTTGATCAGTTCCGATGAAGTATATCTCAATTTCTTCTCTACATCCACTAGATACAAGATCACACCTTCCACAATCCTCTTTCACAATCCATTCATGCTATATGTCTTTTCAAAATAAAAGATCTTATATATATACCCTATTACAAATAAAATGATCAAGTCAGCCAGTTAGACTTTCCTATTATAAAAATAATCATATGACCCCTTGCTTAGATACACACAGTATCTAAAACAAGTATACAACAATTACAATCCAATATCAGTAATCCATGCTTGCAATCCATAATACACACTACAATTCTGATGTTGGCCCCAAACGGGTCTCCTCTAAAACATAAGCCATAGTTGACATCATCATGCATCCCATGACATGCTAAGATCAATGAACATTCCTCAATGTGTTATTTGACATCCCTTAATCTCGCATACATTGGATCCACATCGCTTGTGAGATATACTCAAAACTCAGAGACTTACTTTGTCAACCTCCATTGTCATAGTCCAGTAACTAGTCTTCACCAATTATATTCTATAGCTCAACCAATAGGAAATATTACATCATGCGATCTTAGATATAAGATCACAAAACCTTCCTTTACAAACATCTATGTTTGTACATTCTGAATCATCTATACGACATCCATGCACTGTAATAACTAGTTTTTTTTCTTCATAGAAACATATGTTGACATCAGTGAGAAAACACAAATGACAACAACATTGGTAATATAGTGATTAAACATATTAAATGCATTAGCTCTTAGGAATAGTCCCAAGAGATAACTAAGAGGGGGGGTGAATTAGTTATCTACAAGTTTCAATTCTTTATTCAATTAAGTATATAATAACATTAATCATAAACACAATGAAAGAACACTTAACTCAACACCATAATATGGTTACGGGGAAACCCAAATAGGTAAAAACACCAGTGGGAATTGACACCCACTAAGAACTGTACTAGTGTATTATGATCCTTGTTAGAAGACCTTACAACCCTATTAGGAGTTGATTTTTATAGTGCATTAATTATAGTGACCTGGTCAAGGGTTAAACCCTATTAGTAGTCTTTTACAATTAATCCTATTAGCGGTGAGGATGCACTATCTAAGAGAACACTGCTCAAATGGGGGAAGGTTGTGATGCAGGAGCATCCTGGGTGTAAGAGCAATCTTGCATCACCCAAAAAAAAAATATTTTTATTTTTGTATTCAATAAGGGTTATTTAGTGCAGAGCTGCTATTTATGGAAAGTTACTATTTTTGGTAATTTTTGTATGTGCTTAGAATGATCTGATTTCTTTCTTGGAGGTTCATTTTGGTCGTATAAGTCTGCCAGTAAAGTTTCATTGCTAGATCAAGTGTATATTGGAAGATATTGAAGATTTTCGGTATTGGCAGCAGGGTACAAAAACTTTGAACTCAGTTTTGAAGGCTTTAGAGGCCCCGAATGAGGTCAAAAATTTGGGTGATGGGTGCTTGCGCGGGTCAAGCCTGTAGAGCGCTTCGTGGCATTTCCAAAATGGGGTTATAATAGCCGATCGGGTCAACTAGTGATGACTTATGGTCTTCGGAAGTTGGGCCACCTGAAATGGCGAAAAATAATTTTCTTCAAAATTTCTGTTCAGGTTTCAAAGGTCATCTTGAGCCGACTATGATGTAATAAAATGTAAAATAAAATAATTCTAAGTTGGTCGGCCTTATTGGCTAAAATTCTGGAACCTTCCCAGGTGGTGGAAAATTGCCTATATAAGGAAGGCTGTATTATTGTCTTAGGCAGTTCGGAATAATTCTGGGTAGTAGATCTGGGTATTGATTCGAGGCTTTGTCCTACAGAATATTATAAGGGAATGCCCATGTGGCTTTGCATATTGTAATTCTAAAAGTTTGTAATTCCACATTTGTGGAGATAATAAGAAGCCAATTTTCTGTTCTTGCATATTGCTGTTGTTGTTTCTCTATTTCTGTTATGTGTTTGTGGTATTAAGGGGAGCACCCTTCATCAAGTGGTATCAGAGCAGGTTTTCTTGAGTGTGTAAATAGATCACCGACTGTGAGGCAGTTTGCACCAGGACCGTGGTAAGGGTTTCAGCGCGCATCGCGAAAATGCCTCCACGAAGAGAACGTGGTGGAAGAGCTGGTGCTGTGACACTTGAGGTTAGAGAGCTGCAGAGACAAGTGCGAGCATTGCAAGAAGAGATTTGCAGAGGAATGAATCTTAATGTCAGAGACGAAAGTGAGGATGAAGCCAAAGAAGAATATCAAGAAGGAGAAGTTGAAATTGTGAACCAGGAGGAAGAAAGACTTTTTCGGGCGATTTCCAAGATTGGGAAAAGACCTAAGATTGAGGTTCCTACATTTTCTAGAAATCTTAACCCAGAGGAATTGATCGACTGGATCAATGAATGTGAAGAATATTTTGAGTATGAAGATGTTGAGGATCCTGATAGGGTCAAATTTGCAAAGGCCAGACTGAAAGGTCATGCGAAGATATGGTGGCAAGAGATTCAGTTGGAGCGAAATAGAAGGGGAAAGGAGAAAATCACGAGATGGGATCGGATGGTGGATAAATTAAAGTGACAGTTCATTCCTGTTGATTACAAGCTTGACCTACTGAAGAAAATGCAAAGTTTGAAGCAAGCAGGAAGATCTGTTCAGGAGTATACAGAGGAGTTCTATCGACTTCTCATCAGAATAGGCCATGCAGAAGCTGATAAAGAGAAAGTTGCCCAATACCTTAATGGGTTAAGGCCAAGCATTCAGGAGGAGCTGAATTTGGTTTGAATAAACAGTATTGAAGAGGCATACCAGTTTGCCCTAAAAATAGAGGAAAAGCTGAACAAGAAGTTTGAGAGCAGACAAAATGGAAGAGGTCGCGGTGGACGATCTGGTGGATGATCATATGGTGGCCGAAATGAAGATCTAAAAAAGAAGGATGAGGCCAGTAGCAGTCAGAATCAGTGAGGAAATAATTCCAATCACTTCCAGGATCAGAATAATAGAGATCAGAGAAGAAGAGGAAGAGGACAAGGATCTGGAAGAGCTGGCTTCCATGGAACATGTTTTCACTGTGGAGAAGAAGGTCATAGGGCATTTGAATGTCCTCAGCGCCAAGGCAGAACAGACAGAAGAAATGAAGGCTAGGCCAGAGTTGCACATGTAGATGAAGATGCCAGATCATCAAATTCTGAAGATGCTGAAAGAGGAGAAATGTTGATTAACAGAAGAGTCCTGTTGAGTGGTGAGAATGAACCTGAGCAAAGGAGGAGCTTGTTTCGCACCAAGTGCAAGTGTGAAGGTAAATGTTGTGATGTGATCATTGACAGTGGAAGCACTGACAATTTGGTGTCAGAAGAGATGGTGAGAAAGTTGAAGCTCAAGAGACAGAAACACCCACATCCATATCGGATTGCCTGGGTACAAGATGACCACAAGGTCATGGTCAGTGAACAGTGCCTGGTGAAGTTCAAGATCGGTGGGTACCAAGATGAGGTACTATGTGATATCATCTCTATGGATGCATGTCATATGTTGTTAGGTAGACCGTGGTAGTTTGACAGATGTGTTTTACACGATGGTCATGTGAATACCTATTCCCTGACAAAGGATGGAGTGCGACATAAGCTAAAGCCATTGAAGGAGACCGAAGAAAAGGTATGTGGTAATGCAAGAATAACATTTGTTGATGGAAGGAAATTCCTAGATGGTATGAGGCATGAGCATGTATGTTTTGCTTTAATTCCAAAAGCTGGTAAAAAGGAAGTAGAAGATGTTCCTGTAGAAGTTGCAGATTTGTTGAATGAGTTTCAGGATATTGTATCCGATAACGTGCCTGATGGATTACCACCAGTCAGAAAGATTAGTCATCAGATGGACTTGATCCTAGGAGTGAGTTTGCCGAATAAGGCAGCACATAGAATGACACCTACAGAAAGTGAGGAGTTGAACAGACAAGTACATGAACTGTTACAGAAAGGATTGATCCGTGAGAGTCTGAGTCCCTGTGCTGTACTTGTGGTATTAGCACCAAAGAAGAATGGAGAGTGGAGGATGTGTACAGATTCCAGAGCAATAAACAAGATCACAATCAAGTACAGGTTTCCATTGCCACGAATGGATGATATTATGGACTGTTTGAGTGGAGCTATGTATTTCTCAAAGATAGATCTGAAGAGTGGATATCATCAGATTCAGATCAGAGAAGGAGACGAATGGAAGACTGCCTTCAAGACAAAGGAAGGACTGTATGAGTGGTTAGTCATGCCTTTTGGGCTAACCAATGCACCGAGCACCTTCATGCGGCTCATGAACGAGGTTCTGAAAGAATTTCTGGGTAAGTTTGTCATTGTTTACCTAGATGATATTTTGATTTTTAGCAAGACATTGGAGGAACATATGATGCATATTCATATGGTGTTTGAGAAGTTGAGAGATGAGAAATTGTTGATTAATTTAAAGAAGTGCAGTTTTGTGAAGAAAGAGTTAGTGTATTTGGGATTTGTAGTTTCAACAGAAGGTCTAAAAATGGACCCAGAAAAGGTACAGGCTATCCTTGAATGGCCTACTCCAAGGAGTGCTACTGAGGTAAGATCTTTTCATGATTTGTCTAGCTTTTACAGAAAGTTTATCAGAAATTTTAGCAGTATTTGTGGACCCTTGACTGAAACAATGAGAGGGGATAGAAAAGAGTTTAAGTGGACTAATGGGGCAGAAAAGAGTTTTCAATTGTTAAAATAAAAAGTTACAGAACAACCTATTTTAGCACTTCCAGATTTTAATAAGGTGTTTCAAGTAGATTGTGATGCTAGTGGTACTGCAATAGGAGCTGTTATGAGCCAAGAAGGTAAACCTGTTGCTTATTTCAGTGAGAAGTTAAATGATGCCAAGAGGAAATATTCTGTTTATGATCAAGAATTTTATGCTATAGTTCAAGCATTAAAGAAGTGGAGACATTATCTACTTCCTAAGGAGTTTGTTTTGTATACTGATCATCAAGCTTTGCAATATTTGAATAGTCAAGGAAAATTGAATCAAAGGCATTTGAAATGGGTTGAGTTTTTACAGAGTTATACATTTGTTTTGAAACACAGGAGTGGAAAGTCTAATAGGGTTGCAGATGCTCTTAGCAGAAGGAAACTATTGCTGATAGAAATGCAGATTGAAGTGGTTGGGTTCAAGGAACTCAAAAATTTGTATCGAGAGGATCCTGATTTTGGTGAAGCTTGGAAAGCTTGTACAGAACCTGTTACTCTAGACAGGATGAAATGGTTGGATTTCATCATCCAGGATGATATGCTATTCAGAGGGAGTCAGTTGTGCATTCCACGAAGTTCTATGAGGGAGAATCTCATCAAGGAGAAGCATAGCGGAGGATTGCCTGGACATTTTGGTCATGATAAAACCCTTGGTTTGGTTAGTGAGAATTATTATTGGCCACAGTTGCAGCAAGATGTGAAGAAGTTTGTACAGAGTTGCCAAGTATGTCAGATGGCAAAGGGAGTGAAGTAGAATACAGGGTTGTATCAGCCATTACCTGTACCAGAGAAGCCTTGGGAGGATATCAGCATGGACTTTGTTCTTGGTTTACCGAGGACACAGTGGGGACAATTCAATTTTTGTGGTAGTTGACAGATTTTCAAAGATGGCACATTTTATTCCCTCCAAGAAGACTAATGATGTTGTTCATGTAGCAGAATTATTTTTTAGAGAAGTAGTGAGACTTCATGGTTTGCCAAAGACCATAGTTTCAGATCGGGACACTAAGTTTGTTGGATATTTCTGGCGTACATTGTGGAAGAAGTTGAAGACAGATTTGAAGTTTAGTTCATCACATCATCCACAGACTAATGGACAGACAGAGGTGGTGAATAGGAGTTTGGGAAATTTGCTAAGATGTTTGGTTGGAGATAAGCCAACAGGATGGGATTTGATTTTACCACAGGTAGAATTTGCATACAATAATTCTGTCAACAGGAGCACTAGTAAATCACCATTCCAGATTGTATATGGAAGTAGTCCAAGAAATGCATCTGAATTGAGGAAGATAGATAAAGGAGAAATAAGTAGTGCTGAGGCTGAGGATTTTGCAGAACATTTGACGAACATCCATGGGGAGGTGAGGAAGCATATTACCAAGATGAACGCACAGTATAAGGTTAAGGCAGATGAGAAAAGGAGGTATCCGGAATTTTAGGTTGGTGATGAAGTCATGGTTCATTTGCGGAAGGAGCGGTTTCCAGTTGGTACATATAAAAAGCTGAAAATGAAGAAATTTGGACCATGTAAGATATTGAAGAAGCATGATTCAGGGAATGCATATGAGGTAGAATTGCCTAGTGAGTTGAATATTTCACCAGTGTTTAACATTTCAGATCTGACAGAGTATCATGAAGGAGGTGTTGAAGATGAGATCACAACAGCACAGTGGAGTATTCCAGCAACTAGTTCAGACACTAAGGAGATCGAAGACATACTGGATAGTCATGTTGGTAGAAGCACAAGGAATAGGACATATGAAGAGTATTTGGTCAAATGGAAAGGATGACCTGTAGAAGATTCATCATGGCTAACAAAGGAGGAGGTTAACCATCTTGGTTTTCCTCTGCACACCTGATTCGTGATAGGGTCACTTCTCAAATTACCCCGGGTGTCTGATGCAGGAGCATCCTAGGTGTAAGAGCAATCTTGCATCACCCAAAAAAAAAAATATTTCTATTTTTGTATTCAATAAGGGTTATTTTGTGCAGAGCTGCTATTTATGGAAAGTTACTATTTTTGGTAATTTTTGTATGTTCTCAGAATGATCTGATTTCTTTCTTGGAGGTTCATTTTGGTCGTATAAGTCTGCTAGTAAAGTTTCATTGCCAGATCAAGTGTATATTGGAAGATATTGAAGATTTTCGGTATTGGCAGTAGGGTACAGAAATTTTGAACTCAGTTTTGAAGGCTTTAGAGGCCCCGGATGAGGTCAAAAATTTGGGTGATGGGTGCTTGAGCGGGTCAAGCCTGTAGAGCACTTCGTGGCATTTCTGAAATGGGGTTATAATAGCCGATCGGGTCAACTGGTGATGACTTATGGTCTTCGAAAGTTGGGCCACCTGAAATGGCGAAAAATAATTTTTTTCAAAATTTCTGTTCGGGTTTCAAAGGTCATCTTGAGCCGACTATGATGTAATAAAATGTAAAATAAAATAATTCTAAGTTGGTCGGCCTTATTGGCTAAAATTCTGGAACCTTCCCAGGTGGTGGAAAATTGCCTATATAAGGAAGGCTGTATTATTGTCTTAGGCAGTTTGGAATAATTCTGGGTAGTAGATCTGGGTATTGATTCGAGGCTTTGTCCTACAGAATATTGTAAGGGAATGCCCATGTGGCTTTGCATATTGTAATTCTGAAAGTTTGTAATTCCACATTTGTGGAGATAATAAGAAGCCAATTTTCTGTTCTTGCATATTGCTGTTGTTGTTTCTCTATTTCTGTTATGTGTTTGTGGTATTAAGGGGAGCACCCTTCATCAGGCTGCAACTTTTTATTCAACAAATACACACTATATCTAGATCTTGGTGAACTATGCGTAAACCTGCTGACTTGATCACTTCCAATGAATAGCATATAATTTCTATTATGTCACATAGACCTTCTTCTGATGGCTCAGTACTTCGTACTCTTTTCTCTACTCTTCTCTTTCAACTCTGAACCATACTTAGCAATCGCAAATGACTGCCTATAAGTATCTTTCTTGTAGATGATATAATAAAGTTTGCCTATTAGAACCACCTTGAAATCATATTAGAAAAACAATAAAACTCTCCAATAACATCTCTGTTAGCTCTACTAAGCATGCAGCACAAACTGGGACCTATCCAACTCAGTATGAGTGAACACGTTACTTCACACTGTCGGCTCTACCAAATTAACTGATACTTTCTCCTTATGTTGAATTATGACTTGCGCTCTTAACCAAACATTATTAACTCTCCAAAAAACACTAATCCATATGTGCATACCAAGATGATAGGCACAACTACTTTACCAATATAATCTCTATCGGCTCCTGTGGATAAACTCAGGAAATTGTGACTGTCAACTCTAAACATCATAGCTTAACTTCTACTACATATCAGACTATGCTTCCATGAACATAACATCATACATATGTATACAACATAAATATAACTACCCAAGGCTCTACTACAATTTTACTTCAAATCAAGTGCATAACTGTTCCTAGGACTTGTCAGAAACATTCATTGATACACACAACTGTAATGTTGTCTTTACTCATAATCAAACTATGCATCTATGATATCATGTTGATAACATATCCATGCAACATATGCTCAAATCTCTCTCCATTAGGCTTCCACGCATGCTACTTACCATATGTTTCCATCAATGAAAAACATATAGTCAGTAATCTAGCTTGTTGGAAAATCTCCAACAATCTCCCGCTTTGGCATTGATGGCAACATATGGAATGAAAAACACCAACAATCCAAACATTCAATTATTTTATAATGTTCTCCATTTCCCAAACAAAAAATCCCTAAACAAAGTATCTATTAGACATATGGAATGCTGAGAGGGGGGGGGTGAATCAGTATTCTACAAACTTTGTCTTTTGCCCAATTATGGATATAACAGATTATCTTTATACATGCATTTAACATAAAAAGCTAAACAACATGCATAACAACAAATAACTCATAACACATTATTTGTTCTTGAGGAAACCTTGGCCAAGGGAAAACCCTGGTGGGGATGGTACCCACAAAGATCCACTAATCAAAAGTATGTTGTTAAGGATGTTGACCCTATTAGGAGTCTATTACAAGCATATAGTGTATTTTCCCTAATTAAGGGACTATAGGCCTTGTTAGAAGCCTCAACCCTATTAGGATTTGTAGTACAAAATGTGATTACCAGATGAGCCCACCGCCCAAACAAGTAATGTATAATATACATTGATTACAAAATAGGTTAAGGTACATAACCTTATACTACTTGCATCAATATCACTTTTCTGCTCTTTCACTATTGCTATTACATATGCTTCATATACTTCACATCATACTTCTACAATTACTTGTTGCTTGTTACAATTACTTCACTTTACAATCACAATTAAATTTACATTTATACCAATAGATTTATCAAAGATTTAACATCTAGGATGTCATCCCTTTATATTGTTAAGTCATTATTTTGATAAACAAAATAATCCCTTAACTCTTTACTAGTTTTGTCTTCATATTCTGTCCTGTTGGCTTCACACTGTCTTCGGTAAAACTATCATAACTTCTTCTGTTCATTTTGTATTGACTTGTGCTCTGAGATGGGTGATCAATAGACATCATAGAGTCTATATTCAAGTGTGCAAGCACTAAACTTACTCCACTCAACATCGCAAACAAAAACTATATCCAGGTTCACTAGTAAAACACTGTCTCACACTTAGACAAATTTGCAATGCGCTCTATTATACTTGCTCTCTGACTTGTGTGATCTTCATGAGGATCATATGTTTCCATAATGACAACATCTATGCAATCAACTTAGCCAAATTGCCAAAATCTCCCCCTTTGTCATTGGTGGCAACATATGAGAAAACTGGCTAAGTGTACAACTCAAAAATCTCAAAATTGTTCAAAACTATGGCCATAGTATAAAATACATAATATCCTTATAACTCCTCAAAAAATTATTTCCTCTAATATAGTACTCCTCCTAAGAGTAACAACCCTTATCATATACTATCAATTTTCTTTTATATATCTCTCCCCCTTTGACAATAATGACAAAATAAGGTAGGGAGGGTCACAAAATTGTATCACAAAAAGATTATACCTCAATTTATTTATTGCAAAGCCAGTAGGCTTGCAACACAATCTGAAAAATTTATCTTCATGGCTTCTATCTCCTTCTCCCATGATTTCTTAATGGAATCTACCACATTGAGTAGTGCGCTTGGTCCATAAGAAGCAATTTCACATGCTTGGAGGTTTTCAAATTTAAATTTCTAAAAAGATGTCTTTGTTGAAAGACAATCTTCCAACTATTCTTCAATTATGCTCAACTTAATAGAAACATGCTCTCTCAAAAGAGTATATCTTCTCAGTTTCCTGTCTTTCTCATCTTGTACAATTCTGATTTCATCATATAGTTTTCTAACTTTCTTCTCAACATTACAGACCTTCACATTTGGGTTTGATAGAAGGTTTGTTTCATTTAGAATCTCTGCTTCCTTAAATTTTATCTTCTGATCTTCCTCAACTGTCAAAGTCTCTAATTTTGTACACTATATGTACAAAGATTTTCCTATTTCCAAGTGCTTCCTCAAATCGTTGATACAAATATCAAGAGTACTAATATCATTGCTATTGTAGTGACTGATGTTCAAAAGCATTCTAGCCTCATAGTCTTCTTGTGCTTTCACTTTTGCAATATCAGCTAGGTGTGTGAATTCATTATCAAAGGTCTTCATTACCTTCTTTGCCTTCTCCATAGGGTCTACTTTTGAAATTTGTATGGTCACAATACTTTGTAACTTCACAGTTAGTTCCTTCAGACACCCTTCAAGACTCTTCACCTTCTTATTCTTACCAATTATTTTATTTTAGGATGTAATCAATTCCAACTAATCATCATCATCTACTTCTTTTTCCAAATGCTCAATCATAGAGCCAATTTGAGTCTTCTTTCCAATCTCAAGAGTAAGACTAATATCTTCTTTTGTGGGAAGGGAAACTTGTTCTTCTACAACTAGTGGTTCCACAACAGTGGTCTCTGTCATTTCTTCTTCTTTTGTAGCTTCCTGTTCATCAAACGCCGAATTGTCAACAATGTTCTCCAAATTCTTGGATACATTTTCATCAGTATCCAAGGTGATTTGTGTACCTTCTACATTCATTGTTTCATCTTTAATATTAATAGGTGGAGAAGAGGGAATGTTTGCTTGTACTTTCTCACCTGCTTGCTCTACTGTAACTGATGATTCTCCAACATATTCTATCATAACCTTGATAATTGCCTGTTCAGTCTCAAAATTTACTTATTCATACCTACCTCATATAATCTGAATTATTCTCCTTTTGGTTCTCAGATGGGTGCTTAGGGCCTTCATAATCTGGTTGAAATGTGCTTCATCTTTTATTTCAAAAATCTTCCTCACAAGCTTTTCTTTGATAGTTGTCTCTTCATCTAATGCTCTCTTCTTTCTATTCAGAAGTTTGTTATAAAGATCATTGGGTATTTGTCCTTGAATAGTATCAAACTTCTTGCTAGTCAAGATCATATGTTTCACAATTGTATTCTCTAGATTAATTCTATCACTATAATCATAAAGATCATAACATTTTTTCATTCTCACAAAGTCACCATTCTCAATAATCTGCTCATTAAGCTTTTCAACTTTTGGTTTCCAAGATTTCTTCTTTGTAGTGACATCATCTTTAACTTCTGCAATCTTTCTTGGAATAGGTTGCACTAGAGTTTTATGCCTCTTTCATGGTCTAGTGGCACTCTCCTTAACTCTTTTTCTAGGTGTGGAGGAAGTGGATCTAGTAGACATCTTTGTTTCTATGTCCTTCTCAAGTACTTCCACTTTCATCTTCACTTGTGGTTCTTCCTGTGGCACTGCAATAGATGATAAAGGAGGGATAGACAAAACTTCCTTTTGTCCACTCTCTCTGATTGTTGCTACTATTTTCTTTGCTACCAAAAAATCTCTCTCTTTCATTCCTGTATCCTTTAAGATTTTCTTAATGGTGCTCTTAACTCTCCTCTTAGATTGTTTCTCTTTAATTAGAATCTTTGCGGAGTTGAAGTTCTCCTCAAAGGTTCCAAACCTATTACACTGAGTGTCCAACTTACACTTCAGTAGTCTACTAACATACTCTTCAGTTTCTACCTTAGATATTTCATAGCCAATAGATTCTATGAACTCTATTCTAGGCTCTACTACTTCAATATAGGTAAGGTCAGTATCCACCATAAAACATATATCATCCTTATATTTCTCAACAAGAGACTTAGGGATCCATGATTTGCTAGACATAATAGTTTGAAATGTCTTAATAACAAGTACTACACTCTCATTAACATTGTCAATAACATGCTTTCTGTATACTAAATTAATCCTTTCCATTGTAGTTTGTCCATCATTCCAATCATTTCCTATGGTGTAAGGAAATCTCCTCAAAAGATGAAAGAACATGTATGTGATTAGAGATGAGAACCTAAACTATGTCTACTTAGTTTTCTTGATCTTCTCCAAGTTCTCAAACAATTGAATTCTAATAATTTCACACATATCAACTGGTACCTTGTCAACACACATAAGATAAGTTCCATGTACCATTCTAGCTGCCATGTCATCTCTTGAATTAGCACAAAACTTAGTAGTTAGGATCTTACATATGTATCTCACATCAACTTTTTTGATTTTGCTAATCACAATTCCTCTACCATTATATGATGAATTAGTGTTGTCAATGACTATTTTTATCATGTTTTTCTCATTAAAAGGAATAGCTCTAGTCTTAGATAATCTAGTGACTTCATGAATCAAATCAGCTATAATATCTATCACTCTATCCTCTAGCCAAAACTTTCCATTATGAATTCTACTCAAAATGATCTTAGTGCATTCTTCATTATCAAAATCATACTGTAATCCATATTTGACAATTTCATTATGTTCCAAGTATTCAAAACCTTATTTCAATGTCATATCCTGATTGTACATCTTCTGATATTCATCTGTAAAATCACTATCATTTATTGTCTCTAGTTTGCATCCAAGATAACTTCTAACATTCTCTAAATGTAGAACTCCATCTGGTATGGATGATAATGCAAACCTAGGGTCTTCTTCCAATGGTTCTACTGGTTCCCTCAATTTCATGATTTTAGGGCTTGCGTAGATTTGGCACATAATTCTTTTCCAAATCCTTGCAAAATGATTTCTATCACTACTCTTTGATCTCCTTGACACTTTAATTCTCTTTGGTGATCAAATAATACCAATCATAACCTTTTATTAATTCAATCTCACTTAGATATGATATCGCATTCAATTCTTTTGCCACTTCTTTCCAAAAAGTTGTCTCTGCTATCTTGCAAAACTTAAAACTTCTCTCAATCTC
Organism: Chamaecyparis obtusa; assembly: GCA_027943335.1. Lineage (NCBI taxonomy): Eukaryota > Viridiplantae > Streptophyta > Pinopsida > Cupressales > Cupressaceae > Chamaecyparis > Chamaecyparis obtusa. Next base: position 234,631 of record BSBK01004758.1, on the reverse strand, counting down.
GCAAAACATAATATTTTTCTTTGTGCTCTTAACCATAGCACTAGAATATCATAAACTACCTTGCATTAATTGCACAAGAATCAATTCATCATATATCTACTTCTATACTAAATCTAAGTTCCTATTCTATTGTAATTTACATGAATTAAGTACTTTGAGATAGGTTAGGTAAAGATTCATTCTTACCTTTCAATACTTCACCTTTCTGATTACCTTCAATGTTGAATATGTCTCCTTGATTTGTTCTTTTGATAAACTTCACTTCATCTGAATTACTATAGCATCCTTTCTGACTATTACTAGCATCTTCATTTCTTCTTGCATGATTCCTAGGGTTAGGATTAGGATGAAAAACTCTATTGTTCATTCTAAAAAACCTTGTTGTATGTCCAATCTTGTTACATATCTGACAAATAATTCCATTGATTCCATATCTTGGTCCAAGTTGATTGATTTGTGATCTGCAGTTTCTAGCAATGTGTCCAACCTTGTTGCATCTATAACATACTACTCCACTTCTTTTGTTCATATCTTCAGTAGGTTTCTTATCTGCATTGTTAGTATTCCTAAACATTCTGCTACCATCATTATTCTCAATAAATTTAGGTTTCTTACAATCAATAGCTCTATGTCCAAAACCATGACAATTGTAACAATAACCATTAAGAGGTTTAAATTGTTTACCTATGCAATCTGTCTTCATATGACCAATAGTATTACAAACAAAATATCTACCTTTGAATTCTCTTTGCAAACCTTTGGGTGATTCTTCTTGCTTTAGTGATTCTTCTTCTTTAGGTGTCTCTTCAGATTTGTTGATCTCATAAGGCTTCTTCTCATCCATGCTTTCAGATATCTTCAGATCTGGTTCCTTTCCTTCATCATTTTCTTTGAAAGTGTTGAATCCAAGACCAGTCTTATCATAGAATGGTTTCTAATAGGATATTTGTTCATCAATATTCTCACTAGTTGAATATAGCCTTTCAAGTTGTTGTTTGGATTGAGTCAGTTCACCTTTCACAATCTTATTGTATTTCTCAAGTTCATCATACTGCAAATTAACTTTCTCAAGTTCATATGTTACTTTAGAGATTTTAGATTTTAGTCCTTCATTTTCAGTCTTTAGACTTTCATTCTCAGATTTTAGATTTGCTTCATTCTTTCCATTTCCATCTTTCAAACTAAGCTTCAAATTTTCTATCTTCAATTCATGCTTAAGGATCTCATTTTCATTTTCCATATTGTCATCACAATCTTCAATAAAAACTTTGAATTCTTTTTCAGATCTCAGATCTTCCAATTTGTTTTTTAGTTTCTGAATGAGGTTCTTTGCATCATCATACTTTTTTTTCAAAGTATCTTTTTCAATAGTAAGCAAGTCAATCTGTTCAAGAGCTTCTTCAAGATTCTTCTGTAGTTGATCCATATCCATAGAGATCTTACTCAAGCTGCTAGGCTTTCCTTGAATGATTCTTATCCGAGTAACTAAGCTCTGATACCAATTGTTAGAAATAGGGAATACTGAGAGGGGGGGTGAATCAGTATTCTACAAGCTTTTTCTTTTGCCCAATTATGGATATAACATATTATCTTTATACATGCATAACATAAAAATCTAAACAACATTCATAACAATAAAGAACTCATAACACATTATTTGTTCTCAAGGAAACCCTGGCCAAGGGAAAACCTCAGTGGGGATGGTACCCACAAAGATCCACTAATCAAACGTTTCTTGTTAAGGATGTTGACTCTATTAGGAGTCTATTACAAGCATATAGTGTATCAGTCCTGATTAAGGGACTATAGGCCTTGTCAGAAGCCTCAACCCTATTAGGAGTTGTAGTACAAAATGTGATTACCAGATGAGCCCACTGCCCAAAAAAGTAATGCATAATATAAAATAATTACAAAATAGGTTGAGGTACATAACCTTATACTACTTGCATCAATATCACTTCGATGCTCTTTCACTATCACTATTACATATGCTTCATATGCTTCGCATCATACTTCTACAATTACTTGTTGCTTGTTACAATTACTTCACTTTACAATTACATTTACATTTACATTTATAACAATAGCTTTATCAAAGATTTAACATCTAGGATGTCATCCCTTTATATTATTAAGTCATTATTTTGATAAACAAAATAATCCCTTAACTCTTTACTAGTTCTCTCTTCATATTCTATCCTGTCGGCTTCACATTGTCTTCAGTAAAACTATCATAACTTGTTCTGTACATTCCATACTAACTTGCACTCTAAGATGGGTGATCAATAGACATCATAGAGTCTATGTTCAATTGTGCAAGCACTAAACTTACTCTAGTTAACATCAAAAACAAAAATTGTATCCAGGTTCACTGGTAAAACACTATCTCATACTTAGAGAAATTTGCAATGTGCTTTGTTATACTTTCTCTCTGACTTGTGCAATCTTCATGAGTATCATATGTTGCCATAATTCCAACATCTATGCAATTAACTCAACCAAATTTCCAACAGTATCCTCCACCTACTATAATATTATTTAATATTCTCCATTTCCTCAACTGTACTGCTTCCCATGACTACATTTTTACTCACCCTTTCTACTTGTTTTTTATTGCTATATATTCCTTCTTTTTATGTTTTTCATGACTATATACTACTCCCACTTTGACATCAATGGAAAAGGGTGCCAAAAAAATTAAGCAGTGGTACTACTCCAGAGGTAGAGTAGTCAACCTTTCATCAGTCACTAAGGACTGATGCACTCCTGCTATCTCTAATTAGAGTCAGGGAAGGTAATTACTCCCAGCTTCTCCCTGATATACACAAAAGTATCCTTAGGTAAAGGATTTGTGAGTATGTATGCTAGCTGATCTTTTGTACTCACATAGTCCACCATTACTTCTTTCTCTGCTACTTTCTCTCTTAGGAAGTGATATTTTATCTCAATATGTTTTGTCTTTGTATGCATCATAGGGTTCTTTGACATATTGATAGTGCTAGTTTTATCACAATGAATAAAAATAGGGTATTCAATCTAAATAAAAAAATCTTTTATCATCTTCTTGATCCACACAATTGTGGAACAAGTCAATGCCGCTGCTACATATTTTGCTTCTACTATTGACTTAGAGATACAATTCTACTTTTTACTTGTCCAAGTGACAATTCTATCTCCAAGTAATATAGCTCCTCTAGAGGTACTCTTTCTATCATCCATGCATCCTGCCCAATCTACATCTATATGTGTATGAAGCTTTACATTCTCTCAATTAGGATACCATAAACCATAGTCTAAGGTTCCATTCAAATATCTGAATATTTCCATGAGATGACTTTTCTTAGGTCCTGCGGCAGATCTTCCAACAATACCAACTGCATTGGAAATGTTTGGTCTGGTTTGAGTAAGATATATAAGTTTACCGATCATAAATTTATACAAGGTTATGTCTATTGCTAGTGAATCATCTTCCTTTGAAATCTTACATCATGTTATCATAGGAGTACTTACTGGATTGCTATCATCCATCTTGAATGTCTTCAAGATCTCTTTCACATACTTAGTCTAATTTATGAATATACCTTTGTCTGTCTGCTACACATTCAATCCCAATAAATACTTGATAGGTACAATCATGCTCATCTCAAATTCTCTCTGCATCTTCTTAGAAAATTCAGCACTAATTAAGCTTATCATTACCACAAAATATAGTGTCATCAACAAATATAGAAACTAACATTAATCCATCAGATATCTCTCTTATGAATAAGTTACAATTTGTTGCTCCTTTCTTGAATCCAATCTTAGTCAAGCAACCATCAAGTCTTTCATACCATGCTCTAGGGGCTTGCTTAAGTCCATAGAGGGCTTTCGTCAATTTGCATACCATATCAGGTTTGTTTGATAAAGTAAATCCTTCTGGCTGCTCAATGTATACTTCTTCCTTCAACTCTCCATTCAGGAATGTTGACTTAACATCCATCTAGTATACCTTAAAGTCCTTGAATGTATCATAAGCTAGAAACAACTTTATGGCTTCCAATCTTCTTATAGGGGAAAATGTATCTGAATAATCAATTCCTTCTCTTTGTGCATACCCTTTACATACTAATCTAGCTTTGTTTCTTACTACTATTCCATCTTCATTCATCTTATTTCAAAATATCCACTTGGTTCCAATCACATTCTTATCACTAGGAATAAGGACCAATTCCCATGTATCATCTTAATTATTTGATCTAGCTCTTCTTTTATTTATTTATGCCAATCTGAATCATTGCATGCATCTTCAACACTTAAGGGATCAATTTGTGATAGTAAACGTACCTCTTCATCTAATGTGGAACTCTTTTCTTTTGACCTTTTCATGACTTTTCCACTCTGATCTCCAATGATGTCTTCCTTTGAATGATATATAGATGTGAATTTAGGAACATTAGGTGTGACCTCTTAATCTTCCTTTTGTGTTTCTTCTTCACTTGTTTTAGGGTCATTGAATAGAACATCTATACTATCAAACATGTCTTCAACAACTGCTTCACTACTAGTAGGTCTAGGTTCTTCTTCAATCATAGGTGCATAATCATGGTATCTCTCTTGAATCATAAACTTCTCATCAATCTTAACATGAGCACTTTTAATGATTATCTTTAGTCTCACATTAAAACATCTATAAGATTTTGTTTTAGTAGAGTAACCAAGAAAAATACCTTCATCACTTCTTGCATCAAACTTTCCAATTGCTTCATCTCTCTTGATCTAGCACTTGCTTCCAAAGATTCTGAAGTATTTTACTATAGGTACATTCCCAAACAATAGCTCATAAGGTGTTTTGTTTGTGCCTAGCCTTAGTTGAATTCTATTGATAGTATAGACTATTGTATTGACCGCATATCTCCAATAGGTGTGTGAGACCTTTCCTTCAATCATGATGGTGCACGCTATGTCAAGAATGATCCTGTTCCTTCTCTCCGCAATTCCATTTTGCTGAGTTTTAGGGGTCTTAGATATCTCTTTATCACATGTTCTTCATAGTATTCTAATGAAGGGGCATCAAAGGTTAAGGTAGGGGCATTCTTTGTCCTTGGTGAAACTGCACGGGGCATTAGTATTTTGGCCAGTGTTACTCAGTTGCAGCTTTGACTAACGACCTTGGTCATTGAAGGAAGCTTGATCATTGAAGGAACTTGGTAGTCTCTGGCACTCAATGAAGTGTTACTCGGTCATGCTTGTGGTGCTCGGTGAACACTCATGCTCAGTGATGCCTAATGTTCTTGGTGAATTCACTATCGCTCGGTAGTTCTAGCTTACCAACTGGAGTTTTGTGTGATTTGTGGAGCCGACTTGGTGAATTTATTGTTGGTAGCTATTGTTATAGGCCAACATGCTGAATTAAATGTTTGTATACATTTGTAAGCTAACTTGTATGGCATTTAATTATTTGTTTTGAAGAGTTAAGGGTTTCATCTTACCGAGTTGTGGCTAATAATTAGTATTTATAGGATGTTTGGGTAGATGTTTAGGGAGATCATGGGGAGATCAAAGAAGTTCATGAATTGAAGACTTACTGAGTCAGATCTAAGGTTTTGAAGCTAAAGTTGGCGAAGTTGTGGAAAAGTTCTTGATGATCTTGCAGATCAAATTGATATCTGATAGTTATTTGTAGCAGGGCTAGTGGTTACATACTTGGAGACAAGGAGAGTGCTTTGAGGCTTGCAAGCTCAAGTTTAGATCTACCTTAGGGTTTCCATCAGCTTCTAATTGTCTTCAGAGCTGAACTAGCTAAGATTGTATTGGATCTTGTTGGATCTTGCAAAAAAAAATTTTGATTGTAATTGGCCCTAACCCAGAAGGCCTTGCAACCAGGCATGTTAATAAAAATCAGTGTTAAATAATTACTTTGTGTTGCATTGTTGAGTATTCAGCTATGTAATTCTATTGGTTGCAAGTTTTGGACTGTCCTTAATTGGATTCACCATCCTTGACTGCATCAAGTGGTATTAGAGCTGAAGTTTATTCTTGTTGGAGTTGATAGTTGAACTTGAAGGTTAACCTAGTAAGGCTTATCTTGCAAAGTTGATCTTGTTGAAGTAGAGATTGTGTGCAATTTGGATTGTAGATTTGAAGCACTAAACTTATGAAATTGTGCCCTAGTTGTTTGTAAGATTGTAGGTTGCGATCTAACTTGTTTACAACTTGGAAATTGTCACAAGGTGGTCGATGAGGGTTTGTTGCAGAGGGTTTTTTTCTTATCTTTAAGGATGCCTCCAAGAAGATTGGACCCTAGAGCTATTACAGATCTTTGTGATGCTATGGAATCAAAGATTTCTAATAAAGTCAGATTGGATGTCAGATCTGAGATAAAATTGATGAAGAATGACATGGTTGCCGAGATCATGAGAGCTGTTGCTAGTGTACCTCAGAATGTTGGTACTGAAGCTGTTGAAGAATTTAAAACTAATAGATCTAGTGGTGATGATTGGAGGAATAGATCTGGTGAAGATAGAACTGCTCGATTGCATATATCTGGAGCTCAGTTTAGCAGTAGTTACCGAATGGAAGTTTCTACTTTCTATGGTACTTTGAAGCCCGATAATCTAACTGATTGGATTGGTGAACTTGAAGATTTATTTGAACTAGAAGAAATTGAAGATCCTCTTCAGGTGAGATTATTATAGACAACTTTGAAAGGACATGCTGCTCTTTGGTGTAAAGAACTATAGAGAGACCGAGAAGATGAAGGTGAAACAAAGATCAATCGGTGGAGGTTGATGGTGACTAAGTTGAAAGCTAAGTTCATATCTTCTGACTATGAGCTTGAATTTTTTAAGAAGTTGCAAAATCTAAAAGAGAAGGATCTATCTGTTGAATATTATATCGAGGAGTTCTACAAACTTACTTTTCAATTTGGACACTGAGAGCTTGGTAAGGAAAATGTAGCTCGGTATGTGAATGGTCTGAGATTCAATATTTAGGATGATCTTGGTATGCTGAAGATTGATTCTATTAAAGATGCTTATTAGTATGCTATGAAGGTAGAAGATAAGTTGAAGAGGAAAAAACCTAGTAACTCCCAAGGGAAGGAAAAGATTGATCACTCGGTGAAGGATAAACTGATTGATGTAGAAGATGAACAGAAACCTATAGAACCAAAGAAGAAGATAGGTAGAGTTATCTTTAAGGGTACTTTCTATAACTATGGAGAGGAAGGACACCATTCTTTTGAGTTTACACGAAAGAAGGTTGACTAACGAACTATTGTGATGAATGAGAACATTCAGAATGAACCCAAATCAAAGAACTTGCTACTTTAGTGAACATTGCTTGGTACAAAGGAGGAACCTTGTTAGAGGATTAACTTGTTTAGAACCTGATGCAAATCTGAAGGTAAACTCTTTGATGTTATTATTGATAGTGGTAGTACTGATAACCTTGCTGTTGAGGACCTGGTTCAAAAACTTGGTTTGAATACAATGAAGCATCCTTGTCCTTATAGGCTTGGTTGGTTACAAGATGTTCATGCTTTGGAAGTTAGAGAACAATGCTTCATTGATGTTCAAATTGGCCAGTACAAGGATCTTGTGTTATGTGACATTGTGAAGCTGAATAGTTGTGATACATTGCTTAGTAGACCTTGGTAATATGATTGTAGAGCTATTTATGACTATGTCCAGAATGTGTTTACTATTGAGAAGGATGAAAGGAATTTTTCATTGATGCTCTTGATGGATACAATGCTTGGTAAGAGAAGCCTGAGTATTGGTAGCTAAGTTGAGATTGTGGATCCAGAGAAAATGAATGATCAGTATGGAGAACTGACCTGTATGTTGACAAGAAAATACTTGAAGAGACAAAGGAAACTAAAGTGGAAGAGTTTGCAAGTAGAAAAGGTGGAGGACTTGTATGTGAAGAACCAGTTTAGGATTTATGTGCTGAATCCTAAAAGATGTTCTTCTCACATATGAACATCTTTTGGAACCACCTGGTGCAGTCAAGGATGGGGGATCCAATTAAGGATAGTCCAAACCTTGCAGCCAATAGAATTACACAGTGGAATACTCAACAATGCAACACAAAGTAATTGTTTAACACTGATTTTCATTAACATGCCCGACTATAAGGCCTTCCAGGTTAGGGCTAATTACAATCAAAAAATAATTCTACAAGATTTGACAAGATCCAATACAATCTTAGCTAGTTCAGCTCTAAAGACAATCAGAAGTTGATGGAAACCCTAAGGCTGATCTAAACTTGAGCTTGCAAACCTCCAAGAAATCTCCTTGTCTCCAAGTATACAACCACTAGCTCTGCTACAAACAACTATCAGATATCAATCTAATCTACAAGATCATCAAGAACTTTTCCACAACTTCGCTAACTTCAGCTTCAAAACCTCAGATCTGATTCACTAAGTCTTCAAGTCATGAACTTCTCTGATCTCCCCATGATCTCCCTAAACATCTACCCAAACATCCTATAAATACTAATCATCAGCCACAAGTAGGAAAGATGAAACCCTTAAATCTTCAAAAATAATAATTGAATGCCATACAAGTCAGCTTAAAAATGTATACAAACATTTAATTCAACATGTGGGCCTATAACAATAGCTACGAACAATAAATTCACCAAGTCAGCTCCACAAATCACACAGAACTCTAGTTGGTAAGCCAGAACTACCAAGCAATAGTGAATTCACCAAGCACGCCAGGCATCGCTAAGCACCAGTGTTCACTGAGCACCACAGGCATGACCAAGTAACACTTCACCAAGCACCAAAGACTACCGAGTTCCTTCAGTGATCAAGCTTCCTTCAATGAGTGAGGTCGTTGGTCAAAGATACAACCGAGTAACACTGGCCAAAATAATAATGCCCCATGCAGTTTCACCAAGGACAAAGAATGCCCCTGCCTTAACCTTGGATGCCCCTGCATCATATTCATAAAATTTGTTAGAGATGAATTCTCATCCTCTATTTGATCTTAGACATTTAATCTTCAATCTAGATTCATTTTCAACCTTAGCTTTAAATATTTTGAACTTGTCAAATGCTTCTCATTTGTTCTTTAAGAAAGCAACCCATGTCATTCTAGAATAATCATCAACAAACAAAATGAAATACCTTTCACCATAGTATGATCTTGTTTGAGTTGGTCCACATAGGTCTGTGTGTATCAGATCCAGCTTGTTCTCTATCGAATTATGCTTTCTTTTGAATGAATTCCTTACATGCTTTCCCATCACACATTCCCGACATATTGTGTCTACTAGTTTTGCAATGCTAGGAAGATCTCTTACTGCCTTTACATTACTTATCTTTACTATGTTATCAAAATTGATATGACATAGTCTTTTGTGCCATAACCAACTGTCATCTAGTTTAGCAACAAAATAACTTACTTCTGGATTAAGCTGAAAAACATTACCTTTAGTCTTTGATCTAGATGCTATCATCTCACCTTCTTTGTTAATTATGATGCACCTATTTTCTTTGAATTCCAACTGATGTCCTTTGTCAAGCAATTGTCCAACACTCAATAAGTTATGCTGCAAAGCATGAACATAAAGAACATCATTAGTGCTATTCTTTCCATCCAAGGTGATAGCTCCTCTATCTATGATAGGTTTAGGAGTGTTGTCTCTAAACCTAACCATGCCACCATTGTATCTATATAGATGCACAAATATATCCTTGTCTCCAGTCATATGATGTGAGAAACTGTTGTCAATGATCCAATCTGTCCTGATGTCAACTTGTGAAATCAGTGCCAATTCTTGGTCTTTATTTTCAAGGTTCATTTTCTCCATGTATTCAAGAGAAATGAATCCAATTTCATCTTCTTCTGATTCATCATTTGATAATCCATCACCAGCATACTAACATTCTTTTAGGCTTGTAGTCATTCTTGAACTTCTTGACTCTTGTAGGACATTTAGAAGCAAAGTGACCAATCTTATTACATGAAAAGCATTTGAATGGTAACCGACCTTCATATTTCCATTTTCCTTTTCTTTCCTTCTTAGCAATCATAGCAATGAAATCATCTAGTTCTCTATCATCATCTTCATCATCAAAATTACTAGAGGTGTTCAAAGATTTCTTACCATGGACTGAAGCTTTGAATGTTGTTTCACTTTTAGGCTCTGTCTTCAATCTTGATATCTCAACGGCTGAAAACTTTCTGATTAAGGTCTCTCTTTTGAAGTCTTTTATGGATTGCATAGTTTCATCTAGGATGCATATCTTGTCATCATATACTAGTGTCAAGGTAGTCATCAGTTTTTCCATTATGTCTTCTTCTGAAATTTCTCCACCATTGTTTCTGATTCCAGCAACTGCTTCATTAATCCTTTGATTGTAGGCTCTAACATTCTCATCAGGTAACATCTCTAATGTATTTTATATTTTCTTCCATGTCTTTCTGCACCCATTCTTGGCTTGAATATCTCCTTCAAACATGTCTTCTAGATACTTCCATATATTATAGGCTTTCTCCATTTTCTTGATCTTTGAAAATTCACTGTCAGATAGGGCACTGATAAGGGCTTCCTTGGCAATAGAATTTGAAGTGAACATCTCCTTTTGCTTCAAATTTGCATCATCTTTTGAAACATCTGCTAGAGAGGGAATCTAAACTTCTTTGATAGCTACTTCAAATATCTCAAAGGAAATGCACTGCAAATGTGTCACCATTTTGTTCTTCCAGTCTAGATAGTTATCTCCATCAAACTGAGGACTTTCTTTTCTAAAGAATTCCATCTTGTCATGCCCAAAATTAGGGCAAAACACACACAACAATTTTTTTTTAAAAAGACACTAACTACAAGGTTTCAACAAAACATGAGAACAAAACATCAAACAATGCACTCATCTCACAAGGGGATTTCGAGCCATGTGTTGGCTTGCCGACATCCCCTACACATCAAGTGCACTAGGCTGAAGGAGACACTGACTAGGATTAATCAGCAAGGGACTACGAGGGAGAAATCCCTAAGTCAAATCACTCCAAAAATTAAAGGCATTAATACTTGAATAAAAGATTTAATCTTATAGAAGAATTAAATTTAACACAAAGTTTTAGAACAATAAAATAATTTCACTATTATTAATTTAATAATAATTGTTAGGAGTTGATAACATACTTAGGCCCACCTAGGGATTATTTTAATTAACCCCCTAAAAGCAATAATGACCTCGAGAGAATAATAGCATGATAAAATAATAAGGGCCCACAATTTAATAATTAATATTAACCAAATAAAGATACATTAACACAACTAAATTAAATAAATAATTTAATAATTAATAGGAGCTAAAATCTACTCACTAAAACATTAATTGAAATTAAAATATCTAAATAGCTCTCTAACCAAAATCAATTCAAATCCTGAAATAATAGGGAGATCATTAACAATCAAAAAGGCCACTATTAACAAAAAGAGATACATATTTTAAGGAATTAAAATATGAGTTGACAAAAGCCAAATATATTATTTAATAACTGACTCATTTAAGGAAAACAATTTCAAAATGATAAAATGACAAAACTCTCTATGGCCTCATGGCTAACCCTAACCCTAATCTGAAATTAGGGTTTAGGCCAATTACAACTTGGCTCGAAACCCTAATTTCATTATTGAAGGGTTGCAGGTTGGACCAGAGGGTCATGGAGATTCTGAAACTCAAGGTGAGTATACACCCAAGCATGCACAGGTGCATATACACACAAGTGTGTATACGCCCCTATGTATACCAGGGCTACAAACAAGATGAAATTAGATCAAATAGATGCAAGGAGAAAACAAGGTCAGTGGATAAATCTTTATGCTTCCAAAGTATGCATCTCTGGTTTTGTGTTTGGATAAGATTGGTCTCTAATATTCTAGATTAGATACATCCACCGATAATCTTCTATAAGATTGATTTGAGCATTTATCTGATAAAATTTTTAGCTATAAAGTCTACTATTTTCTTTCGATAACATAGAATAGGCATGCTAAGATTCAGGTTAAAAATATTACTCCCGTATAAAATCATCCTGCATACAAAACCAGTTAAAAAAAAATGGTATACAAATATGCCAAAAACAAGTTTAGTTTCAAGTTCATAGAACAAATGGGGATTAGCATGTATTAATTTTTTCACGGTACAAAAGCCAAGTCATGGGCTTGCCAATGACCTACACAGGCCAACATCTGCAAAGGCAGCACAAAAGGTTGGGACGGGCTGGGCCTTGTCATTCCCCATTAGGGGTGACGACACTAGCTTGTCCATCATTCCCTTGGGGACAATGGCCAGGGTAGTGCTGCTACACCCTTAGTGCATGTGTGTTGGGCACAGGCCCTTTGTCCATCACGTACAATGACGACACCATAGCATTAGGGTGCGATGTAAATAATAAAATGTTTTTCTCTGTTCTATAAAACCTTGTTCAATATAGTTTCCTTTTAATCAAATAAAACATCATGGAAGTACTAAATATAAAGGCTTGTGGAGTCAATAACATATAAAATACATCATAAATAATCAAACTCAAGTACATCATAGAGTCCAACTGCATCCACACTTTATCACAAGAAAATCACTTACTTCCAATAATACATTTCTGAATTTCAAATCAAGCTATTTCAAGAATATAAATATATCAATTAACCTAATTTATTAACCATAATTATCTCACATAAACTCTTCTTGTATAAACATGAAATTATGGCATAATAAAATAATTCATCAATACCAATAGTCAAGACCTAATAATCCAGTGTGAAAATAAGTCCTAAATTATTTACAAGCTATATTTCAAATGATTTGCTTTTCTTGCATTATTATAACATCAAAGCTTTCTATGTGAAATCTCCCACTCAACATCAGGACCTAATAATCACTTTTCTATTAATACATGTCTCAAAATAAAATAAATTCAAATAGTCCTTTGTGCAAGCATTCATATCCAAAAAGAAACATTTCAACATTCAGTGGTGGTACACTCACACCTTTCCTACTGCATTTCTTCTAGAGATTACATACACATGAGAACAATATTTAACTACATTAGAATATATATATATATATATATATATATATATATATATATATATATATATCACCCTTTTATTATTTAACTACCTTATTCCAATACAATTTATATAAAACATGCACTTGATAGTATTATCACAAAGATCAGTTGAATTCAATTAATATTATTTTAAACACAGAGCATCCTAGGATTTTGAGTCTATCAGTAACATGAAAAGAGTAAATCACAAATGGTGATCAAACCTCTATCCACCAGGATAAAAATCATAACACAAAAAAATAAATTTCTAATTACTGAGTCTATTATGTAGAAAGATAATACCAAGATAGAATCTCTTAAAACACCTGACATGACTTCTAGAGATAAATTCCTGATAAACATTTGGAAAATCTGGACAAAGAGCATCTCATGATGCCATCGACCATAATACGAATAAAAATCATTGCATCCACATGAATTACTCATCCCTATTCTAAGGGTCTCCAAAGAATGATTCAAGACCATATCCTACATCTCCTAGTTCACACAGAACATCGATACACACTCCAAAACAATCCTCATGGTGGATTCTCCCTCACATGGGAGAAACATGACCCTACCCTTCGAGAGTGATAGTCAAAACCCCATCATTAGGATGTTTGTACAAAGGGATAAATGAGGGAGGCACTACATCATCCCTCCCAAGGACTAGGCTTACTCCTAGAAGCTGACAAGACAAACTGAAGAGGATGCTACATGGGCGTGGACCAACTGTCCTAGAAATACCTCAAAATAAGTCATCCTCTAGAGGTTCCTCAATAAATAGCATAGAGTTTGCACAAGGGGAACAACTTATTGATAGGCTAGCATGATAAATTCATAACACAACAAGTGTTACCCCACCAAATCTAGGTCCATCAAGGCCCTCCACATGGATCGGATCTCCAAGGTGGTCTAATTCACACCTAACAATCTATCAAACCACACACTAAGAAGAGGATCTTACCAAGCTTCCAAAACACATTCAAGGGGTCTAGAAAGGCCCTCGAGCATATATGCAAAACCCATCACAGAAAGAAAGTTTTGTATGCCCTTACAAAAGCCATAAAAGAAATTAAACTCAAGTGGCATTACCTTACTAATTTGTATCATTAATCAATGAGGTCGTCTCAACCTCCAACTATTGGCTAGAGTCAAAATCCCTTGATAGCCTCCCTTGGCATGGCCTTACCAATATATTTTTCCAAACAAGAAGTGGCTCTTGGACAAGGATAACTTTTGACCTAAACTCTAGATATCATCAAATCCCAACATACTCCTTCTATACTATGGACCTGCACCACCACTATACCAAATACAAGGGTGCATCTTAGTGTTTCCTTCCTAGTGTTCCCCCTCCTTTGTACATACTACCAAGGATCCTCAATAAACTAAGTAGAGGCACAAACATAAGACTAGCCAGCAAGTTAAAAACATTTGGAATAGTCACTAAGAAACCAATAGAAAGGTAAATCCTAATAAGATGTCTATTTATTTCAACAATAAATTCAAGAAAGACATGAGCTCATTATAACAATAAAGGAAGTGTTTCATAAATCAAGAAGGATAGTTTGGTGACTATTTACAAATATAAGAAATAACCAAAATATGCTAGCCCACACAACATGAGGAAAATTCCTCTGAAAAAGATAGGCAAAATGAATGGAATATAAATAAATCAAGGAGCCATCCACAAAACATTACTACAAAATTAAGTCATGTAAGAGGGAGGAACCACCACAGGACACTGAGGACACTGCTTCAAAAAAACATTGAGATCGAAACCACCACATATAGTCCCTAATAGAAGCATCACTACAATACTGATAGCCGAAATAATATCATAATCCTAACAAACTTATCTCTCAATCTGTTGTAGCAACCTCTCTAACGAGGTAGTAGGAGTTAGATGATTGCTTTCAACCACCCCCATAAAAGCAGAGAGAACTACTCAAAAATGAAACATGAACCTCAGACTCTAGGAAAGCGTTCTCTAAGTGCTCCAAGAAAAAATTAGAACTCTCATGAGGTTCTTCCCAAATCTAGGGTATGTACAACTTACATCACCACACTGGAATAGGTTTCTGCAATAGAGCATCATTCAAGGGTGTGGTTGAAATCTCCACACAATACAATGGGAGGAAAAATTTGTCTACATAAATGACATTGTAGAATGAGTGGAGGGGTAAAGAATTTCTCAATCGATTCATAATTTGTTCCTCAAAAGGGATGAACTCAATGAGGTTTTGCACCTCAACAACAACAATACACCCTTCCATAAGACATCAATGAAAAGGCTAATACCAAAAACTGTCCTAACTCTCTCACGAGTCATGACACTAAGGTCCTAACCACAACATACTCAATATAATTTTATGGTGTCATAATGATATAAACTAACAATGTACTACATGCTACAAGGAGAAAGCTAATAGGCTCTTATACCAAGCATGGACACCACTCTTGTTCTAACCATACATGGTCATGCTAGAAAGAGAACCGCTAAAGGCTACCAAGAGTGTCAAAGAATTCTAACAACAGACACCAACCACCATGCTATAGCTAGTGGCATCACTACCACTGTCGCCAAGACCACCACACTATCAAACACAAAAAGGGTTGCTAGAAGCTCGACTATACGCAGTTTCGAATATCATATAAGGAAGAGCTCCTTCCTAAACTACAAGGTGCTTGGGTTAGTTTCCTCGAAAGCCCAAGTTGCATCACAAGGGCACCCAAGCTATAGGTCAACTACAGGCTCACAACATTTAAAACATGAGAGTTCACATCAAAGAGATTGTAGTGGAAAAGCATGACCTTAGTCAAGTGCCTATCTCAGAGGCGGTTAAGATATTTCATTTCTGGTTTGGGAGCCATTCAGAAAGGGGAAAACCTCAATTTCCTTCTAGAATCCTCAAGCTCCCTACTCCACCTCCTCATGTGTTGAGGAACATATCAAAAGACCCTTCCATGTCTATGAACCTGTCGTGCTCAAAATACAACCTTAAAATTTGAATACAAATGGGAAACGCAATGGCTTAGGGTTCCAAGCGTTGAAACTGTGCTGTGATACCAACATGTCATCCCCAAAATTAGGGAAAAACACACACAACAATTTTTTTTAAAAAAAATACACTAACTACAAGGTTTCAACATAACATGAGAACAAAACATCAAATAATGGACTCATCTTACAAGGGGATTTTGAGGCATGCACTGGCTTGCCGAAATCCCCTACACGTCAGGTGCACTAGGCTAAAGGAGACACTGACTAGGATTAATCAGTAAGGGACTATGAGGGAGAAATCCCTAAGTCAGATCACTCCAAAAATTAAAGGCATTAATACTTGAATAAAAGATTTAATCTTATAGAAGAATTAAATTTAACACGAAATTTTAGAACAATAAAATAATGTCACAATTATTAATGTAATAATAATTGTTAGGAGTTGATAACATACTTAGGCCCACCTAGGTATTAGTTTAATTAACCCCCTAAAAGCAATAATGACCTCGAGAGAATAATAGCGTGATAAAATAATAAGGGCCCACAATTTAATAATTAATATTAACCAAATAAAGATATGTTAACAAAAGTTCATTAACACAACTAAATTAAATAAATAATGAAATAACTAAAAGGAGCTAAAATCTACTCACTAAAAGATTAATTAAAATTCAAATATCTAAATAACTCTCTAACCAAAATCAATTCAAATCTTGAAATAATAGGTAGATCGTTAAAAATAAAAAAGGCCACTATTAATAAAAAGAGACATATTTTAAGGAATTAAAATATGAGTTGACAAAAACCAAATATATTATTTAATAACTGACTCATTTAAGGAAAACAATTTTGAAATAGTAAAATGAGAAAACTCTCAATGGCCTCATGACTAACCCTAACCCTAATCCAAAATTAGGGTTTAGGCCAATTACAACTTGGCTCAAAACCCTAATTGCATTATTGAAGGGTTGCAGGTTGGACAAGAGGGTCATGGAGATTCTAAAACTCAAGGTGAGTATACACTCAAGCATGCACAAGTGCATATACACACAAGTGTGTGTATGCCCCTGTGTATAGTTGAGTGTATACCAGGGCTACAAATAAGATGAAATCAAATCAACCAGATGCAAGGAGAAAACAAGGTTAGAGGATAAATCTTTATGCTTCCAAAGTATGCATCTCTAGTTTTACGTTTGGATAAGATTGGTCTCTAATATTCTAGATTAGATACATCCACTGATAATCTTACATAACATTTGTTTAAGCATTTATCTGATAAAAAGTTTAGCTATACAATATGCTATTTTTCTTTCGATAACATAGAATAGGCATGCTAAGATTCGTGTTAAAAATACTACTCCCGTATAAAATCTATGCTGCATATAGAACCAGATTAAAAAAAATGGTATACAGATATGTCAAAAACAATTTTAGTTTCAAGTTCATAGAATAAATGGGGATTAGCATGTATTAATTTTTTCACGGTTCGAAAGCCAACTCACAAGCTTTCCGGTGACCTACACGGGCTGACATCTGCAAAGGTGGCACAAAAGGTTGGGACAAGCTGGGCCCTATTGTTCCCCATAGGGGTGACGACACTGTCCTGTCCATCACCCCTTTGGGGATGATGGCCAGGGCAGTGCCGCTGCACCCTTAGTGGGTACGGGTCAGGCACAGGGCCTTCCGCCATCAGGTACAATGACAGAACCATAGCATTAGGGCGCGATGGAAATAATAAAACATTTTTCTCTTTTCTATAAAACCTTGTTCAATATAGTTTTCTTTTAATCAAATAAAACATCACGATAGTACTAAATATAAAGGCTTGTGGAGCTTAACATTTCAGTGATTCATTACCTGCAATGCATTTGATTCACTAAATTTACAACAAATAGTTTCATAGGGTTTACTAAACTCTCAGCGGTATTAAATATGTTGTTCATTCAATATTGCAAAATTGCTATTTACAAAGTTTCAATGCATTCGGTGTAGAAAGTTTGCCATTCATATTCATAAAAATAATAAAGTCTACAACATACGATAGATGAAAAGATTTGCAAATGCTTTCATTTCGATATGAAATTTTGTTCAACAATATTAATCCTAAGGTAAAGTTCGGTCTAAATGCAATATGTATCGTATTAATACATTTATATAGCAGAATATATAAATGTATTAATGTGGGTATCAAATTTATTAAAAAGGGAAGTATTAATACAAATATGTATATATAGCAATATATATATGTATTAATATGAATTCTAGCATAAATAATATGAAAATCATTAATGTATATATATACTGCTAAATATATATATATACATTAATACGATTACTAGGATTAAAAAAATGTGAACTATGGAAAGTAATAAACAAAATTAAGAGAGCTTTCTACATATAAAGTATCTATAAGTTAATGTATTCAGAAATATAATAACATATATATATATATATATATATATATATATATATATATATATATATATATATATATATATATATATATATATATATATATATATATATATATATATATATATATATATATATATATATATATATATATATATATATATATATATATATATATATATATATATATATATATATATATATATATATATATATATATATATATATATATATATCCAAAAACATTTAAAGATTAACCACTTCATCTAGATTAAGTTAATCTATTTTCTTTTCTTTGATACACACAATATATATATGAAATTGACTCTAGATACAATTTAAGCTATCATTTATACAGGAATGTTAAATCTCTCCCTTCCAAGTAAAGTAACAATATTAATAAACATTTATTTTAATAGGAAACTTTTCATAGATGAGCATAAACCTTTTCTTTGAAAATCCTAAACAAACTATGTATATAAATTTTCTTGAAAATGAATCCATACAGTAAGGACATCTTTTCTCTTATTATCTTGCATGTAGAGAACCGAAACATAGCATTCCTTTCATCTATCTCAAAACTTCAATGCTAACATGTCTCTTCAACATAAAGAAAATCAATGCAAATTTCTCATAAACATTTTTGTTCAATTAGATGGGAGAAAGTAAATCGCCCTATTATCTATTACAAGTATTTCAAATGCTAGGCTCTTTAATATATCCTTGATTTAAAACAACTTTCAGAAATGGCTCAAGCCAAACAACTCAAATAACATGAAGTAGTTACATCCAAATTCTTTTTAACTCCTTGAAACTAGCAAGCTATGTCTTGGGAAAATCTGCAAAACAAACAAACAGACCATGGAGGCTCACCTCCCAACCTAGGCCATTTCATGGCCACCCCTGAGCTAGGGGAAACAAAGATGGATATGGGGAAATTACATACATACATCAAGCACTTGCACAACAAAACCAGCAATAAAACATGAACATCAAATTCCCTTTCCTAGGGCTTGCACACATTGGGTCATGTTGGACCCATAGGGATGAAGGTGGAATCTACCCATCTAGGAGAATTCCAAAAATAAAATAATGAACCTTCCTTCAACAAGGCTTCAAAATCTGCTCAAATTTCCTTCACAAGGCCAAAGAATTCAACCATCAACCCTTATCAAAATCAACACAATAACAACACCCTTATGACCCCCAATTTTTATACACAAGGATGGAAACATGGATGCCCATACATCCATGCCTTATCCCCTTCCTCCTAGAGGAAGGACTCTACACTAGGTGAGTAGTCCCAACTTTTTCCCTTCACCCATCAAGGGTCTCTTCCCTCCCAAGGGTGAGTTTGTCCTTGCACACCCCCAAGAAAACAAATACAAAAAAAGAAAGGAAAAGAAACTCACATGCATGCATAGACTAAGGAGCCATTCAAAAAAATATATAAAACTTAGCATACATACAGCATAAGAAAGTAAATATTCATATAGAAATAAGAATAAGAGTGTTCAAGATCCAACCTCAATCCAAGCTAATGGCAATGAGGGTTGAGATGAGCTTTCTCCAACTAGTCTCATATTTTGCTATGCAACAACCAAAATCCTCAAAACCAATCAAGACCAAATTTTCACTATCTCTCAAGTCTCCAAAAATTGGAGAGTGGGCAATTACCTACCAATTTTCCATCCATCTCCTTAAGAAGAGAAACCCTAATCCTTTCAAAGAAGAGGGGGAAATTCAAATTCAAAATTCAAAAAGAGGAGTGAGCTTGGCATGCAATTCCAATTTCGTCACTTCTCAAAAGAGCATCTTTTGGAAGGGCAAAAATAGCCAAAATACATCATAATGGTCAAAATTTGACCCCCAACACATGGCACCACTATGGGGTAGCCTATTTTTAACCTCCACTACCCTATATGGTCACTAAATGCCACTCAAAAGACCACCTAAAGATTGCATACGAAAATGAAAGAGATTCCCACTCAAGGCTCTTAAAAATAGAGACCACTCACACACATAAAGAACTTGGTCATGCCACCACATAGTACATGTGTCAATTGACACTGCAAATAAATCACATTACAACACAATACACATGGCATTCCAAGTGGACAAAAAAATGAAATAAAATAAACATAATTAATAAATACATTCATGCATCACTTTACCACAATTACACATTACAATGAGGTTTATTTCTCCCCTTGGAGATAACCCTGGCTTAACATGATTTTAACAATTATCCATCTTTTATTTCCCCCTATATAAACCATGGTCTTACTTGCACACTTGAAAAAATATCAGTAGCTCATGTAATGTCAATAACATATAAAATACATCATACATAATCAAACTCAAGTACATCATATAGTCAAACTGCATCCACACTTTATCACAAGAAAATCACTTACTTCCAATAATACATTTCTTAATTTCAAATCAAGCTATTTCAAGAATATAAATATATCAATTAACCTAATTTATTAACCATGATTATCTCACATAAAATCTTCTTGTATAAACATGAAATTATGGCATAATAAAATAATTCATCAATACCAATAGTCAAGACCTAATAATCTAGCGTGAAAATAAGTCCTAAATTATTTACAAGCTATATTTCAAATGATTTGCTTTTCTTGCATTATTATAACATCAAAGCATTCTATGTGAAATCTCCCACTCAACATCAGGACCTAATAATCACTTTTCTATTAATACATGTCTCAACATAAAATAAATTCAAATAGTCCTTTATGCAAGCATTCATATCCAAAAAGAAACATTTCAACATTCAGTAGTGGTACACTCACACCTTTCCTACTGCATTTCTTCTAGAGATTACATACACATGAGAACAATATTTCATTACATTAGAATATATATATATATATATATATTTCACCCTTTTATTATTTAACTACCTTATTCCAATACAATTTATATAAAACATGCACTTGACAGTATTATCACAAAGATCAGTTGAATTCAATTAATCTTATTTTAAACACAGAGCATCCTAAGATTTTGAGTCTATCAGTAACATGAAAAGAGTACATCACAAATGGTGATCAAACCTCTATCCACCAAGATACAAATCATAATGCAACAACATAAATTTCTAATTACTGAGTCTATTATGCAAAAAGATAATACCAAGATAGAATCTCTTAAAACACCTGACATGACTTCCAAAGATAAATTCCTGATAAACATTAGGAAAATCTGGGCAAAGAGCATCTCATGATGCCATTGACCATAATGCAGGTAACAATAATTGCATCCATGTGAATTACTCATCCTTATTCTAAGGGTCTCCGAAGAGTGATTCAAGACCATATCCTACGTCTCCTAGTTCACGCAGAATATGGATACATGCTCCAAAATAATCCTACTGGCGGATTCTCCCTCACATGGGACCAACATGACCCTACCCTTAGACAGTGACAGTCGAAACCCCACTATTAGGATTTTTGTGCAAAGGGGTAAACGAGGGAGGCACTACACATCTGATCAACCTCAAGCTATTAAACTATCCCTTCGAGGCACTTGGCTCTGATACCAATTGTTAGGAATAGTCCCAAGAGATAACTAAAAGTGGGGGTGAATCAATTATCTATAGGTTTCAATTCTTTATTCAATTAAGTATTTAATAACATTAAGCATAAACACAATGAAAGAACACTTAACCCAACACCATAATTTTTTTAATGGGGAAACCCAAATAGGTAAAAACCCTGGTGGGAATTGTCACCCTCTAAGAACTGTACTAGTGTATTATGATCCTTGTTAGAAGACCTTACAACCCTATTAGGAGTTGATCTTTAAAATGCATTAAGTATAATGACCCAGTCAAGGGTTGGACCCTATTAGGAGTCTTTTACAATTAACCCTATTAGGGGTGAGGACGCACTGTCCGAGAGCACACTGTTCAAAGGGGTGAAGGCTGCAAGCTTCTGTTTAATAGATACACACTATATCTGGATCTTGGTGAACTATGCGTAGACCTACTATCTTGATCAGTTCCAATGAAGAGCGTATACTTTCTATTATGTCACATAGACCTTCTTTTGATGGCTCACCACTTCGTACTCTTTGCTTTGCTCTTCTCTTCCAACTCTGAACCATACTTAGCAATCGCAAATGACTGCCTATAAGTATCTTTCCTCTAGATGATATAATCAAGTTGACCTATTAGAACCACCTTGAAATCATATTAGAGAAACAATAAAACTCTCTAATAACATCTCTATCAGCTCTACTAATCATGCAACACAAACTAGGACATGTCCAACTTAGTATTAGTGAACACATTACTTCACACTTTCAGCTCTGCCAAATTAACTGATACTTTCTCCTTATGCTGAATTACAACATGCACTCTTGACCAAACATTCTTAACTCTCCAAAAAACACTAATCCATGTGCGCATACCAAGATGATAGGCGCAACTACATTACCAATATAATCTCTATCGACTCCTCTAGATAAACTCAAGAAACTGTGACTGTCAACTGTGAACATCATAACTTAACTTCTACTGCATATCATACTCTCCATCCATAAGCATAACATCATACATATGTATACAACATAAATATAACCGTGCAAGGCTCTACTACAACTTTACTTCAAATCAAGGGCATAACTGTTCCTGGGACCTATCAAAAACATTCACTGATACACACAACTGTACTATTGTCTTTACTCAGAATCAACCTCTACATCTATGATATCATGATGATAACATATCCATGCAACATATGCTCAAAGATCTCTCCATCAAGCTTCCACACATGCTTCTTACCATATGTTGTCATCAATGACAAACATACAGTCATCAATCTAGCTTGCTGGCAAATTTCCAACATTGGCAATATCCAACACTTCTTAGGTTTGTTTTTAGATTACATACATGTTTTTTTGTTAGATTATTCTTAATGATGCCAAAAATCAAATTTTTTATTGTACCTAATGAACCTATCTTAGGTGAACTTAAAATGGAAATAAAGAATGGTTGACATCATCATAAGATAGAAATAATAATTCATAAATCATCAACATAATATCAACACATAAAACATGATTTACATGGATCAAACCATACAGTAAGAAAATATCCTTCAAAAAGAGAGGCCAAGCTTGTATTATCAACAATAAATGTGCTTATAATATAATAAATTCTATTCTCCACTTTGCATAGTGGAACCCATGCACATGTGAACAACCTTCATATGCCTCCCATCTATCCTTTTTCTCTAAATATAAATCTACATTCAACTAATACTCATAATTCTGCATCCAAAAGACTATATTTATAAAATTGCAACATATCCAAAATCACTAATACAGATGCCTAAGGAAGCCCCTTCATTCCTGATGAAAAATAATATTCTAATTTCTTTATATAACTAGAAATATATATTGGTTTATCTTCCAATACTCTCACTCTAGATTAGGTGCTCATTCTTGGAAGATAAATATTAGATTAAATATAATAAATGACAGTTGTTAAAGAAACATGTTTCCTCTTCCATGCTTCCACTTGGAGAATCCCAAATACCACTATTTTTATACTTCCTTAATTAAATATCTTATTCTAAATGTACATAAGTAAGAAAAATAATATTAAATAATTACATGTTCACAACCCACATTTATTGTTGCTTATAGAACCCATCACCCCTTATGAACGTATTACAAATAACAGTTAGAAATAAATATTATAAATTATTTTCCCAATACATTGAGTGTTTTATAAAACTTTCCATGCATTGTGGAACCATGCCATAGGATTTACAAGGTATATGACATCTTAATCCTAACACCTTAACTCATTTTTCAAATATCTTTTAAAAGAACCCATGAATTATGGTAGTTTTAGTGCCTTCATTTAATACCAATTTTTTTGATTTAAAAGAGGAGATAGAGGTAGCTAGTTAGCACTAGGATGGGATTTAGTCCTCCACAAGCCTTTCCAAGGATAAGCCATCTTGATAAAAATTCATTTTGAAAACAATTATCTCTATTAATATATTTCTTTAAGACCAATCATGAAACAACTAAAATATGATTATCCCAAACCATTATTGTGGTTTTCCAGTTTCTCAAAATTATTTTGATATTTTTTCTAGGTGAATAACATAGTCATTATTTAGTGAGGGGCCCAACAAATTCATCATTTGAATTAGGTCTAGGGTGAATTAAGGCTTCCTTATCAAATTCAAACTAGGTGCAAAATGGAAGAGTCCTAGCCAACCATTCAAATTATTAAAATACTTGTATATTCAAGGAAAAAGAGGTAATAGAGAGATTTTAGATCAAGGGAATTTGATAAACTATAAAATATTCATCATTCTTGCTAAAAAAAATAATTAGATGTGTATCAAAATTAAGAAAACCTAGTTTACAGGGACAAGGATGTAACCCTAATCAAGCTACTAATAACTTCTTATAGGGGTGGAGAATTAATATTATCTTTACACTTAAGAGAAGTTGGTTCATTTGGTGGTAGAGTTAGAAGAATGAATATTCAAGGTTATTTAAATTTTCATGGTTTTCATATTGTATATAAAGGTTATATGAGACCTAACTTGGAGCTAAAATAGTCCTCACTTCACTATACCCTTTCTGGGAAATCTATCTTTATGAGGAAGGAAATATCTTCTAAGGATATTTGAAAACCCTCACCATATTGATTCTAATCTATAAAGAACAAAAATTACTTGCAAGGGGAATATTTTGGTAAAAATATAGTTAATAGGTTTAGTTGAACTATAGTTATAGCCACTTTCTAACCACCAAGATCCCTCTAGTTAGGGTAAGAGAATATGATGGATATTTATAGATGGTCCTAAATTAATAATACTACATATAGAAATTTCCCTAGAAAGAGTTTTGATACCCCCAATAATGAACCTAAAAGATAAACTATGTTGAACACATGTATAAATATTACATAATGAGACAAATGAAATACTTTTATTATCTTCACAATGCCACTTTGAGGGAGAAATCTTTAGATAGAGAATACACTATTAATGTAACTCCCCTCTAGGGAACCGAGAAGGCTAAGGATAATATCCTAACTAATTTTATTTTTTAGAATTTTACTTAAATAGGTATATCACATTTTAAAATTAGGTTAAGATCGAGCATCCCTCCAGCTCCCCTAACATTTTTACCAATGTTATTTTCACAATTTATCCAATGCTTCGCTACTTGATTAGATACATACATGAAGCTGTCAATTTGGAGTTACATAAGTTACTTATGCTATAAGTATACAAGTTACATGGTTTAGTTTTATCCATTCATCTTATTCTATTATGATTGTTATTTAATAACATTTTCAACACGAGTATATATCTATGCATCACATATAGGTGAAGAGTTTACAAAAAGGTTTAAAATTTTAAATCACATCTAATGACCAAGTATTTGATTATCCACTTTTTCTAAAATTACATGTGCAAATATTTAACTTATTTCTTTATAGATTAACATTCATAATAAAGAACCATTATTGCATTTATCTAATGTCACACTTACTTAATATTACATCATGAAATTTCTACAGTATTCAAGCCTATAAACAACATCATACAATGAATTTACAACAAACATTATTTCATATTGAACATCAAATAGGACTTGCAAGACATTTCCTTGGAAAATTGCATCTTTAAAGATAACATTTTTAACCCTTTCATTTCTCCTAGAGACACCCTTTTTCATATCTTTACAAATTACATAGAGTCTCGAGTGTCCTTTAGGAGACAACATAATTAGTACATAAGATATAATTATTTTGGAAGCTACATAGAATCATCACTTTTGTAATACAAAATTTTGAAATGCAAGATATAATGAAATGATCTTAAACAACTTTAGGAATGGATTGAATGCATGTTAGTCATGAGACCATGAGCAATACCTCTATATATTGTCACCCAACCACGTGGATCCACAAAATTCCACTCTCCCATGCTAGGAGATATAACTGAAGTCAATACAGGAAATATAGGGTTGTCTAAGGATATGAGATATCCCTTCCCAACACAAAAAAAATTGATGCCGAAACAAGTTGTAAATATCAAAACATAAATTTCATAGTACAAATATCAAAGCAAAAATATCACAACACAAATATCAAAGCATAAGAGTAGAATTCTCTAGAGTATGGGCTAAGTGAGTGTCATTGCATATTCCTTTATGTTGGGATCCTTCGTAGCAGCCATGTGCTCTAGCACCTTCATATGGCCTACCCCAACAACTACAATTATGACCCCGGTACACCAAAAAGACCTATGCAGACTATTAATTAGTCTTTTATCTTATTAATAAATTTTATTAAATCCTTACCCATTCCCAACCATTTTAATTAATGTTAGGTTTTATTTACACATAACTCACCCAAAGGCTATCTTGGCAAATTTCATGGCCCAAGCTCCTGCAATGAACCACTCACCTAGTGCACATAGGAACCCTACTCACACAAAACCCATCTAGGGTAATTCATGAATCTACAGCAAGACATCCCTCCATTGGGTTTTTAGGTGTTTTCCTATGATCCACATCATCAGGAGACACCCTAACCCTAAAATGAAGTATGATGCCATAACAACAAAGAATATTTTAAAAAAATCTCTTTATGGACGCTACTCCACACACTTCCATAACAAAGAGAAACATAAGGAAAATAAAAGTACTATAAACTAATAAATGTTGATGGGGATAAGAATTTACTATATAGTAATGAACTTATATGGACCTATGAATTAAATGAGAAGACACAGTAATCTTGTCTTAGAATGGTGGCAAGATAAAGACATGTTTAAGTATTCGTAAATATGCTCTTGTGGGTTGGTTTCAAGAAGGATATTGGTCAAGAGAGGTGTAAAAGTGAGTTTTATATGTGTCCCAGTGGTTGGAAAAATAAGTGACCCTTTATCTATGTGATTTGAGTAATTGTCTCAATTATATATGCAAGACCATTTCTAGAAACATATGTATGACTATCATAAAAATACAGTCTTGGTGTGGGGAGCATAACTTATGTTTGCACCACTAGATTTTCCTAATTGTTGGATATGTGTGAGAAAACCTAATTTTTCACATTCTACTAGAGTGATTTTAATAATAATGTCGAGTTTAAAAGTTTCTTGAAGAAGATCAACATGGTAAACATTCACAAAGGCAAGGTACTTTCCCTTTTTCCTCTTGAAAACATAAAGGTTCAAAACCCTCATAAAAAATGAAACCAATTCATAATCCAAAGAACATGATAGCACAAAGAACCATATCTTGTCACAAGGCCAACAAGGAAAATCCATTTCAAAAGACATAATTCCTTTTTTTCAAAAAACAAACACATAGTATGAAAACCAAAATACTTTGTCCATTTCTAATTATAATTTTGCATTATCATCATAATTATATTGCATCCCTTAGTTATATTGTATTTCAAGTACACATAGAGAGAGAGAGAGATTTAAGATTACTAGTATATACATATATATTTCTACTTATAGGAAGCTCCATGGATTCTAGACCCTACTTGAGATCTTGTAGAGACATTCCTTTATGATATGATTGATTATGACTCTAATTTCATATTACAAGCCTCCTAGATCCTCCAGTTATGCTCAAGTACTCAGAGAACCTTTTCTCACTAGAATTCTTAAAAAATTATCAATCTTCTATTCAATTTTCAATCACTTCATAACCTACTACCTTCTTCCTCATTTCTCTCTCCCCCCAAACTATAAGAAGGATACCCTATAAATAGACCTATGATCAATTGCATAGGTTATGGAGGTTGTTTCCCTTGAAACAATGCCTCTCTAAAGTTAATATATGGTATCTATTAAATTAATTAATATTTTACTTAACTGAAATATAACTTACCTTAGGTAAAACTAACTTACCTAAGTTCCCTTCTATGAATTTACCTCTATCCAAATATCAATAATAATACACAAAGCATAATCTAATCATAAATTATATATATATATATATATATATATATATATATATATATATATATATATATATATATATATATATATATATATATATATATATATATGGGTAAGTGCACAAAGATGGGGGACCAAAAAGGGGGTATAAGATGCCACTTTTTTCCTGAAATCAGCAAACTCTGAACTTCAACAAGAAATTGAAGATAGTTAGAATCAAAATTTTAAGATGTGACAAAAACAAGAGTTGTAATACTCTGAATCTAGTTCCTAAACTACTAACTTATTTTGAAAATGGTGTAAATTAAGGCCCTCAAAAAGGGGGAGCACAAAAAGTGGTCCTATTTTTTATCCAAAAACATAACATAGCATCTGGTGTGCTCCCCCTAAAATGTTAACTTTTTTTTTGAATTTTTTTAATCACTCCAGTGAGAAGTTAGCTAACACCACGTAGTTTATCCCAAATTTTTTTATGAATGTATAATTTTTGATGAATTTATGCAGTGCACACATCTTGAAAACATGAAATTTTTGTGCACTCCCCCTAGAAATCATTTAAAACTAATCAAAAATAATTTATTTTTTTTAAAAAGTGTGTAGAATGGAGTCTAGTTTCTAAAAATGTAACTTGTCACAAAATTCGATGAACGAGCCAAAATCTATGCCCAAAATACTGCATGTTGGTTTTTTACAAAAAATGGACATACACACAAAAGAAATTAGAGTTGCAAAATTTAACATAATTAGAATTCAAAATAAATTATATGCTTAGATAGCTAACAAAGAGATCTGCAATATCACGTCATCTAATTTTTACGTTCTTGAACCATGAGTAAACTTGATGAGGAGCACAAAAAAAAAGATGTCATTTTTTTGTATGTCTACTGGAAAACACATCTCAGGCCTATTTCAATCATCCAAGCCTTTGGGTTCACTAGTACATTTGAGACCTTTTTCTGACGATTGATTGTCTAAATTGAGACAGTATACCATCGATTAAGCGACACCATTTGGCGTCGCATTTTTGCAGTAAGAAACATCGATGGTTACGATAGGCGTCGTACATGCGGCATCTATAGCCATCACAAAAGGGGGTTTCAACACAGTGAATATACTCGTAGGATCTACTTGAAGCTGTCCCACTTTCAATAGATCTTTGTCAAACTTAGTTAGTTACCAATGGAAATATTGTACCTACGATGGGTAACCATCATAATCTTTCAATGCCTATCTGTCATTGGAAGATTGTATACTGACATAAATGCTATTGGTGCAATGGTTATCCATCATAAATTTCTGACAGATTGTCATCGCTTCTCTGAGGCCATCGTAATTGTGATGAAAATCACAATTTTTTATAAAAATATATAAATTTATCGATCAAGTTTTACTCGATTGGTGTTCTTTTAGATTTGGTTTTCATTTGGAGATGACTTTATAGTAGATTTAGTAGCGGCTCGTACATTATTGAGTCGAGTCTAGAGGATTGGATTTGTAGATCACTATGGTGTCTGTGATGACTTGGGAGAAGTCTTCTTCTAGGTGAATCGAGCTGAGAGACTTGGATTACAGAAAGTGAGTCGTTTGATGTGACTTATGAGACATTGGATGCCTCTTCATAGCGGGTTCACAATGTGGTTTGTGGTGTTTCTTTGTGAGTTGGTTCTTGGTAGCCATTGAGATGAATCGATAGGACTTGATCTTGGGTCAACACTTATTGAGGTGAGCTGAAGTGATCATTGCTCCTTGAAGTGATTGATGTTTCCGACAGATAGTTGTCACTTTTAGTTTTGTCATCGATTATTCTTTGGTTTCTGTCATAATTGTGATGACTCACACTATTTTTAAAATATATATATATATATATATATATATATATATATATATATATATATATATATATATATATATATATATATATATATATATATATATATATATATATATATATATATATATATATATATATATATATATATATATATATATATATATATATGTCATATGTTGATTGAGATCTTAAATTATTGAGCTTCTCTTTGTTTCGATAATAGTTTAACATTCTCTACTTAATAGGGCCAACTGCATGAAGGTGGAAGCTCATCTAGCCCCTCCTAGGATCCTCTTATGACCCTTTACGACACTTTAAGACCTCTAAGATGTGTATTCTTAGGGGTTGTAAAGGGTCGTAAAGGGTCATAAGGGGTCTTGGGACACAACAACTGAGAACCATAAATGTAGGCATCATGGTCACAATTGTTTGGAGACACAACATAATTGAATGCTATACCTAGACAATGCAATACAACCACTACTCATGTAGTTCTAAGTTGACACTAGGGGATCTAAAAACCAAAGATAAGGAATCTATATA
The DNA here is from genome assembly GCA_027943335.1 of Chamaecyparis obtusa. Classification (NCBI taxonomy): domain Eukaryota; kingdom Viridiplantae; phylum Streptophyta; class Pinopsida; order Cupressales; family Cupressaceae; genus Chamaecyparis; species Chamaecyparis obtusa. Next base: position 203,797 of record BSBK01004758.1, on the reverse strand, counting down.
TGATGTTTGGATCCCATAGTGTTAACTTAGAACTACAGGAGTAGTGGTTGTGTTGTATTTTCTGGGTATAGCATTCAATTATGTTCTGTCTCCAAACAATTGGGACCATGATGTCTACATTTATGTTTCTCAGCTGTTGTGATACCTACATTTATGTTTTGTAGCTATCATGTTTATTTGCATGTTCTTTGTGTTTGGCTTCTCTCCCTCGCATCAAAAATAAGATTTTCCCACTCTGAATCGAGAATGTGCGTGCAACACAAGCAGAATATGCATGGATAGCAGGTGGAGTTGAGAAGACCTAGCACATTTACATTTTTTTCTCCTTTGTTTCTTGTACACCATCTCTATTGGCAAGTTTCTTCATGGATGGCCTCCACTATCTTCCCCACTACAACTGTAACCACTATTCATTCTCCTGTAGTCATTACTATCTTCTCTATTGATCAGACCTCCACTGCAATTTCTCTGATGAAAATTTCCAAATTCAATGTTTGGTATTCCTTCTTCTCCCCTCAACTCCATCACTTATGTGTATGGCTTCTCTCCCTCGCATCAAAAATAAGATTTTTCCCAAACTGAATCGAGAATGTGCATGGAACACAAGTATAATATGCATAGATAGCAGGTGGAGTTGAAAAAATACAACACATTTGCATTTTTTTAATAGGTCAAAATTACAATGTTCGCGATGGTCTATAACTTAAAATACACAATTAAAGACCTCCATAAAAAATGCAACCCTGTTGTGTATTTTAGCTCGACTTGATATCCTATGTATATGAATTGAGATTGCATATTGAACTAGGCATCTCCTTCTGCATTTCCTAAAACCAAGAGACTGTCATAGTTAACATCTAAATGGTGCGTCTCATCATCACAACTAATCCACCTTAAACAATTGATTAACCATTCTAGACAAGATGATGATTTAAGTATTGTGTTTTAGAAAAGAACCCATTGAACATTTTAATACTAATTTCTCCCAAAATATGAAATCCACTAAAATTTAGCGAAAACCCCTCCAACATTACAATAGTGTATAAAAGGAAACTCAGTGTCTAAACATGGAACTAAGCTCAAATACGTGTAAATAAACATCAGTCATTATCAAATAAGTTGTATAAATGAGAATCATTTTTTTTTGGCTTTCTCTTTTTTTCTTCTTCCTTATATTGTTGCAAAGGAGTATCCATGTCCAGAGCATCATTTCTTCTCAATCGTGCACATGATCTCATTGTCCTTTGCAAAGGTGGGTCCTCTGCAATAACAAATAAAAGGCTTCAATTAAAAAAATATTATCATAATTGGGGTTAATTTAAAATATATTCATTATTGTTACAAGCATTTCAATACATTTAAAAACATAAATGTGATGCTCTTTACCTTGTCCAACCACATCATCTTGCTCGGTAGCTTGAACCTCAACACACTCATCGGGAACAATGTCCTCTACATCCCATGTAATTGCAATACAAAATATTTTATTAATCCCAACACATTATAATTAAATTTTTATTACTACGCCAAATTCAATTTAACATGTTTTCTTGTATTAAATATTCATTAATCAAAATTCAAATAGAAAATGCATACCTTGACTACTACAATTCACATTAGAATCAATGCCTCCATTGTGCTCGGCCGATGCAGTATCAATATTGGTAGGCTACATTCCAATGTAAATAATTAGTGTATTTATCAACAATATGTAATCAGTGTTTCCTTACTTAAAACAAATATATTCACTTTATGTTGGAACTTAACATCAAATACGGTAATTGGTAAAGTTTTCAACTTGAAATAAAAATCAATTAGCTTATTTACCTAATAAACAGATCCAATAGAAGAACCTTGTGCACTCATTGGTCGGTATCATTCAGCCACGACTTTATAGCCTTGTTTGAAGCCTATTTTTTTGTCCTCTTCTGTAATTGGTTTTTTGAACTCCAAGGTAGGCATTTTTTATTGGTATCATGATTTTTTTATTGTAGTGAATTTCATCAAAACTAAATTGATTGCAATTTAATTATAAATATTTGCATATGATTTTTCATTTACTAATACTTACAACTCCTGCAACAAGTTTTAAATATGCACCTGAGCAAAGCCTGTGTTGCGCGTGCTTTTGTTTTCTTGTTGTTGTTTCCTTTGTTGTGTCAGGCAACCTATGCGATGTTTGAAGTATGTTAGATCACATAAGTACAAAGAGTAAATAGTACATAATTTCATTATTAACATTATCACATACCTTCTTTCCTTGGGTAATACTACTCGTCCACTATGTCTTGCACTTCTCTCAAGTGCATCCTTTTTAAGATCCTCCCACTCAGTAATAGGATTATAGGGAGGCTGCTTGTAATAAGGATTGTGTTCTATTTGGCTCCTGTAGTTGTCTCTAATATACTTCAAAATAGTGCCCGCTTTGTCAAGGAGTCTAAGTCTATGAAAGACTTCATGTCCAAAAAGTGTTGTCATAGAGTCAATGAGCTTATTCTTTAACCCTTTATCTTGTACTGACCACCTTTTAAGAAAAAAAACTGCTAGATTCATAAATGAAGTGAAGCTACCTTTTAATATACTTGAAGAAAGGGATGAAACGAAATCTAATCTTGCAATGAAATCAAAATATGATACCATGTGCGTTTGGTTTGCCCAAAAATGTGCAAACATTCATCATTAAGTTTTTTCATAAAATAGATTATTCCCTGCAAGATAATTATGAGATTATTATAATTTGTTATTGCAAGGGACCACACAAGGGGGTTAGTGCATTATGTTATGAGTATTATATTGTATAGTAAAAGAAAGGATCAGTCTTTAAAGTACTTGGAAGCTGGGCTACTCTCAAGGGAAGTCCATCTTCATTACTCACGAGCAATTGATCACACTATATTGTTCCCATACATTTAACACGAGTACATCCAGGAATTGTGTCATCACCTCCTACATAAAATGAATCCAATATTACAAAATGCCCCCTAAGAAAGAATATATAGTTCAAGTGAAATAAAGACATGATAAATAAGAGAGAAAAATAGGAATCTACTTACCAATAGTAGGTGCACTTGCCGACATTTCAGGTGGAACTACCTCTGTGGATCTAATCCTCATACCAGGTGTCGTACTCAACATAGGTTCAATAGCAAGTGCTAAACAAAAATATTGTTAGAGCATAAAAATATGGATAACCATGGACAAGATGGAGGATAAAACATGCGATGTACCATCCGAAGTATTTGCATCTAAGGTAATGCCCTTTAATCTATTTAGCATCCCCTATAAAGAGAACACATATATATTTTAGTTAATGACATAAATAAAATAGTATACTATAAAAATCATTATTGAAATTTTGTTATAATCAAAAACTACATTAATACTTACTCTATAGTTCTGAACATAGCCAATCAACATATTTTCTACCCTCTATATTTTAGGAGTGTGAGGTTGAATATTTCCCATTTGAGCTAATTATTTTGATATTGCATGAAGGACCCTTTCCAGTGCAACCACAGGATCAACCTCTGATAAAAAATCAACATCAAATGGATCATGCTCATTATACAGCTCCTTGTGGACTACTTGTTCCTTTCCCTTTCTCTGATCAACACTCATTTGTGAGAACACTATTATTAGCCCTTTATTTAAAAGCAATCCAAAATAGTAGAACAACAAAATATACACATTAACATTTTTCTTGTATGTGCATTTGTACAACAATAATGAGTTTTACCTGTCAGGAAGAATAAGTCCCATGAGAACTATCACCACTGTGTGTATCCTGTGGTTGTTGA
>BSBK01004758.1:0-192500 GCA_027943335.1 Chamaecyparis obtusa | reverse complement strand
AGCATTCATGGTCTCGGTGTTCTCTCCATCTCTTTTAGATTCACCACAATTCTCAATGTCTTTTCCTGCTTCATCACCCTTGTCATCAATTTTAGCCTATACTTTCTTGCATGGTATATTATTTCTTGTCTCAATTTCTTCAGTTTGATTGTGAATAATATAATTGAATAAGTTCAAAGAATATGTTGGCATAATGATCAGTGCTCCCCTCAGGATTCATGACATGGTTTAACAGCCTCCTATGTCTTCTATTAGTCTAGTGGTTGTATCATGCATTAACAAGTCGATCTTTTGGTGCAACGGCAACAACTACTTGTAACAAGTGGTATCAGAGCTTGGTCATAGGTTTGAATCCCCTCGGGTAACATTGAGGGGGAGATTGTTGGCATAATGGTCAACACTCCCCTCAAGATTCATGACATGGTTTAACAACCTCCTGTGTCTTCTATAAGTCTAGTCATTGTATCAGGCATCAACAGGTCAATCTTTTGGTGCAACGACAACCACTACTTGTAATAGAATATGTATCTTGTACCTTCTTTATTTTTTTCTCAACATCTATATCAATTATTTGTACAAGAATATATGAATCACTTGATATGTGTTCTCTAGCTACCTCAGTAGGTTGTGCTTCTTCTTGATTCTCGGTAGAAAAGTAATATCTTCATCATTCTTTTCTTCCTCATCTGGGTCTCCTTCTGTAAAATCTTGTATAAGTATTTCTTCTTCTCCCATTTTCTTGAACATGTCAGGAATATCTTCCATTACAGTTTGTGTAGCAGATAAGAAATATTCAACATCATCTATTATTTTTTATTTTGACTACTTGATGTCTAAGATGTGAAAAGGCTCTTCAATTGGCCCTTGTCTTGTGTTAAAATCTAAATCTATCAAAAATCTTTTTCCTTTAACTTGTACAGATCACTCGATCGGTGTCAACTATGGGTATAGTTTTCTCAGTTTCAAATTTTCAACTTAGAATTTGAGTCCATATTTCTATACTTTCTTCATCAACTTCTTTCCATTTCTATTTCGGTATATTTAGTGCCCTTGATTTCATCAAAAATTTATTTGCATAATTTTGCATTGCTGATTCAATGTCTGGAATTTATAGACTCGACATGGCTAGAATTAGAGACCTTTCTATCATCTTTTTCTTGTTTAAAGCATAGGTCCATCTGGCTGAAATTTTATTGTGCAATTCTTCAGGAATTATATGTGAAAAATCAACTGGTACTCTTTAAAATTTGTACATCATGTCAATGATATCCTCTTCTAGTTTATCCTGGTCCTCTTTACTCATGCTAAAATAACTCTAAATTTTAGGATAACTTAATCTTTCTCTTTCTCTTATTCTATTTGCAATTTCATCAATATTCTATGGTGTTTTATTGACTACAACTCTGAATTGACTATTTTTCTCTTCCTTTGAATCAATGTCATCCTTGTTTTCGATTAATATTCTTCTCTTCTTAGGTTCTTGTAACTCGGCAGTATCTTGTGTACTTCTTTTCTTCTAATAAGTTTTGGTCGGTGCAGGCCTCATAATATTAGCAACTCCTCTTCATTGAGGTGAATTGATACTAGTAGTGGACCTTGTTCTTGCATGTGTTGTTGCATCAGCTTGTTCTCTTTTACCTTTCACTTCCTTCGACAGCTCTGCCTGCTACTCTTTATCTGACTCAGTTTCTTCTTCTTCTTCACCGGCCAACCTCTGCTCTTTGGTTGCTTCATTAACTGACCTCTCAGCTTCTTCTTCAACATCACCAAATTGTTTCACTAAGGTACCGATCCTTTTATATGATTTCCTTCCAATATTTTCTCCAAATAATTTTATTTTTATTCTTTTCTTGGCTTCTTCATATGTGTCGAATCTTGTAGCATCTTTGTCTTTAGGTTCTACTAATAGTGCCCCTATTGACAAAGTGGCTCGGTCAATATCAACTTCATACTCCATCGGTGGTAGCCATGTAGTTCTCAGTTCAACTTTCTTGATTAATGTGGTGTCAGTGTCCACTAAGAAACATTCATCATTCTTATATTTTTCAGCAAGTTGAGATGGGATTCTACTTCTCTTATGCATTCTATCATTAAAATTAATGAAATAGTCATCCATCATAGGCTACAAATTCTTGTCAAGACTGTTAATGAATTCACCATTTTGGAAAATGATGGGTTTATCCGCATTGTATTCTATATTACCGAACAAGGGAAATGAGTTTTACAAGTATAAAAATATACATACTAATAATGATCCAAAATTGCATGTGTTAGACTTTGGAACTCATATTTTCCTCATATTCTCCTCCAATTTCCTCAACAAAAGTTTGGCTAGGTCAGGTTGAAGACATTTCTTCACAATCTTATATGCAATATCTACAGCTCTACATGGAATGATTTTCTGTCTGCTAGATTGAAATATCTTGTATGCAATCACATATGCACCAAATCTAGTTTTGGGATTGTTAATGGTGTTAATTTTTATTCCTCTCTAGTCCCACTCTGCTCCAGTCAGCTTCTCAATTTCATTCTTCATTGGATTCCTTAGTGCTTTGGATTTGTCACATACTGGGCACCCTGTGACCAGGTGAATCACATCCTTAGTTATTTTCATCAGCTCATCTAGCCACATCTTTCCATCATGAACTCAACTTAGAAGGATCCTTATCCATTCAGTTTTGAACTCCTTTGGAAAATGCAGTGCATTGATTAAACCTTTTACCTCCAAATTCTTCTGTTCATCCTTTAACTTCTATCCTTGCATAGTTCCTGATAGGTGGATTGGATCTTGTAATCACCTAGCTAATTTATTGTATAGTGAATATATGACCTAATGTCTTTAACTAGCAAAACCCTAGGTGTTATTGACGAAAATATGCCTTTATCATTGATCTTTACTGTGATCTCTAGATGTAACTTGTAATTGGGCTCTTCATATGATGAGTTCTTGATCAATGTAACTTTCCTTTCTTTGCCAGCATTAAATTGTGCATATTTTGATGTAGATGCCATTGATATCAATAAATTAGGGTTTTGATAATTCTACATTCAAGTCACTCAGTTATGCTTCAAACCTTCCTAAATAGTCTTCACTCACTTCAAAAAACTCACAAATCGCTATATTTTCTTGGAATCTAGTTGCTCAATATGTGTTCTAGTTTGCTCTTTGAATGCAATGTGAATAATGAATTTTTTCATACTGTATTTATACACAAAAACACTTTTCAACATAAATATGGTGCAATAAATGCCTTGCCAATGACTACTCAGTCAATGAGAAATCACTTGGTTTTCTCCATTCTATCCACATTAGATAGTTCATCTCCATTTAATCTTTAACTAAGAAACTTGGTTACCTTTGCCACTTTCACCTACTGACAATCACTTACTCAATCTAGCTTTACCGACTATGCTCACTTCAAGTTAATAACATATAATATCCTAGTGCATCTTAATTCATGTTGATATGGTATTTGTGAAATAAATATATAAGGAACTGATGTAAGATATAACTGATTAAAATTCAGTTCTCATACTTACTTGATTGACTAAGTGGTGGAATCACCTAATCCATTGGATGAGGTGTCACCAATTGTTGTGCTTGTTTCTCCATTTTCTTCTATTCTTAGGTTCTCATAACTCGGTAGTAGCTTGTGTACCTCTTTTCTTCTGATAAGTTTTGGTTAGTACAAGCCTTATAATATTAACAACTCCTCTTCATTGAGATGAAGTGATACTAGTAGTGGACCTTTTCCTTATATGTGTTGTTGTATCAACTTGTTTTCTTTTACTATTCACTCCCTTTGGTGGCTCTACCCACTACTCTATATCTGACTCAATTTTTTCTTCTTCTTCTTCACTGACTGATCTTTGTTCTTCGGTTTCTTTATCAACAGACCTATCAGCTTCTTCTTCAACATCACCAAATTATTTCCATAAGGTACCAATTATTTTCTATGATTTCCTTCCAATCTTTTATCCAACTAATTCTATTTTTATTCTTTACTTGGCTTCTTTGTATGTGCCAAACCTTTTAGCCTCTTTGTCTTTAGGTTCTTCTAATAATGCCTCTATTGACTGAGTGGCTCGGTCAATATCAACTTCATACTCCATCGGTGGTAGCCATGTAGTTCTTGGTTAAACTTCCTTGATTAATTTGGTGTCAGTGTCCACTAAGAAACATACACCATTATTATATTTTTCAGCAATTTGAGATGGGATTCTACTTCTCTTATACATTATATCCTTAAACTTACTGAAATAGTCATCCATCACAGGTTCAAAATTCTTGTCTAGACTGTAAATGAATTCACTATTTTGAAAAATGATGGGTTTATCCACATCCTATTCTATATTATTGATAAAGGGAAATGAGTTATGCAAGTATAAAAATATACATACCAATAATGATCCAAACTTGCATGTGTTTGACTTTACAACTTAGATTTTCCTCATATTCTCCTCCAATTGCCTCAACAAAAGTTTGTCTAGGTCAAGTTGAGGACATTTCTTCACAATCTTATATGCAATATCTACAGCTCTGCATGAAATGATTTTCGGTCTGCTGGATTGAAATATCTTGTATGCAATCACATATGCACCAAATCTAGTTTCATGGCCATTAATGGTGTTAATTTTCATTCCTTTGTAGTCCAACTCTACTCCAGTCAACTTCTCAATTTCATTCTTCATTGGATTCCTTAGTGCTTTGGATTTGTCACATACTGGGTACCCTGTGACCATGCAAATCACATCCTTAGTGATTATCATTAGCTCATCTAGCTACATCTTTCCATCATCAAATCATTTTAGAACAATCCTTATCCATTCGATTTTGAACTCCTTTGGGAAATGTAGTGCATTGATTAAACCTTTTACCTCCAAATGCTTATGTTTATCCTTCAACTTTCCAACCTTGCATAGTTCATGATAGGTAGATTAGATCTTGTAATCACCTAGCTCATTTATCTTGCAGTGAATATATGACCTAATGTCTTTAACTAGCAAAACCCTAGGCGATATTGACAAAAATGTGCCTTTATCATTGATCTTTACTACGATCTCTAGATGTAACTTGTAATTGGGCTTTTCATACAATGAGTTCTTGATCAATGTAACTTTCCTTTCTTTGCTAGCCTTAGATTGTGTGTATTTTGATGTAGATATCATTGACATCGATAAATTAGGGTTTTGATAAGTCTATATTCAAGTCACTCAGTTATACTTCAAGCCTTCCTGAATAGCGTTCACTCACTTCAAAAAACTCACAAATCACTATATTTTCTTGGAATCTAGTTGCTCAATCTACGTTCTAGTTCACTCTTTGAATGCAATGTGAATAATGAATTTTTTCATCATGTATTTATATGCAAAAACACTTTTCAACATAAGTATGTTGCAGTAAATGCCTTGCAAACCAATACTCAGTCAATGAGAAATCACTTGGTTTTCTCCATTCTCTCCATAGTAGATACTTCAACCTGGTTTACACTACCAATGCTCGGTTGATTCAATCTTTAACTATGAAACTTTGTTACCTTTGCCACTTTCACCACCTGACAATCACTTACTTAGTCTAGCTTTACCGACTATGCGCACTTCAAGTTAATAACATATAATAGACTAGTGCATCTTAACTTATGTTGATATGGTATTCATGAAATATATATAAGGAATTGATGTAAGATATAATTGATTAAAATTTAGTTCTCATACTTACTTGATTGACTTAAGTAGAAGTGGCAGAATCACCTAATCCATTGGATGAGGTGTCACCAATTGGTGTGCTTGTTTCTCCATTTTCTTCTATTGGCTTTCTCCACATTTGGTTCCTCTTCCGTCTGATTCTCTCAATGGTATTTTCATTCATATCTTCATTTGGTTTTGGTGCTTAATTTCTACAGTCTCTTCTTAAGTGACCGACCATATGAAACTGTAGATTTACCATTCTATAATTCATCCAATTTCTAGATATTCCTCTCCAGTGTAGTCTCATACAATTTTCAGCTATATGACCATGTCTTCTATAGTAAATACAATTAACCCATGTGTTGTAATCCCAAGTATAAGAATTACCTTATCTTGTCGGTTGATATGTATTATTTTCTCTCTTTGGTTTCCAAACTTGCTTGAGTTGTGCCCTCCATTCTTGTGACATATGACCATGCTTGTTGCAAATACGATAATGACTATCAATGTAGTGATTATTAGGTGACTTTTTTTTCCTTTGATCTATATTCAAATGCTTGATGTCCATATTTTTTTCAATTGTAGCAATAACCATCAAATTTAGGAATAGTATTGGGAGTATATTTAGTTTTATTGACTTTACTCCTCCAGACATTTTTTGTATGACCTAGTAGCCCAAAAATGATAGCGTGAGAGCTTCTTTGGTTTTTGATTTGCATAGGCATTCCTTATCTCTTTTTGATTTGATGATTCTCCTTACTTGGTATAACCTAATCTAGTGGTGTTATCTAGTCTTCTCTGACTCCTTAAGAATTCATCCATTATTTTAGTGCTTTCCTCATCTTTCTTTATCAATTCATTTTTAAGTCTTTCATTTTCTTCCCTTAATTCACCAATATCTTCCAATATTCTAGCAAGCCCATTGTTCACCCTATTAACTTCTCGATTCATGATAACTATCTGATTAGCAGTTTCAAAGTGATGCTTGGTTAGCCTTAGTATTTCTGATTCCTTTTCTTCTAATTTTTAGTCATTTGTGTTATGTCTTCAATATCCAAGTTTCTCTCTTGTTCAACTTGTCTTGTACTATTCATAACTTTAATCATTCTCACCATTTTTGTTTCTTGTCCAATTTGTAGTACTTTCAGCTGCTCAGTAAGGTATTGATTCTTTTGTAATAGATCTAAGATTGTTTCTTCAAATGCATTAGATAAACTTATGGATCCTTTTGATAATTCTCGAATCTCCTCTTCTTGATACTGAGTGTCATTTTGTCAAAATTTTAATTCCTTCCTCTTTCTCAATGACTCCCACATCTTTTCTTTGATATCCTTAAGTTGTTCTAGGGTAATTTGCAACTCCAATTTCTGATTTTCAATTATCTTGTCAAGTTTATACCTTTCCATCTCTATGGATCTTTCCTCTTTAGTGATTAAACTTATTTAACAAGAGAACAAGCTCTGATACCAATTGTTGGGATTATTGAAAGCTAAGTTACTAAGAGGAGAGGGGTGAATCAATAACCCTAAAAACTTGTGTTCTCAATCCACAACATAATGCCCTTCATGAACCGATTGTCATATTCATAATTACCATTCATTCATGAACATAACTAAAATGTAAAATACTTGTAATCTATCAAATACTTGAATTCATGAAACTTCATACATTTGACATTGATTTTGGTATCATAGAAACCCTTGTTAGAAGGTAAAAATTGTGGTGGGCATGAAACCCACAAAGCTTCACTAACTCAGTAATAAAGTTGCATGTTAAAGCATACAATTTTGATCACTTCTGATGATCTTATCCTATTAGGAGTAACATATAATATCAGTTAAGATCTACCTTGTTAGAGGATTTAGCAACACTCATTAAGTGTGCATTCGGTTAAGAGATTTATAATGAGACAGTTAAGTCTACTCTGTTAAGAGGTTCCTACTACAATCGTTAGAAAGTAATAACATAAATAATCTAGATGTTGAAACTTACTTTGCAGAATATTAGATCTACTTATCCCTTATCTAAAATCACCTTTCTATGATAGATATCAACAATGTCTCCTCAAATTACTGCTTGGTAGCCTCTAGTCTACTTATGATATAATTCTTAATATTCAGTCTATACTTAGCATCATAACCATGTCTGATCTTCATATGTCTCCTATAGGTGGCTACTTCTCATCATTGATATTTTAATATTTCATCTTGGCCATTCTTAAATCATAACAATTTAGACCTAATTAGGGTTATGAAAACATCTATAAAACATTTGATCAATGATGCATATGAATAACCTAATTTAAAATTGCACAGGGATCATCACCAATACATTTGAAATCTCCAAGAAATTTTTACCTTGATTTATGTAAACTGTTTGCTAGCTAGGTAAAAACCTTTTGCCTTGTTTTTAGTGTCAACAAAAACTTTTATGTGGATCCTACATTGCTCGATAAACGTTGTATCGCTACCTTGATAAATATATTTTTGTTCGGTAATCAGGTGTACTTGGCTATTACTATACTCGGTGTTCTTGGTAACATGTGGCTTGGTGTAGATGCTCGATCAAGTCTATGCTCCATTAACATATCATTCACCTTATGCTTTTCTCGGTTACTATACTTCATACTTTGACTGACCTATCTTGTTTTCTTTTCTTTACCGATTATATGTGTGGCACTAATGACAACACTTAATGCGATTAGGTGTAACAAAATTTGGGACCATCTTCAAATCAACAACTTTTTAGGGATTTTATGGAATGCTCAGACCTTTGTACCTTGGTGGATTCTATTCCTAGTACCTATACATTCATGCATCATCAAATAATAACATATACAACAACTTGTATGTACAAACAGTAGCAGACAAGGAAGCAAGATTTAGACATCGTGTAGATCTCCTGCAAGAGTGACTATGATTGCCTCCCCTCATCTTACAAACATGCCAAGTAGAGTATACACCAAAACATGATAGGTTAGGAGGGTTAGCCCAAATCATAATCATAACCAAATAAATGAAGTAATCAAAGAAATTAATCTTTAACCACAAGAAAGTAAACATGTACATTAAATGATCTAAAACTATTATCCTTTAAACAACAGAAAGGTACTATCTAAACATATATCTAGCTAATATTCATGATAGTCAAAACACAATAAATAGTATCATTGGGATAGGTATAGGGATAACTTTAAGGAACCCCCCCCTCCCGAAAAGTATAAAATTGTGGTGAATCACGTGTTTTGGGGGAAATTTTTTTAATAGTGATGGCGAATTATGTGTCAAAATATGGATATTTGGTGGTGAATTTTTTAATAGTGTACACAATTTTTATAAAAAAATGGTGACTATAATTTTTTTTTAATACAATTATTAATATTGATGGCGAATTATGTGTGAAAATATGGATATTGGTTGGTGAATATTTAAATAATGGATACCATTTTTATAAAAATATGGCAAAACTATTTTCCAAATATTTGAATTAATATATTTTTCATGGCAATGGTTTTCAAATATTTATAGTTGGTATGGCGATTGAATAATTTCGGAGAGATTTTTCACTAAAGGAGTTAACGCACCCAATTCCCTCTGAAAGAAACCTTCCACTATTCATCTCTCCGAAAGATTCTAATGGTTGTGATTTGATGTTGAAGTTGCATTGGGTCCCACTCCCATCACTATGACACATGACACACGACACACGTCCATTGGATTTACAACATATCAATGGCTATAGGTGAATTTCACGCTGATTGTTGGTCTTCATAATATTTACAGAAAAACCTTGGCGGAATCATGACATGTGGTATGACACCATACCATGTGTCATGATTTTGCCAAGGTTTTTCTGTAAATATTATGAAGAACAACAATCGGCCTGAAATGGTGTCATACCACATGTCATGATTCCGCTGAGGTTTTTTCGTAAATATTATGAAGACCAACAATCAGCCCAAAATTCACCTTACATGTCATATCACGTGTCATGATTAATTAATGGTGGTGAGTAGATGATTCATGACATCAGGATTCAGTTAAAGTAATGTGAATTAATGGTTTCTTTGATGGTGTGTTTCAATTTCACTGACAGATATGTGTGACATCATATAAATAATAACTATTCAGTACCTCGATTGATTAATGCCTTAAAGTTAATGCCTGAATGAAAATGTCATATCATATAAGGATATTATTTTCTAACCGTTCAATGATCTTAAATGAATAGTAAAGTTTCATTTCCTGTCGCCATTTTGTAGGTAACGTACTTTGCTTCTTGTTTCTACCGAGTGGGTATAGGTTTTATTGTTCTTTTATAATAAAGAATTGTTATGTCCACCTGTGTGGCATGAGCCTTTCGGCCTTCATTATTCCCAAGATAGAAAATGTCTTATCATAAGTGTTGTTTCCAATTTCACCCAATGTTGCATTAAATGTGAAAGATTTGGAGATATTTGGATAGTTAGCAATTATCTTGTGATTTAATTAGATCTTTAGGGGAATGATTTACAATCAGGAGTTATAAATAGATCGATCTATGCTCATTAATTTACGATTGTGAAAGCATATTTGTGAGAATAGTCTATGAGTGCTAGGTTCTCTGTGAAAGCATATTTTTGATAATAGTATGTGAATGGACACTCTAATTCATTTGAGATACACTGCCTTAGAGGACCAGAAGGCCTTTTTGGGCTTGGTCATAGACCCAATCCTAGCGTCTCTTACTACGGAGTTTAGAGCCTTCACCAAGGAGGCTATAAGAATGGTGCTCAGATGTGAATTTATGGAGAGCGAGAATTGGTATAGAGTCGCCAATTTCATTTTGTCTCGGTTCTTAGCTTCTTTGTTGGACCTTGGGAGGGAAAAGGTGGATATGATTATGCTTCTGAGGAAAGTTTTCAAAGAAGAGTACCTCAGTGACGATGTGCATGTTTTCCTATTTTCTGAAATTGGGGTTGGAATTCCTTGGGAAAATGATTTGTCTAAGATTCTAGAACCAGGAGTTGTCTAAGATTTCAAGACTGTAAATTGTGAGATCCTTAGAGTTAGCCATTATAACTTCTATCTATCCAGATTTCAAAGTTTAATTTTAGGTAAGATATCTAGCTTGATGCATCCCGATTTTGTAATGTCAAAAATTTAGTTTAACTTGATTTTGAAATTACAATTTACAATTGGGGTTTTCTTAAATTGGGGGGGGTTTCTTAAATTGGGGTTTTCTATGATTTTGTTAGTAAATATCTATGTTGTTTCATTCTTCAGAAGAATAATGGGGAAAGTGAAAACTCAAGGCCAAGGGCAAGCAGATGGGAAAACTTTAATAGATTGCAGAAAACTAGTAGAAATCCCTAGTTTCATTGATGAGTATCATGATGTTTATGATCCTGTTATCGACGGTGAAAGGAGACTTATAGAAATTAAATATGCATTGTGCAGTAAGGCATCTGGGCCAAAGAGGCCTAATTTTATAAAATTTAACCCAGCGGTAGGTTAAAAAACCAATAAAGTTGCTTCGTGGGATGTTGATTTGGGTTACATGCTGTTACCTGAAGTTTTCCCTTGCCCAGGAATTGTCTTGATTTGTGCAGAAAATTATGATGAAGAAAGAAAAGCAATTGTGAATAAAAATAATCAGGAAGAAATTTTATCAATAACTGAGAAAGAATTTCTCAATTTGCTAGACCTAGGGTTTGACTGACAAAACTGTAATGTCCATATTGACCTGGGATTGTTGGAAAAGCAATATGAGGCAATCTCGCCACATGCAAAAGATTCATTTATAAAGGGTCTAATAATTGTAGATGAAAAGGGTTCATTAGGTGAGAACGACAAGCCTCCTTATTCTTTTAACATTTTTATGCCATGGGTTCAAGATACTATATCCTCGCTATCATTTTTCCTGGGAATGGAAAAAAATAGGGAAGTGGGTGTCGGCATTCTTCAATTCATTTGGGATATCCATTATGTCAATGAACTAGTAAGATATAATTTTTTTGGACACGTGGTTCAATCGATGCAAGAACAATTATCATTGATTAAAAGGGGCAATTCTAAGACATTTAGGTTCACAACCTACTTGTGTTATCTTCTGCTAGCCAAGCATGCTGCAATATTAATGAGCAATGACAACAAGCTTGAAATTCAGAGGGGGGCACCAACAGGTACTCCAAGTCCAATATATAATTGGACACCTCATATAAGAATGTATGATAACAGAAGTAATTATAGTAATTTTGTAGACTTCTTTTTGGCACCATTGTACAAAAAAATAACAAGCACTCCAATGCCCAGATTGTCTGCTTCATGTAGGGATTGCATCCAGCTTGGAAGCACAATTCAATTGGCTGACTAGTACTTAATGGAAGAATACACTGTAGTAAGGTTTTATGGGTCAGAACTACAACCCCACAAACTTCCAATGCAAGTGACAGACAGGGTGTTTGTAGTAGAATATGTAGTATAACTAGAGAGCATAGATAGACTCTTTGCTAGCCAATCGAAGAAGAGCATATTCCCTTCCTTACCTTTCTCAATTGGAGGGTTAACATTTGAGAAAAGGCATTCAAAGTGGCAATTTTTTTTATAGATATTTTTCAATTTGATTTAGAGTGGTACTGGAAGTATGATCCACTCAACGTCATTCAAACAATGCTTGTTGCTAATAAGAACTCTACAAACTTATTTCAACATGAAAGTAAACCATTGCTAGAGAAGTTGAAAAACAAGGATAGCTGGGATGATGTTACAAAAGAGTTGGAGAAAATTTCTAGTGAGGAAAAAATTTCAGTTGAACAGTTGTCATCACAAATTATGACAACAATAAACCAGGGCATTGTATAGCCTAGGATGTCCTACAATTTCTACAAAAAAGTTGCTCAGCCATTAAACAAAAAAATACCAAAGAGCTTAGCAAAAGCTTGTAAGGATAGAAAATGGACTAGAACAAAAATGGATGATTTTTGGAGTATGAGAAAGGATCTTGGTGAACCAAAGACCAGTGAAGATCTGGATGAAATAGATGAGGATATAGAGTTTAGCAAATTGTGGAATTTGGAGCATCCTAACATGGCATACGACACTGAGGATGAATATCCAAACAGTGAGGATGATAATCCACCAATTGCATTTACTCCAGGGATTGGGAGACAGATTGGAACCACCAAGGAATGACATAAAGAATATATCAAAGGGGAAATCATTGTGGAAAAAATGGGTTATAAAGGTGGTGGTTTGGGTCCCACAAGAGAAGGCGTCTAGAATACAATTGAGATAGAAAAAAGTGCTTATGATCATGGTGAAGGCCTTGGGTCTGTTAGTGTCACTGGTGCCAGTGGGACTGGTCAATTTATACAACAAGTTCCTTCTCTAAAGAGGGAACTTTCTAGTACACAAAATCCCATAGAAGAAGATAGTGTCAAGAAGCAAAAGCTTTCTGGTTCCAGAACACCGACAATAATGACATTCGATCGTAAAGAATTACTTGCAATTTTAGGTTCAGCAAAACCCTCTAGAAGTTTAAATCCTCAAAGAGCATTACTTAGATCAATAGGAATTGCAAGCTCTGCCTCTAGATCATCTTTCAAACATTCAAATCCTTCTGCAACACTAAATTTTCACTACAAAGATTTCTATAATAAATTTGCATAAACAAGAACCAAGAATAAGGAAATAAAGAAGACATTGCAGATTTGTGCCCTTAATGCAATTGTACAGGAACAACCTGCATCCAACAGGGTTATACCAACATATGACCCAAAAAGAGACATGATGGAGTTCATGGTTGTTATTCCACCACAAAAAGATGGAAACCCACCAGAGAGTCAGATAGATCAATCTGAATTTCAAGTTAGCACTCTCCAAATGGATTTTTCCAAAGTTAAAAATATGGACAAAATCAATGTGTCAAAGTCTACAAACCAAGTGGTCTACAGTGCACTGCTAAAGGTGGAAAGAGAGAAAACCAAGCTTGAGAAAAATATAGAAAAGTTACAGGTAGACATTGGCAATGAAAAAGCAAAGAGGAAAGCTTCAAAGAACAATTTAAAAGAATTACAGAAAAAGATTAAAAAATTGACCTCTACATCAGCAGATATAGAGCAAGAATAGGAGTAGGCAAAGGTAGAGCTGAAGGCACTAAGGGGAAAATTGGCAAAAATTAGTTAAAAACTAGAGGAAGAAAGAGTCAGTTTAGAAAAGTTAGTTAAAACTGTGGAGAGTAATGCTGCCTCCAACTGGGAATTGCAAAAGCAAGTGGAGTCTTAGGTGGATAAAGAAAATCATTGGGAACACAAAGCAGTGGAAGAGAGGGAGAATTTTGAAAAAATGGTAGAAGAACTAAAGAAAGCCAATAATACAATTCAAACTTTAACAAATACTAGTAATAATTTAGTGAAGATTGCAAAAGAACACATTTGGAGCCAAATATTGGTGATGTGTAATAGCTTGTATGAGTGGTTTGAAATGCTTCAAAGTATGAGAGTATGTTATTTGAAGCTCCATAAGAACATTGAACAGAACATGGATGTTGTCAAGAAAGATAAGGAAGCAAAAGATATTATGCAACAACTCTACAGTAAGAGTGATAGTTATCTATCAAACAAGGGATTTAGCAACCGCCTTGATGCCTCAGTAAAGGTATCAAGTATCATTCGAAAATGTGAGAAGCTAAGGGAAGCACAAGAATTGGATGACAAAGCTAAGCAGAAGATCACAAAGATGGAACAAAGGAAAGTGAATATGGAAAGTCTTGGTTTGCCTAAGGGATTTGACGCAAATAACTTCATTGGAAGAGAAAATTACAAAATAAGGTTGTAGGACAAAATAAATACTGATTTACGCTTTCTTCCTATAGACATATCTCCTGATACAATCATGGATTTCATCAAACTAGTCAGAACTTTGAAAGGAGTTTTAGAAGCAACAGTGATGTCAAGTCACACTTCCAAATATGAATTGCTAACGAAGTTGTAGGAGTGTGACTATACTATGAACCAAATTGTTCTACCATCAGAGGATGATTGGACTGACTTGCAAAGATTGCTTTGAATTTTTAACTACTGTAAATTGCAATATATTGCAAATGAATACAAAACAAATTGTGCTCTATCTAATTTTCATGTTTTCCAATTCAATGTATGTTGAATTACTCTATTTTATTTAGTTATTCTTAGTTGATTTACTATGTTATATGCTATTGGAATACAAAATTTCATTCAAGAATTTCAAATTCAAATATGAATGATCATTGATGATACAATACAAAGTTACAAACTACACTCTACAGTTATAATACTCTTTGTTCTCAAATTTTAATGATGAAACATAATACATTCTTGCTTTTCTAAAATGAACATTGAAATTTGAATGATAGGATATAGTAGTTAATAAGTTCAAAAAATACCTATTGATTGCTACTGCTAATTTAGCAAAAATTTCCTAAATTTGCCAATTCATCTCTACATCATCATCATCATCATCATCCAATTCTGGTATTCTAGTTTCTTCATTGTTCTCTTCATTTTGTTTGTGCCTTCTTCACTCTGACCTCCACTTCTCTGACTCCCATCACCACCTGTACTTGTCCCACTCGGAGTCACTGTCAGAGATTGGTTAATGGTGTTGCCCAACCCTCTTCTTTTGCATCTTTTCTTCCAGATTTCCATTTCTTTTTGATAAGGAAAAGTATTGACATCATACCTAGATGTGTAGACCCCTCAAGCATGTTTCCAAATTCTTGTCTAGTTTGTTTCTTAGCTTTGATTTTAGGAATCCCCAAAGCACTAAAAACTCTCTCATCCTCCACTGAACCCAATATCATGGTCTGACATAGATCAACAAGCTTGAAGAACTCTAAAATTTCTTCACGCAACATTGTGCTCTGTTTTAGTTCCATCCAAAGCCTTGTTGTCAAGCCCTCTTCATGTGGGTTAAGCATTAATTGATATTGATGCCTCATAGTCTCTGCAAAAGTGCCTGATTGCTGTCTAAGAAGACCCTCATCTAAAATTCCATTGATAGTCACTCCATTAAATTCTACAGATTTGCAAAATTCCTTTATCAAAGTCATCAGCCTATTACGATAATCTTCCTTAGAGTTTAAGGTCCAATATTGAGGAAACACAATTGCCATGGCCTCAAGCAGTTGTTCATATGGGAATCAGGATCTTATTTTAGAGGAAACTTTATAGGCTATGTCCCTTGCATTACCTGCTATAGACTCAACGATCTTGGTAAACTCTTCCCTTGTAACTCTTGTAGCTCACTTCTTTGGGGCACTGTAGTACATTGGTATCTCAAATCCCCTTACACAAACACATAAATCTCCATTTTCAATGATCTTTAAATAATTATCAGGATTGTCCAAATCTGTTAGTTTCCACCAATGATTAAATCTTTCATCGGATAAATTTAGGTCATTTCAATAGAGACTATCCAGGGCTTGGCATGACATTTTACGCAAGTGAGCATATTCTGCAATATACATGGCTCTTTGCTAGGCTTTTTTCATAATGAACGTCATTTCTTCTAACATGGGAAGAAGATATGCTAAAGTCAAAAGTGTCTCTATATTGCTTAACCTCTGAAGCAGGTCACCACATCTCTAATTTTATGCATTGTCCCGATTTTCATACATCAGTCCAATCAAAGATTGATATTCAGAAAAAACTTGATGCGTTGGTCCATCCAAAGAGATCCATTTGGTATCAACATCTTTAAGAAGCTTGTTTCCATTGGTAATTCCATCAACAAAGTGTTGAAATTCCCTAAAACATTTGGGACTTCGACAAAAATATGAGTACAACTCTCTTACTAAATCTTCAACCTTGTTTAATAAAGGGAACTTCTTCACAACTCTAAAAGCAAGATTCATCCTGTGGGCCATACAGTGAATGCCAACAACATATGGTGAACAAGAAGCCTGCATCTTTGTGCAAAGACCATTCCTTTGACCTTGCATTATTGAAGCTCCATTTGCTCTAACACAGATCAACTTCTTCGCTATTGTCAATTCATCCATACCTCCATATTCCATTAATTGGTTCTTTACTAATTGAAATAAAGTTTCTGATCTCGCATTGTCCCTCAATTTTGCAACAGTTAGTAGATGTGGTTGGCAGGCATTATTCTGTACAGTATAAACATGCATGTATACCCACGACGTATTATCTATTGTTGTAACTTCATCTAAGGACAATGCAATAAAGGTTTACTCTTTTATTTTACTCTGTACATCCTCTATTTCAACCTGGGCAATACAACTTGCCAATTCCCATCCACTATTTATTGACCAATGAGTGACAGGATAGTTAGGAACTTTCAAAAAGTGTATCAAACCACTCATTTTTGGATAGTCTGTCATTGGACGCCCTCTTCTCAAAATATGGAAAACATTACTTAATTGAATAGCTTTTCCCCATTCTTCTACTTCACTTGCTTTTGCAAAAATAACATTAATAGAGCCTTGAACTTCACTAGGCTTCATCTTAAATTTTTGAAAAAAATAATATTCCTCAGCATTCCTTTTATGTTGACATTGCTCCTTTGTTTTATATCTTACCACTTTTATTTCCTTTCCATCAATAGTTGAGGTTTCATAAACCTTACCAACATGTTTCTCTATGGTGTCTAGTTTAAGCTGCAACCACTTTTCCTTTTTATCTTTCCAACTACAAATTGTACATCTGCATTCTACTAGCAGCTCACCTACAATTGGATTGTCCACGAGTTCAATGAATGGATACTTTGCCACCCAATCAAATTTAAATCTCCTCGACATCTCCCATTGACGATCAGTTTTTTCTTTTGATTTTCCTCTCCCTTTAGTGTTACTGTTAATTGAACCATCATCATCACCGAAGTTGATCGCTTCATCCTGGTACTAGTTGTTGACTTGAAATTCTTCTTCAAGGTCATCTTCATTAGAGATATCAGGTTTCGCAACTTCATCACCAGATTTATTAGGCTCCCCAATTTGGTCATTAGACTCCTATGTAGGTTGAGAAACTTCAAATTATATAGGTTCCTCTGATGATGTACCTTCCTCACTTTGACCAACACTATTACATCTACCCATGCCAAAGTATGAAGATATATTTTTACATTTCGTTGGCCTCTCTTGGACATCTCCACCTTCAATAGTCCTCTTCCTGTTTAACTTTAACTGTGACATCTCCAACAAATTATGGCTACAATAAACTTTTACTTGAACAAGATACTACGGACTGGTAGTCGTTCACTAGAATCACTACCGATCATAATTGTGAGCACAGAATCAACTAAATCTCTTGAAGTATCCTTCTCTCCGGCATGTTTCAATAATGAAACTCATATCTCTTAAATAGACAACTACAAGTAAACCGTTTTCATATCGGCCATCAGATTTTGCCTCATAATATCCATCGTCCATTTTGGTGAAGGGGCCGACCATTGCTTATGATAACAAAAAATATTTGGTGAACCCTCGTATTTTCAAATAATTGATTGGGCGAATAGGGCGGGAATTTAGGACACAATTAAGTATGATGCATGGTGAATTGGGTCCTAGTGTAAATAATTTTTTTACTTGGGACAATGGGCCTTTGGCGAATGTTGATCCTCGATGAAGACATCCAATTTAATATGTGGTGAATAAGAGTGAAATAGTAATAGAAATATAGGCGAAGAACCTGACTACCATACTGAAATTATGTAAAAATAGTGGCGAACAATCCGACCACTATATGAGCATTTTATAAAATCTGGGTGAACCGGTCAACCACTATATGAGCATTTTATTCGCCAAATTCTATCCGCCGATTGGGACATATTCACCAATTGGCAAATAATCGCCACTAAAAAAATCTTTGGATAGGTATTACAAGAAGATAAATCATCATTTAGACAAGCAATCATCACAGATCACAATAAATGATTTGTAGAGCCAATCCCTTTCTACACAACATTTTTCTTATTTATTGTATGCATATATAGGTAAGATAATTTGCACCATATCAAATCTAGGAAGTTTAGGAACCTATGGATAGTTTGCAACTGAAATTAGTCGAAAGTGCAAGGAATGGGTCAGGGTAGGGGACCTAGTCACAGAAATAGGTCAGCCCAAGTGACCTAATCTCCCCAAATCAACTTCAAATTAATTTTTTATGTCAATTAAATCTTCTAGACCCCATTTCTATCACCTATACTATGTTTTTTAATTTATATTTGCTTGTGCATCCTGAAACTAGGCTTTCCTCTTTCATATCCATTTTTCTTGTATTATTAAATCATATCTCCCTAATCAATCCCCCATTTACAAATGCAAAATTACTACACTTGTGTAGCACTTGGATCTCACTTGAGCCTAGCGAGTCATCTTCCTTCTAAAATAACCAAAGATTGTTTACGTGTTGTATTAAGGAACCACTCTAGAACCCCTTATTGTCCTCCTAACCATATTATTTTATGTTATAGTAACATGTCCATTAAATGTGGATCATATACTTAACCTAGAAAAGTGATAATGTGAGATGTCCTCAAAAGTTGGAGGCCCCACTTAAGATGGCAAAAAGATAATGTGATAATAACACCAAAAGTGGGAATGTTCCTATGTAGTACCTAAGTAAACTTAAGCAACACTTGTGTTTAGGGCCTAGAAGAAGAACATAAACACACCAAAAACCCATAAAAGCATACCATAACTTTTAAAAGTATAGTATAATCAAGATGGTCAATTCATTTCAATTTTTAATTGAATAAAAATAAAATCAGAATTTAATCTAGCATAGAAGATCACATAGTAATGCACTCACATGATTTTATTCTTTTTCCATTGTGCTTTCTCCGTGTCATCAAAAGTCTTAGCTACATCATAATTTAAGTAGTCAAGCAAATCATTCTCTTCAAGAGTAATTAGAATTCTGAATTTCAAAGAAAGATAAGTTAAAAAATTTACCTTAAATGACTCTATGGTTGTATACAAATTTGGACTTTAAGCTTACCAAAATAGTGATAAATGACCATCTTTTAACAATCTCTTTAGAATTATTTTTAAAAAAAACACATAAAAGAAATAATGTGAGAAGTACCATACAATTATCTCCTCAAAACAAAATATCTAACAATTCAATATCTTTTAAAAAGTAATAATTGAAAAAAAGTTTCTTCACATTGTCCCTCATATGCTCAATACAATGAAAAATAAAATTCTTGAATTGAAAATTGTATTTACAAGCTCATTTAATGGATCATATTCAATATAATCTCCACTTCCTTCAATATTCATGTACAATACAACAATATTAAAACCACAAAATTTAAAGTATAATTGCTAGAGTCAATTATATCCTACTATTGTTTTTAATGTACTAAGTGTTATGTGCTTACCAAATTATGGTTTTATAATTTATTCTGTATCCTTTGTTCAAGTTCTCACCTTAGATCGTTTACTAATTCAAAAAACAATTGTTCAATTTGATGCACTAGGAAAAAAAATATTACTTCGGCATATTTCTTTCGATGAGCTTAATTTTAAAATCAATTCAATTGTAATGTATGCCGTGGGCTTCACAATAATTTCTAGGCACTAATTTGTCTAATCTATTTATTCTTCGTCCATTCCATTACATTTAATTCTCTTCAATTGCCTTGTATGTTTCTCCCTGCTTCAGAGTAGTTTGACCTACCATGGCTGCGCTTTTGTTGGTACTTTCAATCCTTTCCATATGTTTAATCTCTCGTCTTCCTCATTCTCTCCATAATATCTCTCCTCGTCATCATCAGCAACAACAAGAAGAATTGCTATTGCGATTCAAAGCTGCTGTTTCCAATAACGACACTGCTCTGCCCGACTGGACTCCCCTTCACCTCTTCTGCAACTGGACTGGTGTTGTCTGTCATTCCAATTCTCACTCTGTTCGTGCCATCAATTTAACCCAAACGGGTTTAGATGGCACCATCTCTCCTGTCCTGGGGAATCTCTCCTCCCTTCGATCCCTAGACCTCTCCCACAATTCCCTCACTGGGACCATTCCACCTCAACTCGCCCAACTCTCAAACCTATGGATACTCTTTCTTCACCAAAATCAATTGCAAGGAACCATTCCACCCGCTCTATCCGCCTGCCGCAGTTTGCATTCTCTGAATCTCTCCTTTAACCAACTGTATGGCAGCATTCCACCCGAGCTGAGTCTTCTCACAAGTTTGAAGTACCTCTACTTGGTCTCAAACACTCTCACTGGTACCATTCCGCCGTCTTTCAATAATCTGTCTATCTTAGTTGAATTGGATTTAAACAGCAATCAATTGCAAGGAACCATTCCGCCTCAGCTCAGCCAACTCCCACATCTACAGATGCTCTCGCTGTACAGCAATCGATTACGAGGAACAATTCCACCCGCTCTCTCCGCTTGCCGCAGTTTGAATTTACTGGCACTCTCCTCTAACCAACTGTATGGCAGCATTCCTCCAGACCTCGGTCTTCTCAAAAGTTTGAAGTACCTCTACTTGAGCCTTAACACTCTCACTGGTACCATTCCTCCCTCTTTCATTAATCTGTCAGCCTTAGTTGAATTAGAGTTGGGCGGAAATAACTTATCGGGCACCATTCCTCCCTCTTTCATTAATCTGTCTGCTTTGACTTATCTCAGTTTGTCAGAAAACTATCTCCAAGGCCCAATTCCATGGGAAATTGGTGCCAAGCTCTATAATTTGGTGTCTCTTAGGTTATGGGGAAATCAGTTTAGTGGAAACATACCGAATTCTTTGGGAAATTGTTCCCGTCTCGAAGGACTTGATTTAAGTGCTAATCAGCTCGGTGGAACAGTTCCAAAAGAACTGGGTCAGTTGAATCATCTCACCAAGCTTTACCTACACCACAATCAACTTGTTAGTGATAGCAGTAACCCATTGGCCTTTATCACTACTCTCACAAATTGCTCCCAATTGCAAGTAATAGAAATTGGAACTAATCAATTCACTGGTACATTGCCCCCATCCATAGGCCAACTGTCCTCCAATCTCAATATCTTGTATTTAGATACCTGCATGATAAGCGGAAGCATTCCTCAACAGATTGTGAATCTGACGAACTTAACTTCATTAGGTTTGGCCGATAATCTTTTTAGTGGCAATATTCCATCTGGAATTCAAAGATTCCGTGAGTTGGAAGGATTGAGTTTGGCTGGGAACAATTTAGAAGGAAGCATTCCAAGTGAGATAGGTCAAATGCAACATCTCGGGATCTTATCTCTTAGTGACAATCAATTATCTGGAAAAATAACAGATTCTCTTTGCTGCTCCCAGCAGCTAAGACAACTTTATCTTGAGCACAACAACTTATCAGGAGAGATCCCTGTTAGTTTGGAGGGATGTCAGAAGTTAGAGCTCCTTGACTTATCTCACAATAGACTAGGGGGAAGGATACCCCATGAATTCCTTGCTAGCCTTCAAAATTTGGCATTCTACCTCAACCTTTCATGGAATTCTCTTGAAGGGTCGCTGCCACAAGAGATAAGTAAAATTGTGATGGCTCAAGCCATAGATATTTCTGGAAATCAACTCATTGGGGTTATTCCAATTTCTGTAGTAGAGTGCACAGCGTTAGAGCTCCTAAATCTGTCCCACAACGCCTTTGAAGGTCCAATACCACGCTCACTCTCTAAATTGCAAAATATCCAAGAAGTCGATCTTTCTTTCAATAATCTGTCAGGACAGATTCCAGAAGCAGGGTTGTTTCCAAATAGAACTGTTGTAACATTGTTTATGGGGAACCCTGACCTATGTGGCCCAAAAAATTATTCATTGCCTACATGTGCGAATCAGACAAAGGGAAAACATTCCCAGCTTAAAAAAATAGTCTTATCAGTTGTTGGAACCATTGTATTGGTATTATGCCTGTTCCTTCTAGGAATGCTAAGGAGGTATAAATTTTCAAAGCAACCAGTCCGTTCCTCAAGCTTCATTTTTCGAAGGCCCCACTATCAAAAATTTTCTTATCAAGATCTTGTCATTGCAACATCTGAATTTGATGAGTCAAACTTGCTAGGAGTTGGTAGCTTTGGATCTGTCTACAAAGGCATTTTAAGGGATGGTAAGATAGTTGCTATCAAAGCTCTTAATTTGCAAAATGAAGAAGCTGAAAAAAGTTTTAAGATAGAATGCAAATTTTTAGGGAGGATTCAGCACCGTAACCTCATCAAAATCATAAGTGCATTTTCTTATCC
Organism: Chamaecyparis obtusa; assembly: GCA_027943335.1. Lineage (NCBI taxonomy): Eukaryota > Viridiplantae > Streptophyta > Pinopsida > Cupressales > Cupressaceae > Chamaecyparis > Chamaecyparis obtusa. The sequence goes on along the minus strand of BSBK01004758.1, from coordinate 169,612 downwards.
TGGTTTGAAAGGTTTGGTTCTTGAATTTGCATGTAATGGGAGCTTGGACAAACATTTGTACCCTCACAGAGATGATGAGGGATTTTGTAAATTGGGATTGAATGACTGTTTGAGCATTGCTATAGATGCAGCCCATGCCATGGATTACCTACATCACGATTGCCCTCTTCAAATTGTGCACTGTGATTTAAAACCTAGCGACGTGCTCTTGGATGCCAACATGACAGCCCTTGTCACTGATTTTGGTATATCCCGTTTAATTCCTGCTCCAAACTCAGATTCAATGAGTACAACAACATTTGCACTCAGACGATCCATTGGCTATATTGCTCCAGGTAACATTTTTGAGTTATATTAATATTGACAAAATCATTTCCTTTATTAGCTTTGTAATAATTCCATGAATCAAATTGATTGCAGAGTATGGACTGGGTGCGAGTGTTTCTACACAGGGAGATGTTTATAGTTATGGAATTCTGATACTAGAGATGGTCACAAGGAAGAGGCCAAGTGATGGCATGTTTGTGGGAGACATGAGCTTGCACAAGTGGATGAGGTCAGCTTTTCCAAACAGAGTAGCAGATATTGTTGATAATGAGCTATTGAATGATGTGAATGAAAACCATAGATGTCTTCTTTCTTTTATTCATGTTGGTTTGCTTTGCACTGCTGAATCACCAAGAGAGCGACCTTCCATGCGAGGTGTAGTCAATGCCATGGAGAGCATGAAGAAATCTTTAATGGGAGGTGCAGCTGCTTCCAATATGACAGCTACCATATCAGAACTTCTGGACCATACCAATCCAACAGGAACATTGGCATCTGATAGTCAAAGTTCTACATTTTAGATGTTTATAACTTCCATTAAGAAGCTTTAGTCCTTCAGGTTTTGTAGTTTTAAGTTTTACTTCCATCACAAGCTAGTCTTCTTTCCTGTCAAATCCAGATTGAGTTATATTCTAGTTCGTTGAGCTTGTAAATTGATGCAATTCACGTGTTTACAGTTTGAGAAATTATGATGCTATCAATACAATCTTATTGGAACTGTGTAGCATATTATCCTATTTAAAGGACTTCCTCCCATATTGTGCCAGGGTTTAAGATTTGTTTTCCTTCTGTCTCCAAATATTCATTAGTCTCCAAGGTAAAAAATGATGTAGGGCGTCTACGTGGCAAGAAAAAATCAAATTTGAAATTCAATGACCATGTTGGAGGAATAATGGTTTGGTTAGTTACGTATGGGAGAGGGGAGGGGGTTATTAATGATTTGTTTCAGGATGCCTCAGCATGTCTTGGGTAGCCTTTTTGGGGGTGGGGTTGCAGGTATTTTTAGGGGAATGTTTTGTTTTGGTGGTTTTTGTTTTTGGGAGGTGAGGTAGCATTTGGAAGAGGTTTTAGGAATTTGTTTTTGACTTTAGGGGTAGGAATTTTCTGAAAAGAAGAAAAACAAAACTCTTAGATTGTAGAGGAAAAGATAGAGAGCTGGTTGTAGTTTTGGTTTGAAAAATTGAGTGCCTTGTGTGTTGCAAGTGAAATTTTGGACTAAATCTAAAGGGAGGGTTTTTGAGATGCCATTTGCTGCTAGTAAAATATTTTGTTGGAGGTCTATATTCAGGCATTAATCAGATTGGTATAATTGGATTGACGTAATAAAAACAAGTTTTATATTTTTGTTTTGTTTCAATCTGATTTGCTAAATTATTATTACAGTCGTGTAATATATGGTGGGCAGTGGAAGTGGTAATGTAATAAAGGGAGCCTGCACACAAATCAGAGGCTTGCAAAGCTTTAGGTTTCTTTCTTAGTTGTTTCTGACTTCTGTACAGAAGGAACATTTAGACTGTAAACACATCTGTAGGAAGGGCAATTTTTATCAGATGTTACAGTCGTAAGCCCTCTAATAGACTTGTTGAAGGGTTTTTCTAATAGATTTCTTTATAGTTCTATCAGCCTGTTTGTGTACCATTAAATACAAACAATCACTCCTTCGTTGTTCTGATGTAATAGACTGTACAGACAGATAATGATTTTCATTTTCTGCTACGCTCTCTACTTCGATTGCTGCATGATAATATTTGCTGTATATATTTACTTATGTTGAATATTAAGTGGTCTAAGTAATTTTAATTTGTACTCGTTACAGTTGATTTCTTCATGGTTTAAAAACACGAGACTCGTTTCAATAGTGAGGTATTTAATCTTTTAAAACTTTAGAGTTTTAATCAATTAATTATTTATTAATTTTTTTATTGACATGATTGAACTATAATTTAAATTTTGATATTGCTTCGGAATATGATTGTATTTTAGTTTTATCTAACAGTATTTCCAATTCAATTTTTTCTATCTAATTTTTTCCATCAACATTTTATATTACATTGTTTTTGCATTTTTAATGTGAAAATGATCTTAATACCTGATAAGTAGGAGATATTTTCCATAGCAAGTCAAATTGTGATATTGCTATCAGGATTTAACTGTGTAGTTTTTTTGAGTCAAACTCATTGACCCATGATTCATGAGTAGTGGTTCACCGAACCCATCTCTTATGAGAATGAAATGGAACACTTAGCACTCATTTGATCTAGGAGATATTTTCCACAACAAGTCAAATTGTGATATTGCTATCAGTATTTAACTTTGTAGTTTTTTTGAGTCAAACTCATTAACCCATGATTCATGAGTAGTGGTTCACCGAACCCATCTCTTATGAGAATGAAATGGAACACTTAGCACTCACTGGATCTAGATGATGCTCACAGAGGTGAAGCACCGGGACTTTCCGGGAGGTCACCCATCCCAGTACTACTCCAACTCGAGCGCGCTTAACTACGGAGTTTCCTCCATGGTTAAACCCACTCTACTTGCATCCTTAATTGCAAAACCTTCACCAAGTGTTGTGCCTTATGAACCATTCATTAGAAATCCCCTTAAGCTCATCAATTGATAAGTAGGAGATATTTTCCATAGCAAGTCAAATTATGATATTGCTATCAGGGTTTAACTGTGTAGTTTTTTTGAGTTAAACTCATTGACCCATGATTCATGAGTAGTGGTTCACCGAACCCATCTCTCATGAGAATGAAATGGAACACTTAGCACTCATTAGATCTAGGTGATGCTCACAGAGGTGAAGCACCGGGACTTCCCAGGAGGTCACCCATCCCAATACTACTCTAGCTCGAGCACGCTTAACTACGGAGTTTCCTCCATGGTTAAACCCACTCTACTTGCATCCTCATTTGCAAAACCTTCACCAAGTGTTGTGCCTTATGAACCATTCATTAGAAAGCCCCTTAAGCTCATCAATTGATAAGTAGGAGATATTTTCCATAGCAAGTCAAATTGTGATATTGCTATCAGGATTTAACTGTGTAGTTTTTTCGAGTCAAACTCATTGACCCATGATTCATGAGTAGTGGTTCACCGAACCTGTCTCTCATGAGATTGAAATGGAACACTTAGCACTCATTGGATCTAGATGATGCTCACAGAGGTGAAGCACCGGGACTTTCTGGGAGGTCACCCATCCCAGTACTACTCCAACTTGAGCATGCTTAACTATGAAGTTTCCTCCATGGTTAAACCCACTCTACTTGCATCCTCATTTACAAAACCTTCACCAAGTGTTGTGCCTTATGAATTTAAGGTGTGATATTGAAGATGTCCATATTATCTTTAGGCTTTTCTAAGAGGGTTTTTTAATTTTTAATTTTTATGTAAGAAGGCTTTTCAAGATAGAACTTTCTTTATGGTTTGGATTTGTTGGCTTCATTATTATTGTGCTTGGGTAGGCATATATGCATTCACCTATGCACAATTAGTGAATTAGTTTTGGACCGATCATAAGATATTATTTTTTCCTTTGAATGTTTCTAAAATTTCAATATTTACCCAAAGATAGTCATAAATTTTCCTTATCCTCATGGCCTCATTTTTAAGCCAATGAGATGGATGATAAATACTTTTGTAAATTAGTACAGTGAAATATTTTGCATTTAACTTTATCAAATAATAAAATACAATATTCAAAATTTGATTGGCTAATATTCTTAAAACTACCTTGGAATTCTTAGAGTAATCACTGAAATTCAACTTTATAGCTAAATGATATATAAGAGCTAAACCAAAATATGATTCATGATTTAACCAAAATTAATCATACACTTAACCCATTCTTTGCACTATTTTTGTGATCTACAATCTAACAACCTTATTTAGGTATAATATAACACTATGAACTATAGTTTTCAACAACTAATTTAGAACTACATATAAATGATCCATAATGGCACTTGTTTCTTATTGTATTTTGTTTCATTTCTATTTTATTTGTGTTGAAGTACTGTTTCTTAATTTTATTTGACTATAAATGGAGATTTTAGAAGTTGTATGTAACAATAATTAAAATAAAAATTCTATTGTAATAAGATAATAAATTACACATTAAAAGGAGTTATGGATTAACTATCAAGAAAAGAATGAGATTGGCCTTGCATTCTAATCTAAAGCTTCTCTTTTTTCTTTTTGCTCTCTTGGTTATCTATTTTTTGTGTTTCTATATAATGAATCCAACACCTCTTTTTTCACTAATTTACTAATACAAAAAATACACATTAGAGGAGATATATACAAAATATAAATTTTATTGATGAAATTATTGTAAATTAATAGTGCATGCTCTATCTAAGGATTACACCTTCAAAGTGGCATTGTGAAGATAATAATAGAATTTTATTCATCTCATTATACATTATATTTCTACATGTTCAACATATGTCATCTTTTCAATTCATTATTGTGGGTATCAAAACTCTTTCTAGGGTTTTTTTTGTTCATGTTTACATATCACATATTTTACCAAGTAAAGCCTACCCAAACTTTGGCTAAATAATAAATTACACTTAGCACTTGACACACCTTAATTGACACATTTATACATTTTTCTTCTCCTAACTAATTAAAAAATCCCTTTCATAATGAATTTAATAATGAAATGTTTGAATGGTGTTTCCTCCAAACTAACCTCCTCTTCCATTCATAAGTGGATAACTTTCATGAACACTACCACTATCAACTCAATTGTTATTCCTAGTCATTTCTTATTAGGGTTACCCTATAATATTTATTCAATTTGTCTCCCATTAAACATAGCCCATCAACATGACCATAGACCAGATTTTAACAACTGATTAAACTACCTAAGTTTAGCCAATCAATTATTTTCAAATTTAATTGGCTAAAAATTTTGAGCATATGAACCATTTTTTCGAAAGAAAGTTATGTGACTAATTATATGACTTTGTAATATCTTGTTTTATACATTTTAATATATAGTATTATATATCTTGTAGTTTATATATTTATTATTACACACACACAGATATATATATATATATATATATATATATATATATATATATATATATATATATATATATATATATATATATATATATATATATATATATATATATATATATATATATATATATATATATATATATATATATATATATATATATTGTAGACACCTAAAAATCCTTTAGAAAATAAAATATTTTTATTTTCTAAAAAAACTCCTGATGACATCATCATTTATTAATTAATTATTTATTTAATTAATTAATTTATTTTTACGTCATTAAATCCCTTTATCTTAATTAAAAATATTTAATTAAGAAACCCCTCCCAAAAATGTTTAAATCTTATTTAAACATTATCTCCTTATTTATTAATTATTTAATTAATAAATTGACCAAAAATTTCAAAATAAATAATTAATAAATAAGGAGATAATGTTTAAATAAGATTTAAACATTTTTGGGAGGGGTTTCTTAATTAAATATTTTTAATTAAGATAAAGGGATTTAATGACATAAAAATAAATTAATTAATTAATAAATGATGATGTCATCAGGGGTTTTTTCAGAAAATAAAAATACTTTATTTTCTAAAGGATTTTTAGGTGTCTACATTTTGCCCCTCTTTGATGCGATGCCGCAAGTGGCATAGCGTCAAAAACAAGAAAATAAGATGCCCAAGGCTAGAATTTGGAAGAATGAGGGGTTGTGCCCCCTCGAGAAAATAACGCAAGGAGTAAACGTTGTGGAATTTTCTCGAAAGGAAACAAAGAAGGAAGGGCCTAGGAAGAAGGGGAGATAAATAACCAAGCTTCCAAGAGCAAAGATGAGTGAATGCAAGATGAGATGAAAGGCAAAATGCAGGATGCAGCTACATGAGAGATGTAAGATGCAAGATTAATCTATATGATGCAGGATGCAGGGGATTGGGGGAAGCTCCAAGTGCAAATGTGGAGAGCACAACCTAGTTTGATATAACAATGCTAGAGACCTGCCAAGGATACTGGGATCACGAGGCCTTGTCACCAGCATTGCATAGAACTGACGCTAAAAAGACACGCAGGGTTGCCCCAGCATCACACATGAAACCCGAAGGAGGCATGGTGGAAACGATGCTGAAGAAACCAAAAACACACGAGTGACTCACAGGCAGAAGAAAAAGATCAAAAGACCTTGCCCTAGATTGTCCTCATTCATAGCGCACCATGATATAAAGGATCGTGGTGACCTTGAGTAGAGAACAATGAGAAGCCGTAAAAGATTAACAAGACCCAAAGGACAAAAATCCAAGGTCAAAATGATAACTTCAAAAGACAACCTTTGCCAAGGAGAGAGATTTGATTGGACTGATTTGATGGGGGGAAGATGAGGTCTGACAAGAGGAAGGATACATCCTCAAGGACCCATTGATTGATGGGAGATTGATGGCAAAATGTAGACACCTAAAAATCCTTTAGAAAATAAAGTATTTTTATTTTTTGAAAAAACCCCTAATGACATCATCATTTATTAATTAATTATTTAATTAATTTATTTATTTTTATGTCATTTAATCCCTTTATCTTAATTAAAAATATTTAATTAAGAAACCCCTCCCAAAAATGTTTAAATCTTATTTAAACATTATCTCCTTATTTAATTAATAAATTGACCAAAAATCTCAAAATAAATAATTTATTTATTTTTTGCCCAAAACTAAAGGGATGTCGCAAGTGGCATGGCGTCAAAGACAAGAAAATAAGATGCCCAAGGCTAGAATTTGGAAGAATGAGGGGTTGTGCCCCCTCGAGAAAATAACGCAAAGAGTAAACGTTGTGGAATTTTCTCAAAAGGAAACAAAGAAGGAAGGGCCTAGGAAGAAGGGGAGATAAATAACCAAGCTTCCAAGAGCAAAAATGGGTGAATGCAAGATGAGATGAAAGGCAAAATGCAGGATGCAGCTACATGAGAGATGTAAGATGCAAGATTAATCTATATGATGCAGGATGCAGGGGATTGGGGGAAGCTCCAAGTGCAAATGTGGAGAGCACAATCTAGTTTGATATAGCAATGCTAAAGACCTGCCAAGGATACTGGGATCATGAGGCCTTGTCACCAGCATTGCATAGGACTGACGCTAAAAAGACACGCAGGGTTGCCCTAGCATCACACATGAAACCAGAAGGAGGCATGGTGGAAACGATGCTAAAGAAACTAAAAACACATGAGTGACTCACAGGCAGAAGCAAAAGATCAAAAGACCTTGCCCCAGATTGTCCTCATTCGTAGCGCACCATGATATAAAGGATCATGGTGACCTTGAGTAGAGAATAATTAGAAGCCGTAAAAGATTAGCAAGACCCAAAGGACAAAAATCCAAGGTCAAAATGATAACTCCAAAAGACAACCTTTGCCAAGGAGAGAGATTTGATTTGATTGATGGTGGGAAGATTGGTCTGAATGTGTGGAAGGATACATCGACACGGACCTGGTGTGCTTGGTGGAAGATTAGGTCAGACAGGAAGGATACAACTGAGGGGACCCGTGATTAGGCTTAGGTCAGACAAAATAGAAGCATACATCTGTGCGGACCCGATGCTGATGGGGAGAATGTTGTGTTGCTAATTGGAAAATGATGCAGTTTAAAGATGGTCATGATGATCAAGGATAGTCAACAATTGATGTTGCTGAAGTGCGAGGTTAGGTAGGACAAGATTTTTGACCAGATACTACTGTAGGACTAACAAGGATATGTACAACAAGACGCGAGGATATTTACAATGGATATGTACAGAAGATCAGGATTAGGATGTACAAAGAACCTAGGGGTGAAGCTGAAAACTCCAAAGATATGCAAGACGATGCCCCAGTTGGGCTGGAAGGCCAAGATGGACTAATGGATGGATGATGTGTCCTAAAATGACACAGATTTGGGAAGGACATATCCCAACGATGATGATTGGATTGAGATCAAGGCTTGCTACAAGACTAAGGATTTGGATTGGATGGATTAGCTTGATCTTGGATGTTGGATAACTAGAGGATGTGGAAAGGATTGGAGGATGTTGGAAGATTGCTAGCAATAGTTGGATATGGATGAATGGCATTGGATTGCAATGAGGGTAGCCTATAGCTAGATACCAATGACAAGGGAAGACACCAGGTGATGGCAAGATGGAGGAAATGCTTAGGATGAGGATGATGGAACTGCTAGGAGATTTGGATGGAGGAAGATTTGGATTTGGATGGAAGAATGCTTGAGGATTGGATAGAGGAAGATTTGGGGAGATTGGATGGCGGATTTGCTTGAGGTTTGGAAGATGGAATGATGGAGGAACCGCTGAGGGATATGGATGGAGGAATGCTTGGGGAGATTGGATGGTGGATTTGCTTAGGAGACTTGGATGGAGGAAGATTTGGATTTGGATGGAGGAACTGCTTAAGGATTGGATAGAGGAAGATTTGGGGAGATTGGATGGCGGAAACTGCTGGGAGATCAGATGGTGGATTTGCTTGAGGATTGGATAGAGGAATGCTTGGGGAGATTGGATGGTGGATTTGCTTAAGGATTTGGGAGATGGAAGATTTTGGATGAAAGATAGTCTCCAAGGAATATGTCACCAAGGAATGAGATGCCCCCTACTTAGGATAGTTCATGTATTTCAAAGGCATTAGGATGGGGTACGATTGGACAGAAGATATGCCGATAGGAGGATGAGGAAGGTAGATGGAAGATAGGATGAATGGATTGGATAGAGGATATGTAGCTGAAAGGTGTGATGGATGCCAAGAAGGTGCCCAAAAGCATGTATACCTGGTAGTCTTTGTTTTGTCATCAAGATCCAAAGGAGGAGGAAGGAGGTGAGAGACAAATGGGATGGAGGAGATGTTGGATAAGATGGTGAGAAGAGAATGGCCCCCAACTACAGAAAGGAATTGGGGGGACCTACGCATGACGCCTTTTTGCCAGGTTTTCACCATGGTACTTGTCCAAGGTGCTTGAATTGCCAAGTTTTCACCATAGGATGAATGTTTTTCTCTTTTCTTTTTTGATACTTTTCTCTTGATTTTTTTCAATTTTTATTGATTTTTCTGATTTTTTGCTGACTAGATGCTGACCTTCTGATATTTTTGATGTGTTGCTATCTTTCACTGATATGCTGATGTGTTACTATCTTTCTGATTTGATGTTTGTCATGTTGTTGATGTTCTGATTTTGCTGACCTGCTGATTTCTCTGATTTGTCACTGACTTTCTTCACTGATCTTTCTGATGTGCTTGGATGTTGGCACAACTTTGTTAGGATGGAGGAATTATGCAAAGGCATGGATGAGATGGGGGAGATGGGAAATATGGTGGTATAAAGTGTTTGGATGAAAAGATGGATAGTGATCGTGATAGGGGGATGTTGTCAGGATCAACATTGGCACATGTTGTGGGGAAGGTGGATGAAGTGGATAGGACATGAAAGATAGAGGTGGATGTGATGGAGGATTTATGCTAGGAGATTTCAAATCTTTGGGACCCAAAATAGATTTAGGAGATGGAGGAGAAGACTGAGTAGCTGGGGTATTAGCAACTTTGGATGCCATTGTGGATGTTTCTTTTAGATGCATTACATCTTTTTTCTTTGGGAGCCACATCATTTTTGCTTTAGCTTTGGTGGGCCTTTGTGGCCATTGGTATGCATCAGATTTTGCTTTTTCTTTGCTTGGCCTTTGTGGCCATTGGGATGCTTTGTATTTCTTGATTGGATTTTGCTTTGGTTGACCATGTCGTTTAGACTGGACATGGCAATCTTTGGATTTTTGTGGATATTTCCCTTTATTCATATTGGATATGGCATCCAAATTGTGGGGAGCATTGGAATGAATATGAGGAGATGTGCGGGATGGAGGGAATATGGATGGAGAGATAGAAGGAGATTGGTAGATAGGATATGTGGGAATGTGCCTTTGTTGATCTTGACTAGGGATGTTTGGATTTTGGATGAAAGACTGAGTAGGATAAGATGGGGGATGATATTTTGGGATGTAAGGTCCCAAAATGGATTGGGTATGTATAGGATATGTGCTAGAAGATTTTGGGACATAGGGACCCAAAATGGATTTGGAGGATGAAGGAGGAATGTGATAGGTTGTCTTTGGTTGTAACGATGGAGGAGGAGGAATGGTGTTGTATGTTTTGGAAGAAGTGATGGTGGGTTTGGAAGGAGGCTTGAATTTAGCTTTAGTTGTACCAACATTTTTGGAGGAAGTGCCTTCTTCTGATGTGTGACCAATGCCACATAACTTTGGATGTTTCTTGTCTTGAATGGGCTCCAGATTTCCTTGTTCATGAGAGCCTAGGCCTTTGCCTTGATAATTCCATTTCTTGAGCATTTTATCCAAACAAGGATATTTTTGACTTGGGGAATATGATAAAGATCCAGTTTCTAGTTCCCTGATGGAAGATGTAGAACTTATTGCTTTTGCTTCAAGTGGACTGCCTTTGACAAATGTAAGTGATCCAAGAGGATAGAGTGATGGCAGTGGGATAGTTTGGATTGGAAGATCCTCAAGAGGAGAGGATATGATGGTGGGATTTTCACTGGGATTGGGGGATGGTAATGGATCTTTAGTTGGAGAAACTGGGATGATAGGATCTTGGATTGGAGGAGTTGGGATTGTAGGATTTTGGATTGGGGGTGATGGAAGCAATAGAACATGTGATGGGCAAAGTGAAGGGATTGGATCTTGATTTTCTTCTGTGAGTATTCAACATGCTTTTGGACAAGATCTTGACATGGTAGGACTTGTGTGGATAGAGTGATGGGGGATGCATGGATGGACTCTTCAGATGGGGTGGATGGAAGGATGGGAGATTCTGTAGCTGTGATGTCTGGAAGAAGGAAGAACTCTTTAGATGGTATGGATGAAAGGATGGAAGGTTCTACAGCTATGATGGTAGGAAGAAGGGTGAACTCATGGGGCTCACTGGATGTGCTTTGGATAATGCTAGGAGGAGGTGATGTTGGTAGGCATTGGATGGAGACTTCAGATGGAAGGGACTCAATGATGCTAGGAGATGGAAGAGGATCAATGTACGGAAGATAGATGATAGATGGGAGTGATGGATGGGCCTCATCAATGATGGCTTCACATGAAGGATTAAAATGGCTTGGATCTTCATTTTTAGGAGTGGGATTTGTTATTGGCTTCCTTGTGAAACTCCTTGGAGACTTTCGGATTGGAGGAGGTGAAGGATTAGAATGTGTAGAAGATGGGGGGCTTGGATGGTCCTCACATGAAGGTGGGGTGGAAGATTTTGAATTTTCTTGAGGGGATGATGGTGCTGAAGAGGTAGAGGTGATGGATCGAGGTATGGGATATGAAGCAGTTTGAAGGATGCACTCTACTTGTGGGAGGGGATTTATAGAAATGTGGTTTGGAATAGAAGATGGTGGATTGAGATAGGATGGAGGATTGGGGAAAAGGATTGGAAGACTTGGTGTTTGGTTTTGAAAGGGTTTTGGAGGATAAGTGGAGGGAGGTTTTAGATAAGGGAAGTAGCGTGAAGTGTTTTGAGTGAATGGTGGTGATTGGGATATGACCATAGCAAGAGATGGAGGTATGAAGGATGCATATGGAGGATGTGTAGGTTTAAGATAGGGATAAGGTGTGGATGGATAAGATAATGGATTTGCCTTGCCAAGGACATGAAAGGGAGTGCTAGTGGATAAGTGTGAAGGCATGATAGGATATTTTGGAGGAATGATTGGATGTTGGGGGATGTTTGGAGAAAACTTGCTAAGATTTTCAAAATATGCATTGTGATCTACAAGGCTTTCATCATCTTTGGGATAGGATGGATTGAGGGGAGAGACATAATAACCAAAATCATCATAATAGTTTTGAGACATGCTGACTTGTGGATGAGTCGGATAGGAATGAAGGATGAAGATGGATTGGAAGACTAAGACTCATATTGGAATGACTGACAGGATCAGACTGGGATTGGATTTGGCTCAAGATTGGAAGAAGACTGACTCTAGAGGAAGACAGACAAGGGGATGGGGGATGACCAAGATGACTCTGCTAACCTAAGATAGGAGGAAAGGATGACAAGACTGGATTGAATATGACTGAAAGACCATGATTTGAGTTTCTGAAAGCCTTGGACATTTTTTGGATTTTGGGAGGATTTGGACTGACATGGCTTTTCTGAGTATCTTGAACCAAGTTGTAGATCAGTTTGATGTTTTTCCAATGGCAAAGGATAGATTTCAAAAAAGATTTTTGGAAAAGCAATCTCCACAAGGGACAAAGCAACCTTGTGGGATACAAACAAGATAACTGACTCTGATAAAGCTTTGAAAAGTGTATGTTTCAACAATGTTTTCATGAAGTTTTGACTGTCAAGCACTTCAAACAGATCTACCTAAAGAAGGTGAGTATCAAAATCACTTGCCCATAGCCTGGTACCCCCTAAAAGGGAATACAAATGGTGAGTAATCTTGAGGTGATCCGGTAAACCCCTTGGAATCGGTCCTTACAGAAGGATTTTGATACTTTCAGATGTAGATAGGGTAGCCTCTATTTTATCAGGTTTCTAATAGTTCCGTGGAGTCTCCATACCCGGTTATGCTAACTGCCTGTGACTCACTTAAGAGCCTAGCCAACAACACTGGGGGAGGAATATTTACCTTTCCCCAGACATTTGCATTTGGCACAAGACGCCCGTGGATTAGGAGATATAAGTGAGTACTTTTTGCCTTCACTTTATTTATATACCGGCCGGGGGGGATACCGGTTTGAGGTCGTTCTCCGAGGAGGAAGTGCTTTTCTCCTTGGATAGGCCTCGCTAAAAGTAGAACAAGTGAACTTGTCCGAGTCCAAATGTTCTACGTTGCTTACTTTAACAAGGATTATACAAAAAATGTAAAGCTCCTAGATGCACATAAAGCAAGTTGTTCTTTTTCCCGAATTGATTAAGTTTGTCTGAACTTTGAATTTGAAGACACAAGTGCTTAAGGTTTGATTTGTTCTTTCTCCAAAAGGTAAATGATTTGAGCACTTGCAAGTTCTTTCCTTTTGGGCATTCAAGATTGAGATTTGCGAGTTGATTTAAGAACTTTGAAAAGAGCTTTGTTTTATCCTTAGATCATTCAAGATTTTGTTTGAACTGAAATTCAAAGAAGAAGGAATAGGGATGCTTATTCTTTCCAATTTAGATCATTCAAGATTGCGTTTGATTTATAAAATGATAATGACTCTTAGGACTTAAGTTCATTTTTCTTTAATTTCATTCAAGATTTGTTTTGACCTTTGCTGTTATGAATCTGAGAACAAATTAAGACAAAAAACACAGTCATAGCGACATTGTCTAGCTTATACGCGACACTGAAAAATGCAGAAGCGACACCAAAAACTGACAGGCAGCGTTTAAATATGCCTAAGCGTGACCAAAATATGCATACGCGTGATCTTTTTATGCATACGTGTAATTTCTTATTGCAAACGTGTGATTTCTTTTTTCATACGCATGATTTCTTTTTGCAAATGCGTGATTTCTTTTTGCAAATGCGTGATTTCTTTCTGCAAACGCGTGATTTTTTTCTACAAATGCATGATTTCTTTCTTCATACGCATGATTTATTTCTACAAAAGCGTGATTTCTTTTTGCAAAGGCGTGATTTCTTTTTGCAAAGGCATGATTTCTTTATGCGGAGGTGATAGAATAAGAAATAAGATAGAAAAGAAATTGTTGATGGCGGAAAACTGTCAATTTGTAGGCGTCATTTCAGAGCTCGTAGGCGTGATTTGACTGCTTGTAGGCGTGACTGAAATGGCTAGAGGTGTGACTTCATTTCTTGCAGGTGACATTTCTTTCATTTTCTATGACACCAAGAGTGAAAAAGTGTGATTTGATCAAGCTGATTGTGGTTTGAGTCCCACTGGGCGTGCCAGAATGTGAGCAAGGCTTTTGAGGATCCCTGTTTTTGAAAGCTTCAAGCCAAACAATGATTAGATGTTAGTCTAAGCATGAAATCAATGCAAAACAAAGAAAACTCTAAGCTAGCCACCTCAAATTGAGCCTAAACAGGTGCACCCAAGCACTGTTTGATTTTCTCTAATAAGAAGGATCTGGGTGTGCTCTCTAAGCACTTGGAGCATACTCTAATGCATTCTAAGATGGTTTGAGACTCATGAAAACCCCAAAAAATGGCACAATAATGGGTAGAACACCCAAGATTGCCCCTAAGGCCTCAAGAACTCAAACTATGATGCTTAAATGGAGATTCAATGCAAGTGTGATTATGCTAAGATTGATTTTAAGCCAAATAAGGATGTGATATGATGCTTATGCTATGCAAAACAACAATAAAAACTATGTTAATCCATTATTACTAAGCTATGATGAGCTAAAATGCTTGAAAGTAAACTAAATTAGAATGATTTGTGCTAAGTCTAGAAATAAAAGGGCATGATAACAATGCATGAGAATGAAAGTTAAGCTAATTGATTTGCTCTTGAAAGGAGGGGTACTTATAGGATTTGGGAAGGAAGAATGAGTGGCCAGGATTGAAATCTTTAAGAGAGGCCAAGATTCATTCAAAGGGGAGCACAGGGATTGTGCTAGTCTACAGCCAATCAGGAGGTGACACATGTCACAAGGTGAGTGGATGAAGGGAAGGGTAAAGATGAGTCAACAAAGGGGGCTCAAAGCTCATAACTCCCCCCATAAGTGCTTGTAAGAGCATTGAATGAGCCTTTAAGGGACTTTGATGACTTTGTGGATGCATTGAATGTTTTATGGTTGAGATATTTGGAAGGGGAGACTTTGCTTTGATTTAGGAAAGTCTTAAGCTTGGTTAGGATTATGCAAATGTTTAGGGGTAGGATTAGGATTAGGATTAGGAGGATTTAGGATTAGGATGGGTGAAGAGGTTGGGTTGAGAAGTTTCTAGAAGAGTCTAGAGTTTTTCTTGGTTTAGGGAGAATGAATAAATGTTTATTCATTCCAAAGGTTTTAGTTTTGGGAATATTTATTAAAATATATTTAATAAATATGAAAATAAATATTTAATCTTAATTAAATATTTTGAGTTGGGATTAGGGTTAGAAAAGATGGGATTAGCCTTTTAATCCAAATTAAGGAGGGATTAGAAGATTCTGGAAGAGGTTAGTGGTCTAAAGGAAATTGGCCAAGTTTTGGGCAAAAAATAAATAAATTATTTATTTTGAGATTTTTGGTCAATTTATTAATTAAATAATTAATAAATAAGGAGATAATGTTTAAATAAGATTTAGACATTTTTGGGAGGGGTTTCTTAATTAAATATTTTTAATTAAGATAAAGGGATTTAATGACATAAAAGTAAATTAATTAATTAAATAATTAATTAATTAATTAATGATGATGTCATCAGGGATTTTTTCAGAAAATAAAAATACTTTATTTTCTAAAGGATTTTTAGGTGTCTATATATATATATATATATATATATATATATATATATATATATATATATATATTTCTATTTATTTGTCACATTTTTCAAGAGATTATTATTAATTATATTAATATATTATAAGATTTGTATTATTATTATTTTTTAATTTACTATTTTAATTTTATTTTCTTATTTTATTTACTATTTCTTATTTCTATATTCTAAAATCATTTTAAGTATAGTATATAATTATTATTATGATCATTTTGTTATATAATAGCTAGTTTAATTAGCTAATTTGATAATTATTATTATTTTATTTTAATAAATATGAACACACATCAAAAACTTAATCACATAATAGCACTTTTAATATAAGTTTATATTTTCTTATTTAAGATTTTTTAATTTTTTAATAATTTACTTATATTTTATTTTTCAATTTATCATTTAAACATATATCGCTTTAGCTTTCCCACTTAAAATAATTTTATTAGAATTTAAGAAATTTCATTATTATTATTATTATTATTATTATTATTATTCTAACCTTTGACGTTTTAATTTTAATTTCTCAATTGAATTATTATTTTAAACATTCCTACCAACATTTTGAACTTAGCTACTCTAAGGCCTTGTTAGTACTTGCCAATAGGCTAGCAAGTACTATTGCATCAGTTTTGTTTTTTTGATGATATGATTGGTTAATACATTTGAGCTCTTATTACTGGAGTGAACCAATTAAAATGTACCACGTTTGTTATTTATTGTACATGAAAATCGTGCATTCAAATAATACAATTTAATTTATATATCATCTGATTTTATCTAGTTTATGGTTTACAACTTTTTAGATACCTATTAAGAGATTGATAAGTTTTTCCTTATATTAAAATAATATTTCTATTTTTGTTGTATTATAAAATATTGAATTTTTTGGATTTATTTTAATATATATTATATAAATTTAGATTTAATAGAATAACATTATAATATTGTTGAAAAAGAGTTATTTGGACTAAATAATTAATATTAAAATTAATTATAAGTAGAACTATTTTACAATTTAAATTAATTATAAATGATATTTTATAATTATTTATAAAATTTGGTTTATGGTTTACAACTTTTTAGATACCTATTAAGAGATTGATAAGTTTTTCCTTATATTAAAATAATATTTCTATTTTTGTTGTATTATAAAATATTGAATTTTTTAGATTTATTTTAATATATATTATATAAATTTAGATTTAATAGAATAACATTATAATATTGTTGAAAAAGAGTTATTTGAACTAAATAATTAATATTAAAATTAATTATAAGTAGAACTATTTTACAATTTAAATTAATTATAAATGATATTTTATAATTATTTATAAAATTAAAAATATTATTAGAACTATAATTATAGTAATTTTATAATTTTTTATAATTAAATAATTACTTTACATATAAATTAAAATTAAAATTAAACTTAGTTATAAATTATTATAATTAAAAATTCACTTTACATATAAATCAAAATTAAAATAAAATTTATTTATAAAACTAAAGGCAAGTACTTGGCCACTATGTGGCACTTGTTTCTTTATACTTTAAGATAAGAAGAGCTTTGACAAAGACTACATTTGTATGAAAAACATTATAAAACTTTCATGGTCTATTAGATTTTTTAGTACAAAAATTTAGAATTGTCAAAATGTTTAGTTTTTGGAAATGCCAAGCAATTAAAAAATAATATGAATTTATTATTACAACATAATTAAAAATTTATTTTAGTTAAATTAGAACCTTTTATTCTTTTTAAACTATAGAATTAGTCAATAGTATTTTCATGATTCTAAAATATTTCAATTCAGTAACTAGTTTATTTCATATAGATTTTTTCAAATCTTATCTAGCAATAAGTCCACGTGAGAAGTTTAGGTTATTTGGATTAGTTTATTTCAAGGTATCATTGTTGTTGTATACATATCTCATCTTTATTAAGTAAAATCTACACAAACTATGAAAACGTATAGTTTAAAATAATATTCAAATTTGATATACTTCTCTCCTCTAACTATTTTAAGACATGATTAATTACTTTTTGGCATCTTTATTAATGCTATTAACTAATCATAAACTTAATCTTTCAAAGAAAATAAATTATTCCTTAAACCCTAGTATGGTGTTAGGACCAACATGAGGGATGAAGAAGATTACAATCATTGTAAAAATGTGGTTGTTTAAGAAATTATACTTAGCACTTGACACATCTTAAAATTGAAACTTTTATAAGCTTGGCTTCTCCTAAGTAATTAGAAAATTTCTTTTACAAGGAATTAAAGGAATGTCTTCATAGAACATAAGTTTTTTGATATCTTATACCATCATTGAAATGTTTTAATGATGTTTCCTCCAAACTACCCTCATTTTCCAATCATAAATAGATAATTTTAATGAAAGCTACCACTATTAACTCAATTGTTATTCCTAATCATTCCTTAGTAGTGTTACCCTCTAATATTTATTCAATTTTCCTCTTGTTAAACATAGCCCATCTATATTACTTCTCATTTTATAAACTTGAAGAGAAGGGTATTTATGTTCAGTCTTGAAAATACGAAAAAAAAAAATAAAAATTAACATGATCAATATGAGGCTCAAAAAGACTTGAACTCAAGACATGTTCCAAATGAGAGACTCACAACTTACCATTACGTTGTGGGGTGTTCCCCTATTTTAAGAGTTTGTTTTTATATACATATGACATCTTTTATAAAGTAAAACCTAACTAAAATTTCTTTGGACTTGGAATAAACACATTTTATACTTATTTTCAAATCCAATATACTTCTCTTATCTAATTATTTTAAGAAATGATTAAGTAATTTTTGGCATAATTCTATTTATGTGATGAACTAATCTAAACATAATCTTCTAAAGGAAATGTATTCTTCCTTAAGCTCTAGTATGGTGTTCGAACCAATGAGTTTCCTCATGAAGATTAAAATCATTGTACAAGTGGGTAATCAAGGAATTACACTTAGCACTTGTAACACCTTAATTGGTGCCTTTACACCTTGTCTTCATGGAACTTATTTTTTATAATATATTAGAGGGATGTCTTCATGGAACTTATTTTTTATAATATATTATACCATCGATGAAATGATCTAATGGTGTTTCCTCTAAACAAGCCTCATCTTCCAATTGTAACTAGATAACTTTTGCAAACACTGCCACTATTAACTATGTTGTTATTTCTAATCATTTATTAGTACTTGCTCGTAGGCTAAGTACTATTGTATTCATTTTTGAGTTTTTGATCTTAACTAGTGATTAAATGAACTGTTCTACACCAATGAAAATAATTCTTTTTTATATTTCATTATAAGTTTTTTCATTTCTAGACTAAAATATAGATGCAAATTATTTAACTTTATAATATCTAGAAATTAATTTTTGATCGTCTCATTAGATGAATGCATTTGAAGTCTTATTATAGGAGTGAACCAATTAAAATTTACCACGTTTGTTATTTATTGTCCTTCCACTTATTTCATTTAATTTTCTTGTTTTTTATGTGAAGTTATCTTGAAATCATCTTCTTTTTTTAGGAATATTAATGGATGCAATAAATAAGTGAGAATCAAAGATTAAAATAAGTTGATTAAATTTTGTAATTTGTACATTTTTAAAATTTATTTCAAAATATTGAATAAATTATTTATTTATTGAATTAGTATGCTACAATATTCCTAATATGGAGTAAATTACTTATAATTGGTTAGCTTTTTTAATTCATTTTGACATTATTAAAAGTCATAAAGTATCATATTGATCTATTAAAACTATTATAACTATTTGATACTATTGCTCATATTATATATACAATAATATTAATCATATGTAATAAAAAATATATATCAATAAAATAAAATTAGTACTATTGTTATATTTACAAATAAAATTAAGATCAAGGTTTAAATTAATTATAATTTGCAATCAATAATTATCTATATAATTATAATTAAAAAAATTATTTATTACTATAATTATTATTATATAAAATATTATAATTATATAATTTTATAATTAATTAAAATATCTTATATATTATAATAAATTTATTAAAATTAAGATTAAATTTATATTAAAAATTAAATTTAAAATTAATTACTAAAGGCAAGTACTTGGCCACTACGTGGCACTTGTTATTAACATTACCCTCTAATATTTATTAAATCTATCTCATGTTCAACATAGCCCATAAAGATGGCTACTCATTTATCTATAATTTATCAAAAGAGGGGCCTTGAAAAAGAGTCAAATTTTATTGCAAACATAATAGAACTTTCATAGTCTAGTTTTTGGATATTCCAAATAATTAAAAAATAATAATATGAGATGTTCTTTTAAAAATAGATATAATGAAAATTTATTTTTTAAATGTCATATTTTTAGAGTTTTTTTTATCATTGATGGTATTCATTATGATTTTTTTAAAATAATTTGATTCTTTATTATTGCCTCAAATCTAACAATCTATTTTAATTAAATTTTAAATATTAATTTTGAATTTTTTTAAAATAATAGAATTAGTCAATAGAATTTCTAATGATTCCAAATTATTTCAATTGGATAAAAACTACCAAAACTTTGAATAAACACACTTTATACTTCTTCTAAATTCTAATATGTCAGTTGGGAATCTCAATTCTTTTCCCAAATGTAAATTTCTCACACTCGGTCAATACTATGTTCATCTCCTAAGTCATCACTATGTAACTCGGTCATCTCTACAAACTGTCTTCATTGGCTAACATTGTCTTCATCCACTAATATTACTTTCTTAATCTTTGGATCATTAGATTCTGTCTTTATTGCAGCTGTGCTCTCTAATTCCAAAGCAATCTTCTCTTGTCTTGCCTTGTCTAGGTTTACTTGAGATACTCCATGAATTTTCAAAATCTCTGAAGTAACCTTGGCAACTTTTCTTTTTGTTGCTACGTTGTTCAATACAACATCTACTTCTCTTGATTTCTCTTCATAAGTCCCCCATCTAGGTTCATTGGGGTCCTTAGGTGTTGACAAAAGAAGAACTTGAGCATAAGCCTCAAGAATAGCCTCTTCAACTTCATATCCTAGTGGATGAATCCACTTTGTTCTTGGTTCAATAGCCTCCATGCATGTTGTATCAATTTCTACCATGAAACAAATACTATCCTTGTATTTCTCTACAATACTCTCTGGTATTCTATATCTCATCTGCATCTTGATCTAAATGTTTTTAATTCTAGCTCCATGTAGTCTTCCAATGCACTGTTAGTAGATGCCTTAAAGGATATTTGAGGCATTGTAGGTATATCTTTGTCTAGGTATAGATCTGAAACCTTTCCAAGTATGTGGAAGTACATATAGATTATTAAAGACCCAAACCTAAATATCTTGGTCTTGTCATGTTTGATGGCTCTTGTGTTGTCTATTAGCTATGCGCATAAGATCTCACATAGATTAAACTCTCCATTCTCTCTTACTAACCTTATTGCTACTAGAATTGTGGCCGTTGACACACTATTTACCCTACTGGTGTGCTGGAACATGTATCCCAATATCATAGACATCAATTTGATGTCTTTCTCCTCTATAGGATCTATTCTCATTCCGCCCCTATCACTTCTTGATTTGGAAGCTTGTTCTCCAAGTTTTCTGACATCCTTTCTCATTGGAAGAATGATACCTATTCTTGAGAGTCCTATTGTCTCATGAATTAAATCTCCTATTATCCTAACTAGTACTTCACCTATCCAAAATAGGTCATCATGGATTATGCTCAATAGGATCTTAATCCAATCAGATTTGTAAAACTCATGTGCAATAGAAAATTCAATAATAGGATGATTATCCAACTACACATACTCATCCATGAAGGTTTTGTCTGGTTTCATCATTGTTTCCATGTGCACTCTTATTCTATTCAAACCTACTGGTTCCTTTTTGTAGTGTATGTATGCCCTAATATCTTTCACATGCATAACACCTATGGGAGTGCGGGAGAATGCGCCTTCTAGGTCATCTAGTGTGGACTTAAATAGATGCCTCTTAAACACATATCTCTTCTTCTCAGCCACATCAAATAGAATGGGAGTATCCCTAACTTACTTGTATATTTCTTTCCAAATGATCTCAAAGACTTTCGAATCAATGCGACAGATTAGGGCTTTCGCAATTGATCAAATGCATTGCTAATCACTAGTGAATCAATCTGCAATCCTTTACTATCAAATGCTAGGGCTCCTTTTCTCTCCAATCACTCTGAATTCAAATGTAATGAGAGATCTAAAAGCTTCTGTGAACTTTAAAGTAAAATTTTTGCCATTAATGCTTGCCACATAAACCAAGCTGTCATTAATAAATTACAACTTTCATTTTGTAATAAATCAGCTAGTGTGCTCTTGCACATAGGTTCTGCTAATCTCCAAAAGGTTAAGTCCAAAGGTGCATACTCTTAGGGTGACTATACCGATCACACAGGGGTTTAGAGCTAAATTAGCTCCCCCTATGAACCCGAGGGCCATTCATCCATATGTAGAGGGTGCGTCCACTATGGATGCATCCAATACATGCTCATCAATATTATTCTTCTTCTCTTCTGACCAAATCATGATCACACCTTCTGAAGCTTTCAAAAACTTGACTCCTCCTTCGGTATCCAATATGGATTCTTTTGGCTTTTTAGAGCTTTCCTGACTTTGCGTTCTTGATCTACAGAACTTTGAGATGTGTCCAACCTTGTTACATGCATGACAAATAACTGGAGGTCTTATATTCCTTGGTGCATTGACATGGGTTACCATTTTACACTATCTAGCTGAGTGACCATTATAGTTACATATTTGACATGTAATATTCTGAGAACTCCCTACATTTGGCTGATTCTCATTTCTCTGATTATGCCAAGTTTTGTTCTTCTGACTTGTCTTACAATTCATAGCTTTATGACCAAATTATTGCATGAATAACAATAACCATTGAAAGGTCTTACCTCTGTATAGTTCCTTGCTATATGTCCATGCTTGTTACATGCACAACAAGTTTGGTCTACTTGTTTGCGCTCATCCTTAGGTGGCTCAACATTATCTTTAGTTTGATATTTTGCCTTCTTAGTGTCAGTAGATTCTTTTGGTGCATTAATCTTTTCTCGCATGTTATCAATCTGGTTATGTGCTTCATTGTATCCAATACAGCTAGTATCTCCTTTAAGTCTTCTTGCATATAATTGAGATTCTATCAAATCATAACTGGTGTGTAATTTATCAATGTGATTCTTTGCCTCTTTCAATTCAGATTCCAAGCTTTCTTTGTTGTTCCTTAGTCCCAAAATTTCCATGTTTTCTTCCCTCAATTCTTCATTTAGTTGAAGGTTCTCTTTTATCTGTTCATCATAAACATTTTTATTGTTGGTTAGCTTATCATCCAATTCTTCAACTTGATCTTTGAGGGATGAATTTTCTTCATTTAGCTTCTTGATCATTATCCCTAATTTATTGGTAGATAATTCTTTCAAATCTTTTCTTAGCCTTTTGATGACTGCTCAAGCATCACTGACTTTTTCTTTTAGTTCTTCAATTTCTTTTTCATATCTGTCCAAGTCTTCAAGAGCAACTTCAAGATTTCTTTTTAGATGTTTCATTTCTTCTTTGTCCATGATCTCCTCAAGTGGTTAAACTTATGTACTAAGGACCAGAGCTCTGATACCAATTGTTAGGAATGGGAACACTGAGAGAGGGGGGGTGAATCAGTGTTCACTGTATTTTATCTTTTTACTTTATTCTTTAAACTGAACTAGAATACTTAAATACTAAAATGAACATCAACATAAACATGAAACATGAAATCAACACAACACCAATATGGTTACGAGGAAACCCAAATAGGTAAAGACCTTGGTGGGAATTGACACCCACTAATAATCTATACTAGTGTTTTATGATCCTTGCTAGAAGATCCTTAACCCTGTTAGGAGTTGCTTTACAATGTATTTAGTACAGTGACCTTGTCAAGGGTCGGACCCTGTTAGGAGTCTTTTACAATAACCCTATTAGGGGTGTGGACACACTATCCTAGAGCTCACTACTCAAGTGGTGAAGGCTACAACCTTCTGATCTTAGATACACACTATATCTGCTGGATGAACTGGCACTGTGACACTTCTTGTCTGATCAGTTCCTTTGATGCGTTGATGCTTTGACCTCTTTCAAAGATATAATACATCACAACAAATCTTTGCATACTTATGCTCTGCTTACTTCAACTTCCTATTAACTTCCATACTTAATTACAATGACCCATCTAATATTTATATGCGCATACAAAACAATTAACTAGGTCGGCCCTTTAAGTGATTACATACAATGCTTCCAATTGAATTGGCTCAAGAATTTTTACAAACAAACATAATTACATGTTCGAAACCTAATTAAAATAGGTGCATAGCCTTTAAAACATAATAATATAACTTCAAACCAAAATACCAACATTCGGTTACTTGCTCTGTTCTTCTCTGCCATTCACTGTCTATGCAACTTAAACTTGTATCTTCCTCATACTGAATCTTTTGATCATGCACTCTTAGACTTAGCATGAATATGGTCTTACCAACTTAACTCCTATGGCACATACCATAATTCTATTGTATGCATGTGCGCTAATGCTCTGACCTTCGGGTACTCTATAGACTATCTAGTCTTCAATACTTAGCCAATTGCTGATCTTCTCAATAAGTGCACTGACTCCAAAACACTATATGACTTTGTTTCCATAATGAAAACACTATATTAAGTCATATACACTAGTATAGTCAACTTTCCAACAAAAGGAAATCTATCAAGCTTCTCAACATAAACTTCATCTTCCAACTTACCATTCAAGAATGCATACTTAACATCCATTTGATATACTTTGAAATTTTTGTAAGAAACATATGCAAGAAATAATCTAACCACTTCAATTCTAGTAATAGGAGAAAAAATATCCTCAAAATATATACCTCCCATTTGTCATTACCCTTTGCAAATAAATCTAGCTTTGTTCCTTATAACTTCACCTTCTTCATTCATCTTGTTTATGAACACCCATTTAGTACCAATCACATTCTTGTTCAAAGGTCTGGGAATAAGAATCCATGTCTTATTTTTCTCAATCTGATCCAACTCTTCTTCTATAGCTTTCACCTATGATTCATCATTACATTTTCACCTATATTCTTATGCTCTTGATATTTGAAATCAAATAAATCTCTTATCTATTATGTGTCAACCTTCTTCTAGTCAACACACCTTTGTTTGAGTCACCTATTATCTAATTCTTAGAATGATTCATTCTTACATACCTCAAAATATTAGGATTCACATGAGTACCTAGTTCTTGATCATCTGCATCACTCACCAATTCATCCTCATCATCATTAATTCTAGGAACAATTTGCAATTGGTTATGTGATGGAATTTGTGCTACTTTATTTATACTGATATCCTCATCACCTGAATCATACTCACAAGATTTGGCTTGTCTCTAATTACTTTCATCAACTCTAACATTATCAATTTCAACAATATTTCTCAATCTCTTGTTATAATATGTGTATGCTTCACTTTTAGTAGAATAACCAAGAAAGATACCTTCATAACTCCTAGGATCAAATTTACCTATATCTTCATCTCTCTTGATATAAAATTTTCTTCCAAAAATTCTAAATTATTTTATAGCACGAGTATTACCATACCAAAGCTCATAAGGGGTCTTATCATTTCCATGCTTGATTTTTTACTGGATTCAATGTGTATACACCAGTCCAAACTGTCTCTCTCTAATAAATATGCAAAATATTCTCTTTAATCATTATCCTAGAAATGTCTAGGATAGTTCGGTTCTTTATCTCTAAAATTTCTATTTTTATTTATAGTATATAAGTCAAAATAAAAATAAATGTTAGATTATGATTCTGTCAAAATATCATTTTTTACAATCGTGATAATGTAAAATTAAAATTCAATTTACTAAATTTTCATCGTTGACTGTCAATAGTCCAAATTGCACACAATATGCATGAAAGTGGGTAAAAAATAATTATCTCATTTTTAGCATGTATGAAAGTACATTTGTTTCAACGTATATGAAAATATATTTATTTTTTTATATTTCCCAAATAGGGAATTTTCGCCCTAGAATTTTGTTAACCCTATCTATTTTAAGATTTTATAAATGAAAATATATATTAGCTAAATTTGGCCCTATACTAATAGAACCTATCCTATGAATCTCCTGCCTTTCCTATCTAGAGTCTCTGAGCTAGGTTCAGGGGCATCTAGACTAGTTCTTGGATTCTTTGTATCTTCATGGACTTCCATAATGTCTTCCAAGCTGTCTTCTTTGTTGCTTCAATCCACCCCATCCTCCCGCATGTATCTTTCAAGTCAATTTCCTTCTGCAATTTTCCTTATCCGCATTAATTTCAAGAGAAATTTTACATTTTTGTAGATGATATGCCTCATTGCCTAGAATAGTCTGATATATTTAACATCCAATTTCAGCTTCCTAGGAACCTAATGACCCTCAAATGATTAGGATATTATAATGCCTTATTTTAGGGATTGTAATTTCTTCATCGATATTCATCATGACTATTTCAATCCCACTGAGATTTTTTATGTTTTGAAAATCTTTTTGCATAGTTCTTCTATAGCATCTTTATCCTTCTCTACATGCAAAGATGAGGCAATAAATATTTTTGCGTCATTAGTATAAACTTTATACCTATCCCCTAAGGTAATGAAATCAATACCAATAATTCACAAAACAGTCCTAATGACCAAACTATGAGGATATTCCATAATGATCCTAAGTCTTTATTTCCTAACTTTTCCATAGAAAGCCATTTACATATTTTTGCCTTTAATGAGTGTAATTAACCAGTGCTTAGATTTGATCATTGGGCAATTAACTATTTTATATGAGATTGATAATGGTAGGTTACCTCACATTAATTTTGTCTATGTGAAGAGCCATTTGAAGATATATATCTTCCATTCCAATTACTATAATGATTATGTGATTTAACACTCATGGTTTAAAACCCACTTTATGAAAGACCTAGGTCATTCCTTTGTACAATCAAATTTTGATATGTCCTATTTAGGATATTATTCCTTAATATATTTTAAGTATGTGTGTTTTAATCTTAAATATTAATAATAGGATCGTAAAACTAACTTATCATCCTCAAATGTTTTGACTATTGAAATAGTCCTTTTGCATATTCATGTCCTATGTAGCTGGCTAAATAGTCATTCAGTGTCAGCTTATATGTAAAAATTAGTTATTATTATCTAATCTCTATGTAACTTATAATTTGAGTTTTTATTCAATCCTTGTTTTTTTCTATAATTTTCCCATATGGCCCCTCATTCACTACACCGTTTGCTTCCTTATTTCCTTCTTTGTATATAATAAAAATATAAATATAAATTACAACCTATGTGAGGTGGGGCACACCATTTTTTTAGTTCTCTTTTTTTCCAATTATTTGCTGCTAGTTTATCAGGTTTGATGAAGTTTCTTATTTTTTATATAAAAATATATGTAATAATATTCATAATTATTAATTTTTATAGTTAGAAAAATATTTTTTCTTTAAAAGAAAATAAATTTCACTCATTTGTTAGTTATCCATTGTCTTATGCAATTAATTGAAATTTCCTTAATCATAGACTATTAGCTAGTTTTGACTTAAGTTTAATTAAAATACAAATTTATATTTTAATAGTATATTTGTTAGAATGTAATTTTTGCCATTCAATCGAAAATATTAAATATAAATAATATATATTAACATTATATAATCTTTTAAGATAAATTATTATTATTATCTTTGCACAATATCAATTCCTTTGTATTTCAAATATCATGATTAATCTAGTATATTTTGTTAAATTGGAACAGTGTTACATGAGAATTAGACTCATACAACACAAGTTGTTCGGTTGAATTTACACATTCCAAGTAAGTGCAATTCCATTTACCCTTACTGCACTTGATCAGTATGGCTAAAATGACCAATCTTATTGATGTTGAAAGTTATACAAAACTAAAAAAGGAAAACACAATTGATATTGATACTATTTTGGCAAATGAGAACTTGTTTAGACTAGAACCATTTCATTATATTGTCAAAGATTGCTTGTTTGATAGTATTGACATTTTGCTTCATTTTCGTTATACCTCAACTAAAATTTGAAATGGTTTTATTGACTATTTCATCTTGTTATTATCTCAAAATGACATAGACACCTTGCAAGCATTTCAATTTGAATTACAACCAACTATATTGCAAGAGTTGCATGGCTTACAAGATGTAACAAACTATCTTTGTAAAATGAGGTTATCTGCTTCGCCTTCTCTACCAGAGAAACAACAAGGACTTTGGGGAGATATATTTTGTATATGATGGCTATGTAAGTGGTTAAACATATGGATTTCACTATGGTCAAAAACTAAGAAAATAAATATTTACACTTCAACAAATCAAATACATTGTAAACATATTCTATTTTATTTCATGACGAGTATCCTCTATGTGGTCATAATGAACCATTAATTTGCAAGAAAACTAGTATAAGTTACACCAATATAGTGCTAAAATACCTTTCAAAATTTTGCAAAACATTACAAGTATGTTCGCTAGATATTGAACAACTAATAATGATTCATGGTCTACAAAATAAAGAGCCACCAACAACGGATTGTGGTGAAAGTATGTTTAATGCAAAATGTAAATTATTGGGTGGCAAATTTGACACTCAATATTTAAGATTGTAAATTGCACAATCAATTTGCAATGTAACAAAGCATAATCATAACAATACAAACAACATACATAATTACTTAACACAAAATTTACTCCCACAAGTCTCATCCATTACTAATTGGAAAGATTATATTATGCGATTGGCAATGCCTTATGAAAAAGGCAAAATAGAAGGTGGCAGTTTTTGTCTATGGCTAGCAACAATTTTTAGTACAGAGATTTTTTTATGGTGCTCAACTAGTGGACAATTCAAACACGTCTTTCGAATGGAAAATGATATCAACAAATCATTCGACATTATATCATTTGAAACAAAAAACTTGCACATACACTATGAACCACTTCATCCAACACATGTTATGACACCAATTGTTAAAAAAAGAAAATTGCACACAATCTCTTGTGAAACTAATCAATTAGTCTATGAAAACAATATAAAGAAAAATACAAAAAAATCCCTGCATGAATTAAAAAAAACATTAAGAAATAATGAAAAAAAAGAAGTGACTAATAATCTCAATTTTCAGAATCACATGAAACATAAACAAGAACACTTACCAACAATTGATATTTCTTTGAAAAATGAAAATTTATTCAGGTTACAATCATTCTCTTACACTATAGGATATTTCCTATTCGATACTCTTGAAGTATTACTTCATTTCTGTTATACTTCAAACGACTTGAGAAAAGGGGTTATAGATTACTTTTCTTCATGTGTGGAAAAACATGATATCGATGCATTGCAAGCATTTTCATTTGAATTGCATCCAGATATCTTAAATGATTTTCATGCTATACGTAATGTTACTACTTATTTACATAAAATGAGATTGTCAACATCACCAACAATTTCATATACAAAAAGAGGACTATGGGATGATGCGTTTTGTATCAAATGGCTTTCCAAATGGTTAAACATATCGATTGCATTGTGGTCAACTACTACAAAGAAAAAATATCTACATTTCAATAATAAGAAACACAAACATACATATTCTATTCTATTTCATGATGAAAACCCAATTTGTGGTCATTATGAGCCTTTGATTTGTAAAAAAACTGGTGTACGAAGTCAAGTGTCATCAGAATACTTGATAGATTTTTGTACATAATTACAAACCTATTGGGAAAACATTGCACCTGACATAGGAAAAAAAGGCCTTCAAATGAAGACTATTGCAACAACAAATTGTGGGGAAAGTCTCTTCAATAGTATACAGTACTTGATGAATGAAGAATTTGAAACTCAATGTTTACGCCTATACATTGCACAATCTTTCTGCAATTCAATGAAACAAAATTTGTCAAACTTAAAGTATTATTTGGATCATTACTTACAAACACATATTACGCAATCAAATATATACAATGCAGATTGGGAGGACTACATTATCAAATTGGCAATGCCATATTGTCATAGCAAAGTTGAGGGACGTGACTTTTGCTTACATTGGTTGTCAAAAATACTAAAAATCACAATCAATTTATGGTCGCTAATAACTAAACAAATTGTACACATTTTCCAAACTGAAGAAAATATAGAAACCATATTGAACATTATATCATTTGAAACAAATACTACACATGTACATTACGAACCACTAGTACCAATAACAAAAATAGAAGAAATGAAATTGGACCATTAAAAATTGAAATTATATGATATGGAGTCAATTAATACTAGACTTATTATTTCCTAGTACTGAATCATCATCTCTTTTTAAATAAAATTTGTTATGATTTATAAATTATTATAATATAATATGTAGATTACCATCTTTTAGTTATAGTTAAGATTAGGGTTAAAGTTGGGTTTAGGTTTAGATTAGGATTAGTATCAAGCCTCGATTGGAATCTGAGTAAGAGTAAAATAAAATATAAAATAGTATTTTATAGTTTTTAAATTATTATAAAATTATCTTAGCATTTTTTATTTTAAATAAATAGTAAATAATGTACACTATGTAAGTTTTTGTAATACTTTATTTTTTCAATTATAATTTAATTTATTATCATAACTTCAATTTAATAATAGTTATAATTTATTATCATAATTTTAATTTATTATTATTATAATTTACTTTAATTTTTTTTAAAATAATTTAATTTAAATGAATATAAATAACTTTTTACTGGTAAGCCTATTGCATAAGCTGGGTAGACAAAAATGTAGAACCATTATTGCACACTAAGGCAAATGACATCTTGAATCGAGTGGTCAATGTGGTCCTCTAGGAATCAGATGACAACATCTATAGTGTTGATTTTAAATGATATGGCCTTGATCCACCTTGTTCAATAGTTTTTTGTGGTGAGGATGTGTTTGTGGCCTATAAAGGAGTTGGGATTAACTACTCTAATGAAGTCTAATGCCCATTGGGAAAAATCTCTTACCTTGAAAACTAGTTGGAGGGGCATCGCAGGGTTTCACTCTCTGAAAACAATAGTCTAGTAAGTGTGGCAATGTTGGACATGGTCATAGACATCCTTGAATATTCGGGGCAAGTAGTAACTAGCCCATATAATTTGATGAGTGGTGGAATTGAAATAGAAATACCCAGTTCTGAATTGTCCATGAAACTCTTCAACCATCTTACATTCTTATTCGTGATCTAGGCATTGAATGTAGATACCTTCAAATACTTTTTAGAATATGGTTTCATTTTTTATCATCAAGTGGCACCCTTGACTCTAAGTGTGTGATGTTTAGCAAGGGTGAGTCACTCAAGGCATTTGTTGTTGAGCAATAGGTATAGTAGATCAACATACTGTGAATATTGAGTGAAGGACTCAACTATGTATTGATGACATTCAATCTGTGCACCCATTTCAACCATACCTTGCAAAAGACCTTGTCCATGGACAAGCCTCATGGGTTGCATTTCTAAGTTAAACTCTTAGAGAATGGACATCCACATTCCATGGAATTCCCTAGGTTCACTATGAAGGAGAAATAATTTAATCACTTGGTTAGGTACAATGGAATGTCCCTTACTTCTTTGAATGTAGTGTCAAAATTTTTTGACTACCTTGACTAGGGAAAAAGATTGTTTTTCCAGAGTGGAGTATCTAATTTTTTCATTTTTGAAGGGATATTTCATGAAAGAAATAGGTCAATCTTCCCCATCATTTCTCTAGGTTAATACAATAGTGACAAAGTGCGCAGAGGAAAAGTAATAGATAAGAGAGGGGAGGGTATAGTTAAGGCTGACAAGCACCATTGTCTCCACTATGGAATTTTTTATCCAGAAAAAAATATCCTTTCCTTCCCAACTCCACTTGATTTTAGGATCCTTCTTCATCATCTCATTCAAAGGTTTTACTACCTCAATAGATCTAGTGAAGAAGTGGTGGAAAAAGTTGATCTTTCTAAAGAAAGATCACATTTCTTTCTTGTTATCGAACACCTGCAACTTGAGCAGTGCCTCTACTCAGTGTGGGTCAATTGATATTCCCTTTTTGGTGACAATGTGACCAAGTAATTTCCCGTTGATGACTCTGAATATGAAATTCTTAGGGTTAAGGGAAATTATTTAAGCACATCTCTCAAATATTTTCTCCATATGGACAAAGTGTTTACGTCTGTCTTAAGAAAAAACCATTAAATCATGTATGTAAATGATTATAAATTTATTAACCAACCATTGAAATGCAATTTCCATTGCATTTTGGAACATGGCCCCTACATTGATAAGACTGAAAGGCATATTTTGGAATGCAAATATTCCCCACATGGAGGTCAAAGTAGTTTTCACCCAATCTTTATAGTTTACCATTATCTAGTTGTACCAGGAGTAACTTTCCAAGAAGGAAATCATTTGGGAGCCATTAACAATTTGGAGCACCTCATCTAGTCAGGGAAAGAGGTGGTTATCTTTCTTTAGGTCCTTACTCGGGTTTCAAAATTCCACATGGAGCCTAATCTCACTACTTTTATTCCTAACCAAGACCAAATTGGCCACCCAGGTAGTATGCCTAAATGGGAAGATTATTCTCATGGATTGTAATTTTTGCATTTCTTGGAGAATCAAGAGTTTAATGAAGAGATTGAAAGAGTCTCTATTTTTCTTGAAAGGCTTAGTTTTTAGTTTGAGTGGGATTGTGTGGGTCATTATAGAGGCTACATAGGTCCTCAGATCATCATAGCTCCTATTGATGCCTAAAATTTCTCCTAAGTGAACAAACTTATGTGAAGTTCAATGAGTATGGGACCTTATGTATTTTTATTGAATGACCTCTAAGATTTTAGATGATGACTCTTCATTTCTCAGGGGAAAAGGGATAAAAATCTAGCCCTACTAAGGAAAAATTCCAAGCTTTTGGAACACTTTAAACTCAAAAAACATAGGCTATTTGAAGAAATGAAATATCAAGGAAACTTTGTAGTATATAAGCTTACAAATAATAGTGAAAAAATACATCAGCAAAATAAATAAAGACATAGAGTGAGCCATGAAATACACTCAGAATAGAGAAGCCTGAACACATAATCTATTTAACAAAGCTTAAAAATAGATGCACTAATGTCAGAGATTGCATAAATAAATAGCACAAAAATATTCATGAGCACTAAAACTCTAAAATCAAAGGGCTAAAAGTATGATCAATTTGTATTAGGAATTCAAGACGCCCATTACAGTTTAAGGCTTAGAAAATAAAATGAAGCTTGCTTAAAATACTTCTACAAGATTCATATTCTATTTCTACTAAAAGCTAAGTCTAAACTCCCCTTTGAAAATTATAATGCTCTATAAATATAGATAAGGTGTGACCAAAAAACCCTAATAAAAATTTGATCAAATAGAGTGCTATGTGTTTCATTATGCTAGGCCTTTTATGTTAGGTCACGTCGTTGATCCTAGAAAACTATTTGTTGGCCTATGTTGACTTCTTTCTTATTACACTAAGCTGCCACTCCTGAGTAATCATGACATTAGTTTCATCAAGAATCACACCAAAACTGAAAGAATTAATGAGCATCCAAAGCTAGACGGATGGAAAAGTATAGATGCAATAGAAAGGTCAAATGGTGCACGATCTCTGAGGATCCCTTTGAAAAAAAGAATGAAGCCTCTCCAATCCCTGTGATACATACACATGTCATGCCTAGAAGGAATTGTGACCTACTAGAAAAAGAGATATAACTAGCTAAAGAAAGACATGCAACACTGAAGTGGGGAAATTGCCTCCAAAGAAAATCATGCCTCCTCTAATAATCATCACAATGGTTTCATTGAATGTCATGCACAAAGATGAAAACAAACCAAGTTTGTAAATGTAAGACACATGAAGAAATTTAGGTACAAATAAAAGGATGTGTGGAAAATTGGTGTTGAAGTTCCCTTGAACCAAAAGTTTTAGTTCCCAAAATTATTTTTAATCTTAGTTGTCGATTGTGAATCGGTCTCAGTCATTGGTTTACCAACAAGGTTAGTATAAAAGGGGGTGTAGAGGCATTTGAGGAACATTAAAATACAATTTGGAGAGCATTTTCAGTGTTAGAAAATGAGTTTACAGTGTTAGCAAATGAGTTTGTAGTGATAGAAAATAATCTTGCAGTGTTAGCAAGGGCACAATGATAGCATTGAGATGAATATCAACAAGAGGAATTGGGAGATTGTCAGAGTTCTACTAGTGACAGTCAAGAAATTTTGTATCTCTTAATTTTCTGATGTTTAATACATTTCTCATCTGCAATATTGGTTTTCCCTTCAGGGTTTTTCTAGGGACAATTGTCTGAAAATTTTGTGATCAGTGTGTTGCATATTTCTTTCCATGTTTTTAGTGGTGAAGTTGGAGTTGTGTTATTTGTCGACATTAGCTATAAATTCATTTTTTATAATTAAATAATCTTTATAAGATACGAGATTAATAATCAGTGGCTGCAATAGAATTTTCACATGAACTCGTGCTCTCGCACCTGCCTCAAAAAATTTATAGTTCCTCCATCAGTTTTTGTCATCCACATTCCATACGGCCCAATTAATCAGTTCATCATGGTAGAATAGCCATTATCCTTTTTTGATTTATAGTCGAGAAAGGAGCTTTGGTCGAGTCCCATAAAAAATCATTTTTAAATGGATTTGTCACAGTCCATTTCATCAATTTTGTGCTCTTGATTCCCTGAACCATGAACCTCTCCCAT
This sequence comes from Chamaecyparis obtusa, assembly GCA_027943335.1. Classification (NCBI taxonomy): domain Eukaryota; kingdom Viridiplantae; phylum Streptophyta; class Pinopsida; order Cupressales; family Cupressaceae; genus Chamaecyparis; species Chamaecyparis obtusa. The sequence goes on along the minus strand of BSBK01004758.1, from coordinate 134,831 downwards.
TATTCTAGCCTACCTCCAACATTATTCAATTCTAAATCCTTATATTCAAGATATTCTAAATTTGGAGAGCTCGTGAGAGGTCTTTCTCATGCATGACATTCTCAATTTGATTTAGGTTTATTTTAACAAACTACTATTTTATTCAAGAAAACTTTGTATGGATGCTCAACTAGGGACTCCCAACACACAAAATCTAATCAAACCCTTAATGAAATCCAAACTCCATTCTTCCTAATTATTCATGTGATGTGAAGAGACAGTGCAGTAAGAAAATCACAAAGCTCTACCTTTTATGTCGTACCACAATTCTTCAAGTTCAATTTCATGGATTAATCTCATCATTGTTTCACTTACTGCTCATTTTTGTTTTGGATAGCTCTATTATTTTGTAATTCCATGAAATATCAAATTTGTTGGCACAATTTATGTTGAATTATTTTTAGTGCCCACAAATGTGCTCTATTTAAACAACTCTTTCAATACCTCTAATTTGGCTCTAATGATTATGATATGCTCTTCAGTGACTTTTAGCAATGAACCATACTGTATGACTCACCCATGTTTCAGTGGGCGTTGTTTCATCCTAAATTTCCATTTTCTAAATAGAAATTGGTCAGCTGAGGTCCTCTTCATTTAAACCTAAAAGTGATACCAAAATATATGAAGGGTTGATTTCAAGGCATGGAATAAATATTCTCTTAAGAGAAAGCTTAGTAGGTAACCCTGAGCTGATGATTAAATATTCTTTAAGATTCCTTGTATAGACAATGAGGCACAAGAGTCTAGTTTTACTATCTTGTGGGACTTGGATTGCTCTCTGTAACTTCAGAGCCCAACCATCCTTCAGCCTTTTGTCATTGGATGCATCAAAAGATATGACAAAAATGTTCTTGTATGATACACCATAATGTTTGCCTAAAAATTCTAAATATTGAATCATGTAGAGTAACACTATGGTGGGCCATTATAATATTCAATGATTGTAAGCAGTTGTAGATCTTCAATTATGGACTGCCTTGTTATAGAAACTTTAATAATTATTTATGACAATTTTTATTTTAATTAGTTTGAAATTATCTCATTAGGCATGATCTTGATGGACCCGATTTATCTGTCATGCTAATTACAGTTTCTAGTCTTCTCTGTGAAGATCATTTAACTTGAAAGTAGATACTTTTCAACACCTAGTTTAAATTAGAACAAGGGCCCTTTGATGGAAGCCCCTTTACATGCTTTAAAAAAATGAGAAAGAAAAATGTAACCAAATGACTTGATTTAACATACAAATACTTATCATATGCCATCATAATCATATAGCCCAATTCGATATGCAAATAATATCTTACAATTTTCAGGAGCATTTCAAAGGTATCGGTTCTAAGTAAGTCAACAAAATGACAAAGAAACAGAGTGTTCTAGGAAGAAGCGCAAATATAAAAACTACTATGGATCAATTCAACACCCCAAATTTGGCATGCACCAAGGGTTATCATAAATAATCAAGATACCTACATAATGTCTTTGCATCCATGTAGTATGCTTTTGAATGAGCATCTCATGATATAGTGATGCAAACAAAAGTTTCCATTCATATGCTTAATATAAATAAAATAACAAATACACATAAAATTTATAATATACTCATTTAAACCAAATTGAGAAACATATTGATTTTCAAATGAATACTATGACAAAAAAATAATATATTAAAAACAAAAAATGCACATAGAATTGATAATGAATTCATCAAAACCAAAATTAAATTCAAATTGGTTTATTTAAAATAAATATTGTAGCAAAATCAATCTTTCATAGGCACTCATAACCTCTCTTAGTTCATCTTTGTCTCTCCCTTTCTCAATCTTCTTCCCATATTGTTTCCACTTCACTTAATTTCTTCTCTACTTACAACTATCTCTTTCCTTTTATTGTTGTGCATCAAATGTATTTAATGACTGCTTTTTTTATATGAAAATATCTAATTATATATATTAAAAAGTGTTTTTTTTGTGTGTTCTACAGACAAAACCAGTCTGATACAATGATTGATTTTTTGTTTTTGACACATTACCAAGAGCAATCTTCTCCCTCTTCCTAAAAATTGCCCTTACATTATTTCCACTCACCTCCCATTCCTCTAGTGATTAATAAACTGCCATTAAAATTAGTCAAACATCATGTTAGAAAAGAAAATGAAATTCCTCCAATGAAGAATGCCCTTTCATATTACAGTTTATGGCATTTAAATCCCCTTTATTTTTACCTGCCAATTACCTTCAAAAATTCATTCAATTATTCGAATCATTTTATTGAAATCTACTTGTTCTTTTATTTAAAATATTTCATCCAACTCTTTATTTAATTAAAGATAATCTTCTCACCATTCGGAATGGAATTATACAAGGAAAATTAATTACAAACTATTTAATTGTCTAGCTAGTTAATTAAATAATCAAATTACTATTTTTAAAGCTTTCATTCAGATGCTTAATTTTCCACAAAAACCAGAATTCACATTTCTTAAAAAATTTAAAATATTGTTGATCACTGACATATTAATTTCTTTCAAGCTAACAATTAATTTAGAAGAATAATTAAAAAATATAGTTTATAAAGAACAAAACTGTGTAAACACTGAAACTCCAATTTTGAAATTTAAAAAAATGAAATAATTTTTAATAATATTAGAGAAATTAAGAACATTAAAAAAAAATATTAAAATAAATAAGAACAAACTAAAAATGTTATTGAGTCCATCCAGATGATAATGCATCACATGATGTCATTCTTCTCTACCACACCCTTCTCACAAAATAAGTATTCTCACTTCCTCTCCTCCTTAAATATTACCCCTACAAATTTATGCCTAATGTGATGCAGGATAATAATTCTAATTGAAGTATCAACATTTTTAAAGGTGGTCTCGTGTGAAATTAAATCATTTTCCTTTTTGAGAAGAAAGGGCAAATATTTAAAATTACAAAAAATTGTGAGTCAATAGATCTACATAACATATCGAAATAATACTACAAAAAATTTACAAAATAATTAGCAATAACAGTTTATTAATAATGGTGCACAACAAGATTCACTAAATTAAATGCCAAAAGTTCAAAGGTTGTATTGAATCATTTGTCTAACATACTATGCAACCTCTGAGATTTAAAGAGGTAAGCATTAATGAGGAATCTATTTTTTGCACAGATATCTCTCTAAAACAAAAATAGCCAAAGCGAATTGAGCTAAATGACCAGAGGCCTACCATCATATTAACGGAGAATTTGTTTGCTGCAGAGATATCTTTCTTGACATAGATTTTGAAGATTTTACAAAAGAAGAAATTCTAAAAATACAACTTTTATTGCAGCTCTATATAAAAAATATTACAAATGGCTGAATATATATAATTCATAGCCATAGGAAAAATAGGAAAGAAAACTAGATATGCATGTATCTAGATAGGTTTTATTTGCTAAGGAATAAAACTAAAAAAACAAAAAAAAACTAAATTCTAAATATAAATATGCAAATCTTTGCACATTCCTTATTTCCTTAAAAACAAATAAAACTAACCTAAAACTCTTCAAAAAAACACTTTTTCCAGCATCACTTATCCACATACTCCCCCTTGATGCTAAGAGGGCTAACAGCTTAGTCTCTGAGTGTCAAAAACTGATCCTTTGCAACCACCTTCATGAAGATATTCACTATTTGTGCCTTTGTGTTGATGTATTTCAATCCAATTGCATTCTTTTGTACTAAATCTCTAATGAAGTGTTGTTTCAAATCAAAGTGTTTGGTCCTGCTATGATGAACCAGATTCTTGGCCAATTTAATGGCACTAATGTTGGCACAAAAAATCACATTAGGTTGAACCTGAATCTCACCAGTTTCTTCAAGAAGCTTTCTAAGCCATAAAGCTTGTGTGCCTGCTAAAGTGACTGCAACATATTCCATTTCTATATAAGAGAGAGAAACCATACTGTGCTTCTTTCAGCTCCATGTTATTAAACTAGAGCCCAAAGAAAAACAATTACCAGATGTAGATTTTTGATCATCCAAACTACCTCCCCAATCGGAATCACTAAAGCCAACAAGCTCAAATTTTTTAGAAGAATAGTGAATTCCAAAATGGAGAGTGTTTTTCACATACCTCAAAATTCTCTTGGCTACCTTCATATGTTCTTCTGATAGATTTGTCAGATACCTTGAAACCAATGAAACTGAGTAAGCAATATCAAGCCTTGTGTGAGTTAGAAACATCAAACTACCAACAATACTTTTATATGATGTCTCATCAACAATATTAGCACCATCATCTCTACATCATATAACTCCATGAGAAATTGGAGTAGAAAGAGGTTTACAATCAGCCATATCAAATTTCTTTAGCATATCCTTTGCATACTTTGTTTGACAAACAAAAATTTTATTTTCACGTTGATAAACCTCCATTCCCAAAAAATACTTCATCAGACCCAAATCTTTCATTTCAAATTCATTCATCATAGAAACTTTGAATTCCTCTTTCATCTTAGAAAAACTACCCATATATAACAAATCATCAACATAAAAACTCACAATGATAATATCATTACCTTCTTGCTTGTAATAAAGGGTAGGTTCACTCTTACTTCTTTGAAATCCATTCTGCTGAAAATATCCATCAATCCTTGCATACCATGTGTATACACCTAAAAATGGTCACCTAGACTATTAGACCCTTTTACTAAATCATAAATTGCTTATTCTTGATCAAATCCTAGTTCTATCATTTATTCAATTATTTTCTATGGGCTAACCATCTTATCCTAAGTCTTTATTTATTTAAAAGGAATATTTCCTCCCCTTTTAATAAATAAAAAGCTCCCACTTTTCCTCTTATCCTAAGTTGCACAAATAAAGCATTATTCTTATTTTATAAAAAGGGAAAAAGCACTTTTTGTCTCATATGGACACAAAAGTCAACTCTTATTTTCTCATTGGAGGATACTTGTGCACATGGATTGCTCCTCTTTTAAGCTCCACCGTTGATTAAATCTTTTGCCTCTTAATCTCTATGGTCCATTCCTCCTCATTTCCTATAAAAGAAGAGCTCTCTTCTTCATTCTAGATCCCCAACTTTTTATGCTAACTTTATGCTGCAGGATTTCTAGGTCACTTTGGAGCTTTTGAAGATTTGGAGCATTCTTAGCATCTACATCTCATTCTTGCATTCTTATCTTAGCTTCATATTTATGCTTTCTTAGATTAGCTTCATTTCTATGCTCTAGATTAGCTCACATAGATTAATTAGCTTGGGTTGTAACACTTGCATATTTCCTTTCATAGCTTAGCTTGCATTTCCATTTCTAGTATAGTTGCATTGCACTTTCATTCTTGATTCTTGAGGATATTGGCATTCTTGCCCTTGTCTTCATTGAATCTCCAATTGCATGGTTTACTAGCAAGGTTATAGGCTTAATAGCTCTAGCTGAGAGAATTCTTAAAAACCCTTGCACTCCATGCCTAGGGAGCTATGGATCGATTTGTGAGGGCTCATTCTTGATTTTCCTTGCATGTAATGATCCATAGAAGTGTGACACATTTATAGCACACACCATGCACGTGGTGCTTGCTTGAGGCCATACAAAGCCTTCTTTAGCTTATAAACATGATCTTCTTTTCCTTTAACTTTAAAACCTTGTGGTTGTCCCACATATACTTCCTCTTTTAAGTACCCATTTAGAAAGGCACTTTTCACATCCATGTGATGAATAGTCTATTTATTTTGAGCTACAAGTAAAATAAGCATTCTAACAGTCTCTTGTCTTGCTACTGGTGCAAAAGTTTCTTCATAATCAATACCATACCTTTGAGTGAAAACTTTAGCAACCAATCTTTCCTTGTATCTTTCCACACTCTCATCACTGTTATATTTGAACTTGTATACCCATTTCATGCCAATCTTCTTCTTCTCATGCGGAAGCTCTACAAGCTCCCATGTCTCATTCCTATCAATAGTGAAAGAATTGATCAATCTCAATTCTACACAACCCAAGAAGAACTTGTTAGCCAATAACCTATTACAAGAGAAGAAAAATGGAGACAGAAGAATAGTTGCTCTCAAATGTGAAAAATGCATAAGAGATAATGAAAAAGTACAATGCTCAACCTTATAAAAGGTGAGATAGAAACCCTAAAGGGAAAAGCTAGGTTGCACATTATTAATTAATAATTAACTAATAATGCACCTAAATGAAGCTTAAGTAACTAGAGTAATAGGAACTTATATAATTAAATCAATATAATTTAATTAATAAGCATAAAGTAATAATACTCTAACACCCCCCTTAAGATGAACGCAGGGAGAAAGCTGACCTAGCAAAACTATGAAAGCAAGAAATGGGTCTCGGCAACAAGGCCCGATCAAGTACCCAGTACAAGGAAATCTCTGTAAATTGGAGACAAAGGAGAAAACCCAGTGGGAAAAACTCCTCTCCAAAAAGAGATATAAAAGCAAGAAAATGACAAAAAAATGACTTCAAGAGACTCTCTCAAAGCCATAAGTACAATGCATGCTGCCAACCCCCCCGTGAGAGAGGGTCAGGGCTCCAAAGCCCCCCCAGAATGAAAGAATAGCTGGAACAATGAATGAACCACTGTGACTCCAATACAAAGGAGTGAAAGATAATGAACACTGAAGAGGTGCCCTAGAAAGATGAGGTGTCACTGGAAGGCCGAGCTGATGCTCAAAGGCGTAGACACGAGGATCCTGAAAGGGAATCCCCAATGTAGGTGGTATGATAGGTGTGCTGACACTGTCATGAAAGAGGAGATGAATGTCCTCTGTAGAGTCCTCAATAACTGCACCTGGTGGCTCGATGAATGGAGTTGGAGGGTCAAGTAGTGCTGAAGAAGAATCTTGCTGAAGAGAAAAGTATGCCTCGGGATGTGGTGTGGCAGTCACAACACTGGTCTCGGGAACAACACAAAGGTTCAAGCGACTTGACTGCACCACATGATGCTCTCGCAAAAGAGGAGAGCTATGCTCTGACAATGAAGATGGTGCACCAAAGTGAGAGAAGGTGTAGAGATGGGTGGAATGATCAACTACCCCTATAGCAACAATGCCTCCTATCGCAGTATCCCTAATGAAGACTAAATTTTCTATGAACTCAACTGTCTTCCCTAACCCACTGCATGTAATTTGATAAATCGAGAGAAGGTTTTCAGATAGAGATGGAACATACAATACATCATTGAATGTGCCATCCTAAATGCTAACCGAACTTGTCCCACATACTGTCTGTACAGTGTTATTCCCCATGAGAATATGAGGAATAGGAGAAGCCTCAAAAGAAGAGAACAAATCTTGAGAAGATGCCATATGGTGAGAAGCACCTGAATCCAGTATCCAAGGGACCTGTGAAGGGGATGCAAAAGATGCCCGTAATGTATGACCCTGTCCAAATGTTGAAGATGTGGAAGAAGACTGAAAAACAGACCCTTGTGAGCTAGAAGAGGATGGAGAGGAAACATTGCTCTTCTAAAGAAGAGCTTGCAAATCTGCAATCTATTTTTCATAGCCATCGAATCTCTTCTAAAAACAAGTTGACTCACCATGAGCTCCCTTCTGACAATAGGAACATGTAGGTCCCTCAGTCTTCTATTTCTCCTTCTTAGAAGAAGATGGTGGGCTAGTAGAGTGCTGAGAAGAGGAATCTAATATCTTCTTTGGCTTTTGCATCTGTGTACCCAGAGGTGACTTGGCAAGCAATGCCTGTGACTGTGAACTTGTAAGAGAATCCATCTGAGTGAGCTTAGATTGCTCACGAGTCAACAAGTCACAAAATGTCTTGAAAGAGGGCATAACATGTCATGGACCTAGTACATCCATAGTGGAGTAGAAAGTAGAAGAAAATATCTGAAACTGTCCTCGAAGCTTAGAAAGAATCAGGTAAATACACTCATTATCTATTTTGTTCTTCCCACATCCCTGTAAAATTGAACGAAGAGATTTGAACTTCATCAAGAAGTCCTTAATGGTGGGAAAAGAATTAGGTACCAATGAAGTCAACTCTGCCTCAATCTGTAGTTCCCTGAACTCATTCACAGTGCCAAAAAGATTCTAAAACTTATCCCAAATGGCTTGAGGAGTAAGGAAACCATCAAGGTGAAAAAGTAGACTGTCTAAAACATGTAGTGACATCAAACCCATGGCTTCATCCATCTTGTTCATGTGTTGCATGACCTCAAATGGTCGAGTCAACTGAGGCTGAACTATATCCAAACAGGACAACAACCCCCATTATCAAAGAAGCCATGTCATACGAGCCTTCCACACATGGTAATTGGATGGAGTGAGAAGCTCAACAGATACTGTGTCTACCATAGTACCCTATGCTTTGACTGATTTTTTAATTATGTTTTCTTTCAGAACTAGACAAAAGATGCAGAAGGGGTTTTTTTTTATGTGATACAATGTTTTGATTTTCTGAGATAAATGATAGAAAAGAAATAAATAACACCCCCCACAATTGATAAAACCCAATTCCCAGTACAATATTGAAAGCCTGAATAGATAGAAAGAGCTAGAATGATTCAGATTAAAACTTGTGTACCTAGTAAAAAATTTAATGAAATAGGCTAATGATCTAGATAGAGCATTCCAATACCTTTACAATGCCTATTCGTTTGCTCAAAATGGAGATTGGATGCACTAGATACAGCTCTCAGAGTGTAGAAAAGAACCTCTAACTTTGAAGCTAAAAAACAGCATCAAAATGACTAAGTCAAAAACTCAAACCTCTAGAATTGCGTAGAACTTGGAAAGAGCTTTCCGACGATATCTTGTTTGGCAATTTTTGACCTCGTATGCTCAAGTTATGAGCAAAAAACTAACAGGTGCTCTGAAAACAAGCTCGCTGGAAAAAACTAGTCACAGCAAAAAATTTGACAGTTGTTTGCCTGTCACATGACACTTTGATGATGTCATCACTGATTGGGTGTTGATGTGATCGCTGACTGGGTGCTGACATCACTGGCTGACTATGCGCTGACTGGTTGTTGACTACGTACCTACTGGGTGCTAACGTGGCATCTCAAAATCTGTGCCCAAATTTTGAAATTTTTTTGCATGTGCAAATTTCACCAAATTTGGCGGATCTCCAAAAATTGCTCCTAAAATGGTAGATCTACTTTGTTAGCCCAAAAAATGGCAGAGGTTTCAAAATTTTGGAGGGTTTGCAAAAAAAAAAAATTGATTAAAAAAATTGCCAAATATTTATTGGGATGCGTGCCAGGCTTGGAAGCAAAAAATTTTTGCCTCAAATTTCAACTAACCTGAAATAGGTCATGCCTTATATGACTATGGGTATTTTTGGGCCTTCTGGACTCAACCGTGAGGTCGATTTGTGCCCAAAGTGCTCCAAAATTGAGTGCCCCCCAGATCCACAACCAAAAACCTCTAAAAATAAAAAATCCTCCTTGCTCCAAAAAAACCTTGAAATCAGAAATAAGCAGCCACAGATCTGAGCTCTAATACCATGAAAGAATTGATCAATCTCAATTCTACACAACCCAAGAAGAACCTGTTAGCCAATAACCTGTTACAAGAGAAGAAAAATGGAGACAGAAGAATAGTTGATCTCAAATGTGAAAAATGCATAAGAGATAATGAAAAAGTACAATGCTCAACCTTATAAAAGGTGAGATAGAAACCCTAAAGGGAAAAGCTAGGTTGCACATTATTAATTAATAATTAATTAATAATGCACCTAAATGAAGCTTAAGTAACTAGAGTAATAGGAACTTATATAATTAAATCAATATGATTTAATTAATAAGCATAAAGTAATAATACTCTAACAAATAGAATCCATCTCTTCATTCATTACTTGCATCCAAACCTCATTAGTACATGCATCTTCACAACATGATGGCTCAAAATCAGCTTTAGCAAGTAATGCAAAATTTACTGTCTCACCTATTGGATCTTCTTCATATTCTTGATTTTGACTTCTCTGATAAATATCACTTAGTCTTCTTAACCTTCTTGTAGAACTTGAACTTGGGGATGAACTTGCACTTGAATTTGATGAGGGGCTTCTTGTTGGACGAGGAGATCTTGAAAAATAACCATTAGTTTACTGTTCATGATCATTATTATCAATAATATCATCATCCAAAATACATTTTGGCTTTTCAACATGGCCTTTTTTATGACCATAAACTCCCCCTTCATCAAAAATCACATCTCTTGAGACAAGAATCTTATTAGTAATGGGATTATACAATCTATAAGTTTTTCTCTCCTCTCTATAACCCACAAAAATGCATGGTTCACTTTTAGCATCTAACTTTTGTCTGTTTTGATTAGGTATATGAACATAAGCCAAGCAACCAAAAACTTTAAAATGATTTACATTAGGCATTTTCTCATACCATGCTTCATAGGGAGTCATCTTGTCTAGGGCACTTGTAGGACTCCTATTGAGAATATAGACTGTTGTAGCAACTGAATCAGCCCAACAAGTATTGTTCAAACCCTTGGTTTGTAACATGCTCCTTGCCATTTCTACCAAAGTACGATTCTTTCTTTCAGCCACTCCATTTTGTTGAGGTGTGTAAGTAGTTGTGAGTTGTCTCTTGATCCCATTCATCTCACAAAAATTTTGAAAAGCTTTGGAGCAATACTCTCCTCCATGATCTGTTCTCAAACATTTGAGTGTATTTCCTTTCTCATTCTCTACACGGGCTTTAAACCTCTTGAATGTATCAAGGGCTTCATCCTTAGTCTTCAAAAAATAAACCCAACACATGCGTGAGTAATCATTAATAAAAGTGATAAAATATGATGACTTACCCAAACTTTGTGTTTGCATAGGACCACAAATATCATAATGAATAAGCTGAAGTGGGTGATGAGCCCTCCATGCATTTCCTTTTGGAAATGATTCTCTTGCATGCTTCCCTTTTGCACATCCTTCACAAATTTTGTTGTGCTCTTTAACCTTAGGCAATCCAAGAACCAATGCATTTGATGTTAGAATCTTCAAACTATGAAAATTCAAATGACCATACCTGAGATGCCACAACCAACTTTTATCCTCATAAGCCATATTCACAAGCTAATTGTCATTTTCACCAAAATTCAAGGGAAACATCTTATTCTTTGTCATAGGAACAATTGTAATCACTTTATTTCCTTGATTCTTATCATAGATAGTACATTTCATATTTTCAAATACAACTCTATAATTCTTCTCACATAGCTGCCCAACACTCAATAAATTATGTTTCAATTTTGGAGTATAATAGATATCTTGAACACTTTTCATACCTTCTTTTGTCTGAACTTCCATGGCTCCTTTGTCTGCAACCTCCACTGTATTATTATTACCAAGAGTAATATTGGATCTATAGCCATCATCAAGCTTTGAAAAAATATCCTTGTTACCAGACATATGGTAAGAGCACCCAGAATCCAAATACCAAACATCACTCATATTATTTTCAGCTTTTCCATAACACAAGAATAAATTACTTGAGGAAGGATCCTCATCTTGTAGAGAATAATTTGCATTATTGTTACCTGATTTCAGCCTACACTCTTTCTCATAGTGTCCATACCGATTGCAATGGTAACATTGAATGTTTCTTTTATCAAATCTACCTCAGCCTCTTCCTCCTTGAGCACCTCCTCTTCCTCTAGTTCCTCTTGAAAAGTTTTGATTTTGATCCCTTCCTGAACCTCTGTGGTTGTTATTGTTGCTGCTAGCACCATCATTCTTTGAAATTTGCAATTAGGAAGCAAAAGCCTTCTCACTAATGCTAGTAGAAGTGTCCCTTATTCTATCCTCATGTGATATGAGAGTTCCAACTATCTCATCATACTCCAAGGTGGCTAACTTTTTACTTTCTTCCATAATAATTGCTATAGTATTCCATTTTGGGGTTAGAGATCTCAATACCTTCTATATCACATGCTCTTGGCTCATAGGTTCACCCAAAGTAGCCATTTTATGAACCACATCCTTGACTCTTACACAAAAATCTCCCACATTCTCACCTTCCTTCATCTTCAAATTCTCATATTCTCTTTTCAATGTTTGTAGCTTCACAACCTTGATCTGATCATTGCCATGGTAAGCATTTTTTAGAGTCTTCCAGGCATCTTTTGTTGTCTGTTCATCAAAAATTCTGGGAAACAAACTCTTCTCAAGAGCCATTTGAATGTGAAATAGAGCCATTGCATTCTTCTTCTCAGATTCCTTCTTCAATCTCCTCTCATTAGGTGTGAGATCATCCCAATTCTCAGGTACTTCATATCCTGATTCAACAATCTCCCAAAAATCTTTTCCTATCAAAAAGGTCTTCATCTTGATAGACCAATATTGGTAATCAACTCAATCAAATTCTGGAATTTGCAAATTATTTGCCATGCTGAAAGCTTCACAATCCTAATGCTCTAATACCAAATGAAGATTTTACAAAAGAAGAAATTCTAAAAATACAACTTTTATTGTAGCTCTATATAAAAAATATTACAAATGGCTGAATATATAGAATTCATAGCCATAGGAAAAACATGAAAGAAAACTAGATACATGTGTATCTAGACAAGTTTTATTTGCTAAGGAATAAAACTAAAAAAATAAAGAAAACTAAATTCTAAATATAAATATGCAAATCTTTGCACATTCCTTATTTCCATTCAAACAAATAAAACTAACTAAAAAATCTTAAAAAAAACACTTTTTCCAACATCACTTATCCACAGATTTGAGATATATCACCTTACTCATGAAGATATACAGCCACGAGAGATTCTGTAAAAGCTCCAAATTTATGGAGCTTGACCAAGAAATAGAGTATACTATAATTCCATTCACTTAATTGAAATGTTACAATTTTAAAAAATGCACTTTAAAAGAAAAGAGGGATTGAAGACATTGATAACAAACGTAATGCAAATTAATGACCACATCAAAGCTAAAGATTTTGAGACATCTGATTAATTATATCTTTTCACAAATTTCACAAAAATTCTTATTTTCAAAATTCTAAACAAAATCAATAAATTTTAAAGTTTTAAATCTTTCATTTTTCATAGAAGTATATGAGCTTTCTATTACATTAACATTCTTCACAAAACCATGTGTAATGATTTTTTTGTCCTCAAGATTAACAAGCCTTTAAATAGACCCAGAAATCATCACAAGGAAAAATAGTTTCTTGTACACAAAGATATATATTAGTAAAATCATAAGATTATATTATCCTATTTAAAATAACTAAAAACAATCTACAAATGATAGAATAGACGATGAAAAACTGTCTAAAAAAATACTATTCTTTTTTAGTTTTAGTATTTTAATATTTAAAATTATAATAAAAAAATCAAAGAACATTTGAAAAAAACTCACATGTCAATGATTTGTAGATGTATTTCTTCATAACGTCAAACTCTTCATCCATGGAAATAAAAACTTTAGGATTGCATCAACTTTGTTGAAGTATTTCATTCTCCAACTAATTTTTATCATGATCAATGATATTACTCCCCCAAAAGCTATTCCATAGGACAATCTCAGTGCTATCCCATACGATGGATAAGTAGTGCTTCTCTTTATTTTATCAATGTAAATTGGACAAGGAGAAGGAACAAATTGTGGCAAAGAAGAATTTTTGGGTAGGGGACACCCCCATAAATTAGGATTCCCTAAATATGAGGATTCTGCAAAGCTAGTCATATGTGTTCCTTGTGGTATATTTCCTAAAAGATTGTTGTTTGATAGATTCAGTGAACCTATATAGCTTAGAGATTCAAGCTCTGGAGGGACTTGTCCTGAAAAATTATTTCTTGAAAGGTCTAATGAATCTAGTTGATGCATTTCTCCAAAACTTTTTGGAATGCTCCCATTCAAGTTTTTCATTGAAAATTTTAAAAGCCTTAGCCCCTTCAAATTCCTAAAATTAGATGGAACCTCTCCCTCCAATTCATTTTTTGAGAGATCTATGGATGTGAGAGTGGAAATTATATATTGGTAGTGTCGATCTTTACCTTTTATAATCATATCTAATCCATCTTGATATAATGGCCTAGGCAAATCAGTGGACAATACAAAACCTTTTTTACTTTCATTTGACATTGCTTGCAAGGATACAATTGTGTGTGGAATGGAGCTTGAGATATGATTGGAAGAAAGGAGAAAGATTTGGAGGTTCATTAGTTGGCCTATCTCTAAAGGAATATTGCATGTAAAATTGTTCTCCTTCATCACCAACACTCTTAACTCTGAAAGATTTCCAAATAATGCTGGTATTTCACCTCCAAATGAATTATTTCCAATATCAAGAACTTGTAGCTTTAAACAATCGGCTATTGAAGGAGTGAATGATCCATTCAAATTATTATTGTGAACAACTAATGAATATAGTTCACTTAACTTACTTAGCTCATGTGGTAACCTTCCCTCCAAACTATTATTTCCCAAGTTTAGGACAACAAGTGAAGTGCAATTGGACAAGCTGATAGGGATCACTCCAGTTATATTATTATTTGCAAGATTCAACATTTTGAGTTGGGATAATTCACCCAAGCTAGGAGGAATATTTTCATTGAACAAATTGTCATTGAGATGCAATATTTCCATATAAGAAGACAACATTTATGGGATGCATCCACTCAATCTATTTCTAGACATATCTAGTTCATGTAGTTGCATCCATGTTGAAGTATTTGAGGAAAACCTTCCTTCCAAATGATTTTCTAAAATATTTAGATGACGCAACAAAGGACTAGTTTCCCATAGCCAAGAGGGAATTATGCCCAAAAGACTGGCATTTGTTATTTCTAACCGTTCAAGTCTGAATTGTGTTAAAATCCAAGATGGATTGGTCATCAATCCTACATGACATTAAATACATCTCAAATAAATTGAAGGATGGAATCCATGTCAAGTACTAATATTTACCTCACAATCAGATAAACTCAAATAATTTAGTCTTCTAAGCTTGTGAAAGAAAGTTTCTCAAATCGATTGGTAATGGTTTAGTGACAGGTATAGAGTATCTAAAGAAGGTGGAAGTGACAAAGAAGAGATAGTTTTATTGAAATGATTGCCATCAGTAGCCAACACAATGAGTGAGGAAAGTTGAGAAAATGAAGGGAGATTGGTCCCGCTCAATTGGTTATCCTCAATTGCCAAACTCTCGACTAAAGATAGATTTCCCAAAGAATCTGGAATGATACCACTCAGCTGATTGTTATAAAGATATAAATCGCTCAACAAAGAGAAACTTCCAAGAGAAGCCAGTATGGTTCCACTAAGTCGGTTGTTACCAAGGGAAAGGTGAGTTAAAGAAGAAAGATTGGCAAGACAAGAAGGTATGGTTCCACTAAGTTGGTTGCTACTAAGGACAAGCTCAGTTAAAGAAGAAAGATTGCCAAGGCAAGAAGGTCATTCCCTGACAGATCAAGATTTTTAAGATGAGTAAGAGAGAAAATAAAAGGGGGAATCATCCCACTCAAGCTATTACCCCTCAAAACTAAAGACTCAATATAAGGGAGATTTCCAAGGTAAGAAGGTATGCTCCCATTGAAGTGATTGCCTGAAAGATGAAGATCTCTAAGACGGGTGAGAAAACAAATGAAGGGGGAATCATACCACTAAATCTATTATAAGATAAATCTAAAGTGTGAATATGAGAGAGATTTCCAAAGCAATAAGGTATGCTCGCAGTGAAGAGATTGTCTGAAAGATCAAGATCTGTAAGATAGGTGAGCAAACAAATGAAAGGGGGGATCATCCCACTAAAGCCATTAATAGATAAATCTAAAGATTGAATATAAGAGAGGTTTCCCAAATAGGAGGGAAGGGTAGTACTCGATACTCCAAATATGCTCAGTGATGTGAAAAAAGGAAGTTGGCATAGGCTCTCAGATATCAAACCATTGGCATAGGGTGTTACTAAAATAGAGACAATGTGGTTGGTGAGATTGTCATGGGAAATGCCAGTCTAGTGGGTGCAATAGTCTGTGTCATTCACCCACGTACTAAAACAAGGGAGAAGCTAAGGTCCTGATAAATCATCCATTTATGTCCCCATAGTAGGAGGTACAAAAGGTACCCAAAAGGGATGTCAAGGGCCATCAGAGGGCGATCAGAGGCAGGCCGATGGGACAATGATGTTGACATTGGGATGTCTACCTCACCAGCATATCTTAATCAAGTAGCCTAGCCTATAACCATAATAGAAAGTGTAGTCCCCTAATCAGATGGTCTAGTAACCATAACCAAGCAATAACTTTAGCCCCCTAACCAGATCAGCTAACTGCGGTCTAATAACCGGACACAGTAACCGTGGTTTACTAACTTGACCAGTAGGTGAGTTAGATGTACAAGAGTCAATGAGAAATAGAAAAATTTCTTCCATTCATATTTGGGTTTTATTTGGGTTATGAACGGTCTGTGAGTTGGAGTTTTCAGAGCTAGGTTTTGTCATTTTATCAAGGGACATGAGGGTAGCTGATTTCCAGAGCCATTGCTTTTTTTTCAAGTGGGCGTAGGTGATTTCCAGAGCTAATCTATTTTTTTCAAGCAGGAGTAACTGATTTCTAGAGCAAGTCCATTTTTTTCAAGCAGGCATAGCTATTTTCTAGATCTAGTCCATTTTTTTCAGGTGGGCATAGCTGATTTCTAGAGTTGTTTGAATAACGTATGTTTGCAAAAAATTATTCTATTTTTTCTACCTTTTAACAGTGTATAGGGTATGACTAATGTATTTTACATTTTTTATCACTATGTGCATGGTTTTGGTTGTGAATCAGAGGCTTTGTTTTAGCAAATCCTTTCACAAAAGAGATCAAGTTGCAAGATTGCAGTGTTTCGGCTGCAAATCAGAGGTGTTATCACTGTGGGCATAAAAAGGGTTTTGGCCATGAATTGGAGGCTCTGTTTCAGCATACCATTTCATAGAAGAGATCGATTTGCAATATTGTAGGTACACAAAAAATATCAATGATCTGCATGTTTTGAATCAAAAACAACAACAAAAATTTGAAAAAAAATTTGTGCGTTTTCGCAGATCTTAGTTTTTTTTTATTTTTTTTGTCTATAGTGCATTTTCCCAAATCTTAGTATTAGCTAATGCTTCTCATACTAACTAGCTTTTATCATTTGTCACATGAAAAAAACTACTTTTTTTAAATTATTTGCCATTTTGTTAAAATTTATGTTATTTAATATTTTCAACCTTTAATAATCTTGATTTTTATAATAATAGCTTGTTTATTTCCTTATATTAACAAGAGCTCTGATGGAGCTTTAGTCCCTACCTTTTGTTAAAAATAGTGTTTAAAACATTA
The DNA here is from genome assembly GCA_027943335.1 of Chamaecyparis obtusa. Taxonomy (NCBI): domain Eukaryota; kingdom Viridiplantae; phylum Streptophyta; class Pinopsida; order Cupressales; family Cupressaceae; genus Chamaecyparis; species Chamaecyparis obtusa. The sequence goes on along the minus strand of BSBK01004758.1, from coordinate 117,478 downwards.
TGATTGAACATGTGAAAGAAACAAGAAAACACATACAACACACTCTGCATAATGTTTTTCTCCCAAAAAGCACATGATTTGGGAGGGACAAACCCAACTTTAGGTGCAAAATAGAAATCCTATATGGTTTAACTATTAACCACTTTCCAAAATAGACAAGTCAAATTTACTGTTCCTACTTGCTATCCTTCCTATTTACTATTCCTACTATGCATATGATAGCTCACATGCCGCTAAGGAGCTAAGTTGTATTTTATTATCAGTATCAAGCTAAATTAACAATTTGAAAATGTATATTTCCTATTTATTTATATGGGTCAATGCAGTTATTGCAAGGACTCTGGATTGTTATTTTATGAAGATAGATATGAATCCAGAATTAAATAAATTGGTATTGTTTGAGTCTGTTCAAGTTCCAAATTAAATAAATTGTTATTTTTCAAATTGAACTCCCAAACTTCATGCATTATTTTATCTGTTCAACTTGTCCTGAACTGAATTTATAGTAATCTATCAATGTTTTTGATGACAGTGAAAATCCACACAAACCATATATGTAAATCAAATAAAGATTTGACTTAAAATCTGGTACAAATCTCATATAAAATTAGTCCTCATGCAAATATGAGAAATCAAGAGAAACTATCTCCTTTCTTTCAGGTTTCTACTACAATCTAGTTTCCCAATTACATAGCTATTGTGAATAATCACATGACCACATAGTCATTAAATAAACATCTCCAATCTGAAATAAATCAAAAAAAAAGTAAGAGGAAACTTCAAGGAATTCATCCCACACTCGAGCTTGCACTCCAATCTTTGTCCTTCAACCTATAATTGTCAGACTGAATCCTCTAACTCTTATGTTCAATTCATAAAAATTGATGCCAAGAACAACTCCCCTTTTGCAATGGATGTTGTCATAATTCTGCACAAGTTCACCTCAACTTCCACCAATGAACAAGAATGTAAATTATTAATGCAAAATCAGAATTGGTCCAAATGAGGAGGCCGCCATAAAATAATAAATAGAATGAAAGATGCTTCATAAATGGTATTAAGTCAACTCCTCTAACAGCCAATCAAACTAGTCAATTATAAGAGCTCCATAACTCCACACAAATCTCTAATAAGATATGCACTCCCATTTGTCACTTGGATACCCACCTAAGAGATGCTCTTTATACATAGAAAATATAATATTTTAAAATATTTACTATCTATTAACTACCACCAACATTAGCCGAAGTGGAAGATTCCAAGAATATGCCAAGATATTATCGACATGTATCAAACTCCTATGCTAGATTAAACCTTTGGACTTGGCCAAATTATTTATCAAATATTTTAGGTCTTATTACATCGGTTTTATTTATCAAAATATTTAAAACTAAATTATTAAAAAATTAAATAAAGAATTTTTATGGTTGATGCACATGCTTATGTATCATACATAGGGTATGAAAAATTTTATGAATCACAAAATGGAGTTGAGTGGTAATATCACCCTTTCAAGCTCCAAGGGAACCTTAGCAAATGTCGTCACTGAAATTGGTACCTCTAATAACTCCTTTCTCCTCTTTCATTATCTAACTGGAACAAGGATCCTTCTTTGACAACTCTATTTTGCACTCAACCTCCTCAATGTGGAATCAACTTCACCATAAAGTGACCATCTCCTTTAAGTGTATCTCTCATCTCCTCCAATCTTGTGGGATTCAACCCACCCTTATTTGACCACCTCCACCAAAATGCACCTGAATTAAACACTGCAACACCATACAAATCTTTCTTTGCATGTCGCACATCACTAGAAAAATCCTCTTGAACTAAATCACCCATATGATGTGAATCATTATTATTTTCAAACCTAACAAAATATGATTCACTATTCTCTTTTGTTGCAACCTCATCATAGTCCCATCTTTCTTTCAAATAATATTTAAAAAGATTAAATTTTACCTTAGTTCCGTGCATTGTTGCAACTTCAATCTTTTCTTCAACATGACATGTCATAATTTTTATGCCTTTCAAAGGACATATTGTTGTTGCAAACTGATCTTCCACATTCAAAACAACATTAGAACAATAATCTTGAAATTTATCATCCATGTTTTTAATAAATAATCAATCTCTCTAACTAAGAAATCTTCATCTTCACTACTTTCAAATAAATAATTGTTTGAAAACTCCTCGTTGACCTCCACATCTCATTCCTCAATTTCATCCTTCTCAAAATGATTTACTTTTGTGAAAACTTTCTTCATTTCTCCATTCTTATCATCATCAAAGGAAATGTTAAAATTTGATTTTACTTCATTACCTTTTTTTTACAAATTCTACTCCACTTGCAATAAGTTTATTCCATTCTTCTTCAATCTAAACTAGTAAATTGTCCTTCTCAACTTCATTTGTATCCTCTAAATAACTCTTTTTTTCTGTTGCAATTTTTATAACCCCATTCTCTATGTCTTATAAAAGACAATCCTTAGCTTCAGGTTCATGAATTTCTTTGTATTCATCCTCTTCCTCTTCTTTGGTGTCACATGCATGACACTCCACCCATCTTCTTCCTTTCCTGTATTCACAATATCATTACAAGGATAAATAGAATTACCATCATCTCTCTCTCTCTCTCTCTCTCTCTCTCTCTCTCTCTCACACACACACACACACACACACATGCATTTTCCAATCCCTCTTTGATTTTCTCAAGTCCAGGAACTTGAATAATCCATCCAATTAAAAAAACAAAATTCCTCTTTCTCTTTTCCATAGTCAAGGCCTCACAAAGCCTCAACACAAATCCCCTTATAACACTTTTAGGTTCTATTGCAAATTGCCTCACATTCAGTGATCTATTTACAAACTTAGGAACCTCTTATTAAAAAATCCTTTAAGTAGCTCCTCTTGCAATTTGCACATACATATGCAACAAACACTCACACTCTCCACCCTAAGGTCTTGGTGCAAACTATCTTATGTCCGGTGCTCTACCTACACAATCAACAACACTAGCTCTAGTACCATTGATGCAGGGTAAAAGTCCACACAAACCACATATGAAAATAAAATAAATATTTAACTTAAAACCTAAAACAAATCATCCATCAATAAGCATATTGTATACTATATCTCACAATGTTCCCATCTCCTTTGTGTTGTCTTATCAGAAAACTCACATTGTAAAATGTTGGAGTAAATATTTCACTTCACCTAGGATAGAGTTTTTCCTGACTGTGAGTAGTTGCAGCTAGTTATTATGTTTACTTAAAATATTAGGAATATTTAATTATTCTCAACTAGGTAGCCAATAATGATGTGTTTACATTGACTTGACGTACACAAGCACCACCATTTCCTTATCAATCCTTGACTGATGGCAATGATATACCACCTGTAATTAGTCAAGGGAAGCTCTGTCTGAATTAGGCCGAGTTAACTAACCTCCTGATTGGGAGAGATTAGGAGTTAAATCTTACCTCCTACCCATGTCATCTCCTTGAACATGGATCTTAGAGTTCTATATATTTTTAATTTACACACCTGATTGGAAGCAATTAAGAGTTAAGCTCTTACCTCTTTGCCATCTCATCTCCTTGATTCATGGATCTAACAACTCTATATATTAGAACTTTAATCACCTCTTGATTTGGAGTGATGGGAGTTAAACTCTAATCTCTTAGCCATTTCACTACTTGATTCATGGATCTGACTGATAGTTCTTTGTATTTGTAACTATGCTCCATTATATTGAATATAGAATAGCATTATTCATTGATCTAGTTTTGTGGCTATTCCATTTATCAGAAATTGAAAATTTTACATAAAGACTGCCAACCCCAACATTCTTGCAGATTTTAAAGCCCATATTTTAAAACCTGCAATACATTGAAGACACTGGAGTCACTTTACCACTACATTTGAACACCGATTTCTATTGGCATTTACAAATATTTTATATATTTTGTTGATCTTCAGCCTCGACAATAGACCTTGAATCAACACTGCTTCTAGTTTTGCATCCCTGGCTGAAAGGTCAATCATCTAAAAACACAATTTCACTATAATGTACATTGAATTTATTGTAGTCTACACATGTTCTAAATCAAAAAATACAATTCCACATACTCCACAAGCACCAGATAGGCACATCACTTGGGAGCTTCATGGCCTTGACATAAAGGATTATCCTCTCAAGACACATTATTTAACCTCTTCACCTCTTTTGGACTAATACTGCATTGTCATCTTTCAAAGTAATTGTTGGAAACTGCAATTGAAGCAATTGTTGTATTGTCATTGATATTGAGGATCCTGATAGGGTCAAATTTGTGAAGGTCAAACTGAAAGGTCATGCGAAGATTTGGTGGCAAGAGATTCAATTGGAGTGAAATAGAAGAGGGAAAGATAAAATCACAAGATGGGATCAGATGGTGGATAAATTGAAGAGATAGTTCATCCCTGTTGATTATGAGCTTGACCTACTAAATAAAATGCAAAGTTTGAAGCAAGCGGGATGATCTATTCAGGAGTATATAGAGGAGTTCTATCAAATCCTCATCAGAACAGGCCATGCGGAAGCTGATAAGGAGAAATTTTCCTGTTACCTTAATGGGTTGAGGCCAAGCATTCAGGAGGAGCTGAATCTGGTTTGAATGAATAGTATTGAAGAGGCATACCAGTTTTCCCTAAAAGTAAAGGAAAAGATGAACAAGAAGTTCAAGAGAAAACAAAATGGAAGAGGTCACGATGGATGATATGGTGGACGATCATATGGAGGCCAAAATGAAGATCTAAAAAAGAAGGATGAGGCCAGTAGTAGTCAAAATCAGAGAGGAAACAACTCCAATCATTTCCAAGATTAGAACAATAGAGATCAGAGAGGAAGAGGAAGAGGACAAGGTTCAGCAAGAGGATGCTTCCATGGAACATGTTTTCACTGTGGAGAATAAGGTCATAGGGCATTTGAATGTCCTCAATGCCAAGGAAGGATAGACAGGAGAAATGAAGGCTAGGCCAGAGTTGCACATGTAGATGAAGATGCCAAATCATCAAATTCTGAAGATGTTGAATGAGGAGAAATGTTGATTAACAGAAGAGTTCTATTGAGTGGTGAAAATGAACTTGAGCAAAGGAGGAGCCTATTTCACACTAGGTGCAAGTGTGAAGGTAAATGTTGTGATGTGATTATTGATAGTGGAAGCACTGACAATTTGGTGTCAGAAGAGATGGTGAAAAAGTTGAAGCTCAAGAGACAAAAACACCCACATCCATATCAGATTGCCTAGGTGCAGGATGACCACAAGGTCATGGTCAGTGAACAGTGCCTAGTAAATTTCAAGATTGGAAGATACCATGATGAGGTACTATGTGATATCATACCTATGGATGCATGTCACATGTTGTTGGGTAGGCTATGGCAGTTTTACAGATGTGTTGTACATGATGGTCATGTGAATACCTATTCCTTGACAAAGGATGGAGTGCGACATAAGCTAAAGCCATTGAAGGAGACAAAAGAAAAGGTATGTGGTAATGTAAGAATAACTTTTTTTGATGAAAAAAAATTCTTAGATGGTATGAGGCATGAGCATGTGTGTTTTGCTTTAATTCCAAAAGCTAGTAAAGAGGAAGTAGAGGATGTACCTGTAGAGGTTGCAGATTTGTTGAATGAGTTTCAAGATATTGTATCTAATAATGTACCTAATGGATTACCACCAGTAAGGAAGATCAGTCATCAAATGGATTTGATTCTAGGAGCTAGTTTTCCAAACAAGGCAGCACACAGAATGACACCAGCAAAAAGTGAAGAGTTGAATAGACAAGTACATGAGTTATTGTAGAAGGGGTTGATTCGAGAGAGTCTGACTCCATGTGCTGTACCAACGGTATTAGCACCAAAGAAGAATGGAGAATGGAGGATGTGTATAGATTCTAGAGCAATAAACAAGATCACAATCAAGTATAGGTTTCCATTGCCACGAATGGATGATATTATGGATTGTTTGAGTGGAGCTGTTTATTTTTCACAGATAGATCTGAAGAGTGGATATCACCAGATTTGGATCAGAGAAGGAGATGAATGGAAGACTACCTTCAAGAAAAAGGAAGGACTGTATGAGTGGTTAGTCATGCCTTTTGGGCTGACCAATGCACTGAGCACTTTCATGTGACTCATGAATGAGGTTCTGAAAGAATTTCTGGGTAAGTTTGTCATTGTGTACCTAGATGATATTTTGATCTTTAGTAAGACATTGGAAGAGCATATGATGCATATTCATATGGTGTTTGAGAAGTTGAGAGAAGATAAATTGTTGATAAATTTGAAGAAGTGCAGTTTTGTGAAGGAGTTAGTGTATTTGGGATTTGTAGTTTCAGCAGAAGGTCTAAAAATGGACCCAGAGAAAGTACAGGCTATCCTTGAATGGCCTACTCCAAGGAGTGCTACTGAGGTAAGATCTTTTCATGGTTTGGCTAGCTTTTACAGAAAGTTTATCATAAATTTTAGCATTATTTGTGGAACCTTGACTAAAATAATGAGAGGGGATAGAAAAGAGTTCAAGTGGACTAATGGGGCAAATAAGAGTTTTAAACTATTGAAATAGAAAGTTACAAAACAACCTATTTTAGCACTTCTAGATTTTAATAAGGTGTTTCAAGTAGACTGTGATGCTAGTGGTACTGCAATAGGAGCTGTTATGAGCCAAGAAGGTAAACCTATTACTTATTTTAGTGAGAAGTTAAATGATGCCAAGAGGAAATATTCTATTTATAATCAAGAATTTTATGCTATAGTTCAGGCATTGAAGAAGTGGAGGCACTATCTGCTTCCTAAGGAGTTTGTTTTGTATACTGATCATCAAGCTTTGCAATATTTGAATAGTCAAGGAAAGTTGAATCAAAGACATTTGAAATGGGTTGAGTTTTTGCAGAGTTATACATTTGTTTTGAAACAGAGAAGTGGAAAGTCTAATAGGGTTGTAGATGCACTTAGCAAAAGGCAACTATTGCTGACAAAGATGCAGATTGAGGTGGTTGGATTCAAGGAACTCAAAAATTTGTATCCAGAGGATCTTGATTTTGGTGAAGGTTGGAAAGCTTGTATAGAACGTGTTGCTCTAGATTGGATGAAGTGGCTGGATTTCATCATTCAAGATGGTATGCTATTCAGATGGAGTCAATTGTGCATTCCAAGAATTTCTATGAGGGAGAATCTCATCAAGGAGAAGCATAGCGGAGGATTGGCTAGACATTTTGGTCATGATAAAACCCTTGCTTTGGTTAGTGAGAATTATTATTGGCCATAGTTGCAGCAAGATGTCAAGAAGTTTGTATAGAGTTGCAGAGTATGTCAGATGGCGAAAGGAGTAAAGCAGAATACTAGGTTATATCAGCCATTACCTATACCAAAGAAGCCTTGTGAGGATATCATTATGGACTTTGTTCTTGGTTTACCAAGGACACAATGGGGACATGATTCAATTTTTGTGGTAGTTGATAGATTTTCAAAGATGGCACATTTTATTCCCTACAAGAAGACTAATGATGTTGTTCATGTAGCAGAATTATTTTTCAGAGAAGTGGTGAGACTACATGGTTTACCAAAGAGTATAGTTTCAGATAGGGACACTAAGTTTGTTGGATATTTCTGGCGTACATTGTGGAAAAAGTTGAAAATAGATTTGAAGTTCAGTTCATCACATCATCCATAAACTAATGGATAGACAGAGGTGGTGAATAGGAGTTTGGGAAATTTGCTAAGATGTTTGGTTGGAGATAGGCCAACAGGATGGGATTTTATTTTACCATAGGTAGAATTTGCATACAATAATTCTGTCAATAGGAACACTAGTAAATCACCATTCCAGATTGTATATGGGAGTAGTTCTAAAAATGCATCTGAGTTGAGAAAGATAGATAAAGGATAAATAAGTAGTGCTGAAGTTGAGGATTTTGTAGAACATTTGAAGAACATCCATGAGGAGGTGAGGAAGCATATTACCAAGATGAATGCATAGTATAAGGCTAAGGTAGATGAGAAAAGGGGGCATAAGAAGTTTTAAGTTGGAGATGAAGTCATGGTTCATTTGTGGAAGGAGCAATTTCTGGTTAGTACATATAACAAGTTAAAAATGAAGAATTTTGGACCATGTAGGATGCTAAAGAAGCGTGATTCAGGAAATGCATATGAGGTCAAGTTGCCTACTAAGCTAAATATTTCACTAGTATTTAATATTTCAAATCTGACAGAGTATCATGAAGGAGGTGTTGCAGATGAGGTTACAACAACACAGTGGAGTATTCCAGCAACTAGTTCAAATAACAAGGAGATTGAAGACATACTAGATAGTCATGTTGGTAGAAGCACAAGGAACAGGACATGTGAAGAATATCTGGTCAAGTGGAAAGGATGACCTATTGAAGATTCATCATGGCTAACAAAGAAGGAGGTTAACCGTCTTGGTTTTCCTCTGCAGACTTGAGTCATGACAGGGTCACTTCTCAAATTACCTCGGGTGTCTGATATAGGAGAATCCTGGGTGTAAGAGCAATCTTACATCACCCAAAAATATTTATGTTTTTGTATTCAATAAGGGCTATCTTGTGTAGAGCTACTATTTATGGAAACTTGCTATTTTTAGTAAGTTGGTCATCCGATCTTGGAATGTTCTGATTTCTTCCCTGGAGGTTCATTTTGGTCATATTAGCCCACCAGTAAAGTTTCATTGATAGATCAAGTATAGCTTTGTAGATATTGAAGATTTTTAGTATTGGCAATAGGGTACAAAAACTTTTCAAAGGCTTTAGAGGCCTCGGATGAGGTCAAAAATTTGGGTCAACTGGCGATGACTTATGGTTTTCAGAAGTTGGGTCACCGAAAATAGCAGAAAATGATTTTCCTTCAAAATTTTTGTTTGGGTTTCAAAACTTATTTTGAGCCGACTTTGATGTAATAAATTGTAAAATAAAATAATTCTAAGTTTGGTCAGCCTTGTTGGCTAAAATTCTGGAACCTTCCCAGGTGGTGGAAAATTGCCTATATAAGGAAGGCTGTAGTGTTGTCTTAGGTAGTTGGGACAGTTCTGGTAGTAGATCTGGGTATTGATTCGAGGCTTTGTCCTACCAAATATTGTAAGGGAATGCCCATGTAGCTTTGCATATTGTAATTCTGAAAGTTTGTAATTCCACATTTGTGGAGATAATAAGAAGCCCATTTTGTGTTCTTGCATAGTGTTGTTGTTTCTTTGTTTCTGTTATGTGGTTGTGGTATTAAGGGGAGCACCCTTCATCATATTTACAAGGTGAGTTGTATGTTGTTCAGATCAATACTACTGCTACTTTTTAACCATTGTAACAATTAAAATCCTTTTTATGGAGGTTGACCTAACATTCATATGTATAAATCCTTTGAACAAGGTTGCATTCTAATGGAGTGTATGTAAGTCCTATAACAAGGCGCACTTTAAACAGAGTGGTTTAAATCATTTAACTGGGTCACACCTGACAGTGTGTTTGTAACCTTTGATAGGGTTGGCTTTTCACCGAGCTCAGTTTAGAAGAGTGAAAATAATAGTAGCATGTTACAAAGTGGTTTTTCCTAAATCAGGTTTCCACTATAAATCCTAGTGTCAACACTTGTGTGAATATTTTGGTTTGAACATTTTTTTGTTTTACAAGTTACATACAACTGGGTAGTGGATTGCAATGTTATATGTTTCTATTATGCAATCAGTAATGACCGAGTAGCTATTGATTATTAGATCTGATTTGTTGAAGAGTTTTAAAGTTTGTTTTATACATCTGGATCTAAGAACAACTGATTCACCCCCCTCTCTATTGTTCTAAATCATATTAACAATTGGTATCAGAGCTGTGTTGCTTACTATTAGTGCTAACAGAGAACAAGTTTGAAGGTACTTGAAGAAAATGATCAAGATATATAAGAAGGGGTACCAAAGCTGAATAAGGAGAACTTCCCTGCATGGTAAAGCTTGATGAAGTTGCATTTGGCTAGTATTAGTGATTCTACAAAGTACTATATTGAGAATAACTATGTCTCACCTATTACACCTTTGATTGTTGAGTAAATGAGAGCTAAGCAAGAACATAATCAAGCAATGTTGGAAATTGCATCTTCTCTAAGCTATCTAAAATTTGAGGACATAAAGGATTGCACAAGTGCTAAGGAGATGTAGGACACTCTTGCAAAAATCTATGGCGGTGACATAAATGTACTGAAAGTTAAAGTCGGTAGCCTTAGAGGTAAATTTGATGAAATGAGAATGCAAGAAGGTGAGAATATTGCACAATATTGTGATAGAATAAAAGAAGTTGTGAATGCTATTAGAGGAGAAAATGGAACTATTGATAATGAAACTATAATTGGAAAAGTATTGAGAACTCTGCATCCTATATATGCTATTAAAATTTTAGCTATTCAGGAATCTAGATGTAACCCTGCAAATGTACTTACTTTGGAAAGTTTGGTTGGCAAGCTTATTGCTTTTGAACTCTCTAACTATGATAAATTCACTATTGGTAATGTTGGTAATGTTGAATCTCCTTTTAAGTCACAATTGGTTTTGAACAAGTCAAAGAAGTAAAAAGAGAGATGCATTAGTGAAAGTGAAAGTGAAAGTGAAAGTGACAGTGACACATCTGATGAAGAAATTGAGGATCTAGAAGCTCTTATGGCTAGAAGACTGAGAAGGGGAAAAGGAAAGCACAAAGGTAAACTCCCTATTATATTTTTTTCATGTAATAAAGTTGGTCATATAGCTGCTAGATGTCCCGATAGGAATGATAAGGATGAAGAAAGAGATAACAAGCACAAAGATAGAAGAGATGACAGAAGTTACCGAAGGTACAAAGACTACAAAGGAAAAGGTAAAAAATCTTGTTACATTGCTAAAGAAGAGACTGACACTAATAGTGATGATTTTGAAATTGAGGTAGTCTATGTTGCAATTAAAGAAGAGTCTGATGAGGATGAGAAAACTACATTGATTTCCTATGTGAACAAGAATGATAAGTGGATTATTGACAGTGGTTGTTCACATCACATGACTGGTGACAAGAGTAATTTTGATACCTTACATCATTATAAATGTAAAAGTGTGAAATTTGGTAATGATGCACCATATCCTATTAGAGGAAAAGGATTGATTAAGATGACTAATAAGATCTCTTGTGAAAATGCATATTGGGTTGAGGGTCTTAACTATAATTTGCTGAGTGTTCCATAGCTTAATAGCACTGGTTACCGAGAGGAATTTCATCACAAAAAGGCTAAAATATTTGATGCCACTAGTGAACTGATCGGAAGTGGAGAACAGACTAGAGGTAATTTGTTCTATCTTGACCTATCTTAAGAAACATGTATGGTTACACAACTTGATGATTTTTGGTTATGGCATAAGTGGCTATGTCATGTTAACTTTGATAATCTGGTAGAAATTAGTAAAAAGAAGAAAGTGAGAGGTCTACCTAGATTGAAGACACATGAGAATGTGATGTGCAAAGAATGTTAGTTAGGAAAAATGACAAAGTCAAGTTTCAAGAGAAAAACCTTTACTTCGAAGAATACTTTAGATTTGGTTCATACTGACCTTTGTGGACCTATGGGTGTACAAAGCTATTGTGGTGCTAGATATTTTATTTTTTTTGTTGATGATCATACCAGGATGATGCATGTAATTTTTTTAAAAGAAAAATCTAATGCTTTTCAATTCTTTAAGTGGTATTTGGCTAAGGTTAAAAAGGAGACGGGAAGAAACTTGAAGTGTCTGAGATCTGACGAAGGTGGAGAATTTATATATCAAATTAATTTAATATGTTTTGCAATGATAGAGGGATCAAAAGATAGATGTCTGCACCTAGAACTCCTCCATAGAATGGTATAGCAGAAAGGAGGATTAGATCTATTTTGGATTGTGCAAGGACATTGTTGATTGAAAAGAATGTGGCATAGAAATACTGGAAAGAAGCTGTAAGTATAGCTATTTACACTCTTAACCAAGTACAGATCAAGAAAGGTACACATCTGACACCTTATGAGTTATGGTATGGGTATGCACCAAATGTTAAATATTTTAGAATTTTTGGAAGTAAGTGCTTCATACTAAAGGTCAATAGGAATGGAAATTTTGATGCTAAAAGTGATGAAGGCATATTCCTAGGGTATTCCACAAAAAGTAAAGCTTATAAGTGTTTGAACTCTAACACTAACAAAAATGTGGAGAGTGTGAATGTCAAAGTTGATGAGTATGTAGAAAGAAATGAAGCTGACAATAAAAGAGAACCAAAAGATTACAGATCTTTTTTGTATATAGAGGAAGAAAAGGCAAGTGATAGACTTGCACCTGATGCCGAGTCTCGGGTAAGTAATGCCAAGTGACAGAAAGATGATGTCGAGCATCAAGAAAATAGTGTCAAGAGAGAAGAAGAACATGCCGAGCGACATGATGAAGCTGGCGAGTATCAAGAAGAGGTTGTCGAGCATTCAGAAGCTGAATCTAACAATCTTATTGGGGAACCTGAAGAATTAGAGGAAAGAAGAACAAAACCTATCTTGGCAAAATATGTGAGGAGACATAATAAGCCTGAACAGATAATTAGAGACAAAGATATTGGAGTTCTGACCAAAAGCAAGCCAAAGGATCCAACATGTTTACTGTGTGAATTTGAGCCTAAGACAACAAAGGAGGCATTAGAAAATGAAGACTCGATACAAGTAATGAATGAAGAGATAGAGCAGATAGAGAAGAATGATACCTAGACCTTAGTGCCGAGACCTGAAAATAAAAATGTCATTGGAAAAAAGTGGGTAATCCGGAATAAGTTGAATGAACATGGTGAAATCATAGGAAATAAAGCTAGGCTGGTATACAAAGGCTATGCATAAGAAGAAGGAATAGATTATGTTGAGACATTTGCCCCTATAGCTAGATTGGAAGGAGTAAGAACTCTACAACTTAGGGGTGGCCATGAAATGGCCTAGGTTGGGAGGTGAGCCTCCATGGTCATGTGGATGATGAATTTGTGTTGCAGGTTTGCTTGAAAGGTGGATAAAATGAAGTCTTAAGTTGAAGATGAAAACTCATTTAGCATGTAAATGTTAAGACAAGATGACATTATGCATATATTTTTCCTTATTGTAAAGTATTAAGTAAAAGTTGAAGGTGGACATTGTAAGGTAGTAATTCTGGTTGCAATTTTCTGAATATGTTTTCCATAAAATGTTTTAAGGCAATTATAATATTCTAGGTTTTTTTCCTTTATTTACAAAAGGGTAGCATTATGACAAAGTTGTATGTAATTTTTTAATAGACTCTAATACTGGATTTACTAGTTGAATTTGAAATTTTGTTTAGCTAATTTTTGTTTCACTAAAAAATTAAATTTACCTGCTATTTTATATGAATATAAAAATCAGAATTCTGCATTTATGTTGCATGGAATTGATATGGTTTAAAAGTGTTTGGTTTTATTTTATTTTCTTCAATTTAGAGTTTTTTTTAAAATTAAACTTGTTATTGTGTTTTTTCTATTATTTTTGGGCATTACACTTTTCGCTCTAACCAAATCAGCTTTTATGTCATTGAACTACTTACAAAATTCATTAGAGACAACTTTCTGTGAAGATTGTAAATGTTTCAATAAATTTCTCACAGATAAATTTTGTTGTAGATGTGGAAGGATTGACTTCATCCAAAGAAGATGATGAGGATGAGGATGAGGATGAGCTCATGATCCGAACCAGTTCAATTCTCCTCATTTCTGTTGTAAGTGTTCGATGACAATAATTCTAGCCCTTTCAATGTCTCATGTTTAGAATGCTTGTTTATTTATTTATAAAGTAAATGACAGCCAAGAAATGTGGAACGTGGTTGATCTGAATAGTCGGCCAATTTTTATTATTAATCTCATCCAAATAAAATGCAAACGCTTCAAATAATTTGAAGCATCGAATTTTATCCATTTTATTTTCGTTGGCTAAAATGATGTCAATGGAATACATTAACTGTTGGAGTCGATCATCCATTGTATAGTATTTTTCATTTTTTGTACTACAACAGCAAGGTTATTGCCACTTGCGGGATAGTATGTTTTTTGCATCATTTTAAACATATATAAAGAAAAATTTTAACATATATGTCTACTCATCACTAGTACAACATCGACATCTTTAAACGACACCAATGGTACTCATCCATTATATATGGGAACTTTTAAAAAGAAAAAACTGTAGATGGAATTATTTTGTATTTCAAGCAAAGTGCATTATTAGTCCCTGTCGTTAAGGCACAAGACTAATGTTTTTGGTTGTAATTTCAGCATTAGTTTGCATTTGGGGAATCCTACAACATCCACTAAACATATGGTCTCATAAAATTTAGTTTTTGAATTAGGTAAAAATAGGTTTTGAATGGGCCCCAAAACCATGTACATTCAATTTTTGAAGGGAACTATAATCCAAATCTAGAAGATTGGAGAATAAGCTCAAAGCTAATGAAATAGCTAGGGAAAAGGATAAAACTTATAGCACCCCTCCAACACAATACGCTTATAGAATTACTAGCAGCACAAGGCCAACATTACAACTACAGCCAAAGAGAGTAGACAAAGAAAGGCACAAGCTGCATAATACAAAAGAGTAAAGCCACTAATTTACAATAACATCAGATATCTAGGGTTTTAGGCTCCCTAAACTAGACATAAGGGTTTTGGTGGCTCCCATAACCAGAATGGTTTCAAACAACCAACAGAGCTGGTAGACCCAGTCTAGTCTAGTAAAACCAAACCATCTAAAAAAAAACAACTTAAATATTTGAGCTTGAAAATCCTCAGCTGCACCATAGCTTTTAGGGTTTTGGAAGGCTCCCCCAACCATAGACAAAAAAGTGAGAAAGAGGATGAATCCCCAAACCACCAAATCATGAACTCCTAGGAAAAAGAAAAGATTGTTAAAGATCTCTAGCAAAAACAGAGCTCTCCAGCTTAGGCTGAGCCCATTAGGGTTTTGAAAGGCTCCCCAAACCTTTAAAAAAGAGATGGAATAGAGAAAGACTCCCCAAACCACCAAATCACAACCTGCCAAGAAAAGGATAAGACCATTTAAGATCTCTGGCATAAACAAAACCCTCTAGCAATAGCCTTGCACACCATGGTCATTCTCCATCCAGTCCCACAACACCTTCATGACATTCAAAGATGGAAAAAACCAATCAAAACTACTATCCTCCACCCTATAGCCCATGTCTACCTCAATAGGATGAGCTTCCACCTCAATAGGATTTTCCCCCTCTATAGGATTCGAGAAAGAGGAAAGCAGAAGTAGAGAAGGGCTCTTCCACCAATAAATCACAAGAAGAAATCTCACCTCAATAGGGATGAACTCCCCCTCAATAGGAGTGTAGAAAAGAGGAAAAAGAATGGAGATAGAATAGTCCCTGCACCAAATGAAGACAAAGGCCAAAGGAGGGACAAAACTGACCAAGGCTAGAGACATAATAGTTGAGAAAGAGACATACTCAGCCAAACAGACTCTAGCAAGAATAACCTCAAACCCCCAACAAAGCAAATCAAAGTTTGAAATCCAGAGAGGCTCTCCCTCATGATACCACCTCCCTCTTCCATGAAATAGATAGAAAAAGAAAAGAAAATCTTGTTTCCCCACCTCCTTAGGCTCAAGAAAAGATAGAAAGAAAACACGAGATAGACCACCAACAATGTTGGAAGATATTTCATTAGGAACATGTAGAGTTCCCCCATAGGAAGAAACTCCAACATTAAAAACATTGGGGGCATCCTTGGTACCAATATCTTCTTCGTCACTCCCAAAAATCCAAACACTCTGGCCTTTGAGGCTGAGGAAAAACAAGCAGTGCTCAAGAAAAGGGCCTCTCAAACACACCTGCCACAAGGGCAGAAGACACACCTACCACAAAAGAAGAAGTTGCTCATCAGCAAAGGGGCCAACAGGAACAACATCTTTCTCCCCATCTTCATCACTGTCACCTTCCCCTCCCTCTACAGCCTCCCATTCTCTGATTCCACCGCTAACCCTAGACCCCTTGACACACAGTCTACTCCCTCTCATAAAATTTAGTTATGAAAGTAACATAAGAATTTATAAATTTAGTTATTAAAGTGACATAAGAATTTATAGATTCTTTTTTTCATTGGCTGGAGACATTTTTTCTGGTAGACTTTTTATTTTCTTGATCAAAATATTAGGGAAAATGTGGGCCACATTTACAAGCCTAGGCAAGTGCCATTTTGTAGACATTCCACGTAGTGGAATATTTAGCAAGTGGTGTGTTTTTGGGCAATTGGGAGAGAAGGAAACAAAATAGGGGCTTAGAGACAGTGTGTGGCATTTTGCATGAGACCTCAAGTACCCCTCTAAATTTCTATTTCTTGGTTGTATCGATGTCTCATACCAGTCTCTAAAAAAACAAGCCAAAAGCCAAACAAAGAAATGTTTGATCATTTTCCATACATTGTGTATACATTTGCGTAGGCAAAACCATTAAAGGAGAAAATAATCTCAGATACAGCTTCTTTAATGGTAAACTCTAAACAAATTTCATCCAACATCTTTTTTTCTCAGATTTTATGTTTTCACAATAATTTTGGCATGTAGTTGAGGTGCTTGAGCTGAAGGATACATTCCATTTTTATTTTTTTTTCTACTGTGTCATATTCAATTGAATTTCTCTCAATTTTGATGTTCCACATAATATTTTTTTCCATTCTTCCCAATATAGTTATATTACCGTCTTTGCAAGTGCTACACATAAAAACCAACAATTGGTGATTAGGGCTTTAAATTTGGGTATGCACATCAAAGGTGAGCCATGTTCATGAATTGTAGCACATTGGTTTCACCGACACATCATTACTCCTTATTTCTTTTAGTTCATATGGCTCATCAACTTCTTTTAGTGTTGTAAATTTGTATTAGCCATTGTACACCCAAGTTAGGAATGCTTAGGCAATTTGAGGGCAAGAAAGGGACCTAGAGTAGTTGTATTTATTTTTTTGTGAGTTCTAGAATTGACAGTGTTGAGCAAGTGGTAGGGCAGCAAGGTTGTGAGTACATTGTAGAGGTCATAGGGGCTGTCAGAATATTTAAGCTTATAGTGAACCCCAACAAGATAGATGTGTAAATTTCCATTGGAATTGGGATCTAAGTAAGTGGTAGATTACCTTTTGTTGGATTTTTCTCCCATACATGGGTTTCTGCTGGGTATGTCTACATAAGTTCTTGTGGCAACATTTGGTTTCTTTAGTTCTTTCAACTCTTGATTTCATTTATGCTTAGAATAATTATAGTTATGTCTGACATTAATGCAAACTTGTAAGCTAATCTTTACTCTTAAATGTATGTCCAACAGTTTTTTATTTTTTATTTTTTTTTAAAAAGTTTTTAGGGCCTTTGCAAAAGTTTGTTTCAGATAATTTCAAGATAGAGTGAAGTACTAGACAAATTTCAATGAGCAAAATACATTTCCCACTTTAAGTTATGACATTGGTTGGTGACCTCCAAAATATTATTCTTATCTATTTGGATGTTTTGCAACTTTAGTGCTAGAGATTCTATAATAGTACCTTTCATTGCTAATCATCATGTTATGTTATCTTATGTAGAAGTAGTCAGTCTCTAAAAAGAATAATTTATGGTTGTAAAGTTTAACATTAAATACAAGGCAATATTTATTCTTAAAAGGGAAAATTTTAACACTATAAATAGCTAGATAACTTTTGAAATGGGTCAACTACTCTTCCTTTATTTGAGCCCTAAACTCATAAATAGAAAAGGCCTTAAGGGCTATCAAACCATTCAACGAAGATTATCTTACCATTCAACGAAGATTATCTTCAGGGCTTGTAATTTCCAACAAAGTGATTTATTCTTAATTGGCCTTTAGATTGCATAAACTTATTGTTTAATAGCTTCATAATTTTATTATTTATGCAGGCTAACATAATGTTTTTATTGGCTTGGCTATTGTGGCAATGTGGTATGTACCATTGACAAATTAGTCTAGACACGAGGCTACCAGAAGAACTTTCCTAAAAATAAGCATTAAATATAATCTCAAAGTGGGTACAAGAATAGCCTAAAGTTCTTTATTGAATTTGTTCTATAGTTGTGCTTTATTTGTTCTCTCCCATCATCTTTTTCCATAGTCTAGATGTCTGAATGAGTAATAGCAGCCTATATATGCCTCTAGGGATCCAAAGCCTCTTTTGTGTATATCATTTCAACATATAAACCAAACTAGATATAGCAGTGGTGGTAGTGATGGGACGACAAATGACCATACATATTATCGAGGGACTTATGTTGTAGAGTCAGAGAGCTCCAGATACATGTTTTAGGCAATATATTGATTGCAAAGGCTAAATTCTTTATTGCTCTTTTTAGTATGTTGGAAGCTTATCCAAACCTACTAAAGTGGTTTCCTTTTCCCTAAAATACTAATATCATGAATCTGTGGACTAGTTGCTCAATGTTCCCTTTCATCTATTTCATAATGAGCATGAGAGTGCGGTAACACTCTTTACCCTTTTACACTGCCTTATTACATTTGATGAATTCATTGGCCTTCAATATGGCCTACCTTTTGTCCTTGATGTGCTCCTTTGCTAAAGAATCATTATCATTTTTTGTAGTATATAGTTTTTCATATCAAAAGCTTTGTCTTTGCCACATCTTGTCCGATGGATGCACATCAAAAATATTATCATAGTCACTATTTATATTTATATAGATGTTCAATAATAGATTGTTCCTTTTCATACATAAAAATGATTATTTCAATTATTACTTTATAGACATAAATTTACATAAATAAATATCAAGCTATAATTTCTTTATTTACTTAAGAATTATTATATTTTAAATAGAATTATTATTAAAAATATATTGCCAATCTAAATTCAATTATTTTCCAACATACATTTATTACAATTAAGATATTCATTATAGTTTTGTTGTGGAAACATTTTCACATCTTCAATAGACATATTAAAAATATAAAACATCAAACAAAAGAGATTTTTTTAAAATATAAATAAATTGTACTATCTTAACAGTTTTGACATATAATAATTTACAAAAGAAGTCATATATAGTCATTAAATTTAATTCTATGCTACTTTATAATAGAAAACATATGTAATAATTAACTTCAATATTTCATATAAACAATTATTATAACCACATTCTCATATTAGTAATGAAACTCCTTTGTTGTTATTAAAGACAATACATATTTGAATGCAAACTTTCTTTTGGTAGGAATTTCACTACTCTACAACCTTGTTTTTATTGACTATATATACATGCTTAAATAATATATATGTATATTATAATGTCATTAATTTTAATTATTAAAAAATTGAATTTTTAATATGTTTTAAGTATTTTTTTATGGACTATACTCTTTTGTTTTTGTTTTTCCTAGTAAAGAGCATTTCACCAAAATATTTTATTAATTTTAAACCTATATTACAACTTGCCTCAGAAGGGGTATCAGAAAGAGCCAAGTAGAGAAAAACTTTGGTCTTGTCCCAAAAAACAAGAAATGTCACAAATTGTTTCATCTTACAATCATCCTGATTTACATAACCATAATGTATTACAAAGCCAATAATAATACAACTCAAAAACCGACACTAACAAAAGATAGACTTGGTAAAAAATTCATCCTTCTCTAGAACAACAATGCATATCATCTTTAAACTAGGAAATGTATTACACTTTTATGATATATGCATATTTAAATAATATTTATACTATAATGTTTGGTATGAATTTTTTTTAATTTAAATTAGGTTAGAAATTATTTTTAAAAAATTTGATATGTAATTTTTCTTTTCTTAAATTAGGTTAGATGTTTTTAATTAAGAATTTTATTATTACAAATTTTTAAGTATTATTTTTATTGATTATAAACTTTCACATTATACGCATGCTTAAATAATATTTATATTATAATGTTATCAACTTATTGATTCAATTTTTATTTTTATTATAACTATTTTTTATCGCAAGAAGTAAGTGTAGTCTAAAAAGTCACACTATGTGCATGATTAAAGATATTTATTTCTACTTATCAATTGAATTAGTTTTAAAACTTTATACAGTATTTTATTTCTTTTTCTAATTGGTAAAATAGACTTTTTCAACTCTATGTAGGGTGGTCCCACAAAAGTGAGTTCCACTTTCTAGGATGAATGAATTTTGGTCGGGCCAAAAAAATCATGTTTTAACATCTTCACACGAATGGGGGGTATTCGCACGAAGAAAAACCAACTCTTCATGTGAAGACCTTGACGTAGGGTACTTCACGCAAAGGGGTGACGAGGCCTTTGTGCGAAGACCCGCTAGGCCAGATTTACTACAAATTTATGCTGGAGGGGTGTCATTTTCACATTTAATATTCAAGGATAGTAGTAGACCCCAGTGTTGGAGTGAACCCCTTGACAACTTCGTGATGACCTTATTGACTTCGTCATCCTTGTCTTCTATTTCATCTCCTTCAACTGTCATATATTCCAGACCTACACACATTTTTGTTTTTCTTTTTAAATTTTTTTTATTGTAAATTATATGTTTATTAATTATTTTAGTTCATTTTTTAATTTTCAAATACTTATTTCATTTTCGGTAATTTTTAGTTTTAAAAAATTATGTTAGAAAATGTAAAAAAATGTTAGAAAATATTAGAAAATACTATAAAATGTTAGAAAATTTTACATTTTTAGTAATCTTATTGTATGTTTTTAAAGTTTTAATTAGTAATGTTAAATGTTAGTTTTAAATTATTTTAATTAGAAATTCTTAGAACAATTTAAGAAAATTTAGAAAAATTTAAAACCTAGGAAAATTTACAAAAACTTCAAACTTTAGGAAAATTTAGAAAAAATTGAAACCTTTGAAAAAATTAGAAAATTATTAGTAAATGTTAGAAAATGTTAGAAAATTTTAAAACTTTGTCTCTCCCCATGTTCCCATTACGACTCTCTCAATGGTTTTGTTATATATAGCTCTATATATATGCATGATTGGTTCAATGAATTTGATGGTTCAATGGTTGAATGTTATATATGCATGGTTTTGGTTCAATGGTTCAATGTTTTAAGCATAGATATATATATATATGTAAGACTGTATATATATAAGATTGATTTAATTATTTAGATGGTACAATGGTTTTTAAATTATATGCCCGTATATATACATGTAAGATTGATTCAATTATTTTTATTGTACTAATGGATCCTAAATGTGTCTTAATAGGTCCTAATGTGTCTTATTAGGTACTAATAGATCCTAAATGGTCGTACGACACATTAGGACCCCAAATGGGAAAAACCAGTCAGATAGGGCTAGTAGGAGAAGTAGGCCTAAAAGCCAAGATTCCTAGAGATTTAAAAAATCATTTATGAAAGTAATAATAACCTCATATAATGGGATCATATGAAGTCCAAGAAGAAGACTAAAATGAACCATATCCCCTGTAAACACTTGCCAAGTGGTGGAGTTAAAAAGACACTTGGAGTCATCCAAGAAGGAGCAAAGAAATGGTGAAAGACTTGTTGGTAGACACCCCTAGTGGAGCACAATTGTTGGCAATTCTTAGTGAAGTGTGGAAGAAGTCCATAACTAGTTAAGTAAAGGACTTGGAAGATCCTTGAAGAAAGCATAGGGTCTTGGAAAGAACTAGGTACAATTAGTATCCTAGAGAAGTTGTGCAAGTACACTAGGGTGTACTCTATCATTTGATTAACAAAGTGTTTCTATTTTCAATCTAGATCTCTCTCATAACATCATGTTGCTACTTTACATCTAGATCATCTCATCATCTATCTTGTATCAATTCTTCATTCTAGCTCTAGCTTATCAATTCTTCTAGTTTACATTCATGGACATGCCTATTTGATTTAATCTTCCATTTCATAGTTGCAAGTCATTGATCTTATGAATAGTTCTGAGAACACTAACAATTAGATCATACTATCTCTGACTAGAAAGCTACGATTCAAATTCAATTGTTATATTTTGATTGATTTCTCTAGATGTACTAACAATTGATCTAATAAGTTATAAAAGTGTTGTGTTTGCAAGATAATAGGTACAACAAAATAACACACAACACATATATAGCATTTCTTCAAGGAATGTATTTTCTAAGTCAAGACTTCAAAAGAAACCTCTTTTTATCCCACAATCAATATTTCCTCTATAAAAATTTATTTAGTATATTTAAAAATTATTATAATAGTATAATAATTTCATTAGTCTAAAAAATCTTGTTACTTTAATTTTATTATTTATATCAAATTTAATGAAATTGCAATTTTTAAATATACTAATTTTCATTTTCTTCATTAAAAATACAATAACAGCCACAATATCTCATTTTTTAATTTTAAAATTATAATTAAATATATGATATAAATACTTTTAAAAGGTAGATATATTTTAGAAAATTTAATTACTAGTTGGGAAGCCATGGATTGGGCGAATTGCTCTCACCAGAACTCGGTGATGGTGCTCCTTGACTTCGAAAAAGCCTATGATAGGGTTGAATGGAATTTTATCCTCATGATGCTTGAGGCCTTTGGTTTCCTGGCCTTTTTTCGTAACTTGGTCTGTGTTCTACTTAAGGATGCCTCTGCCCAGGTGGAGGTCAATGAATCCCTCTCCAATCCCTTCCCCCTTGGTCGATCCATCAAACAAGGTTGTCCCTTAGCCCCTGCTCTATTTGTTATAGCTTCAGAAACCCTTTATTACATCCTCAGAGACAATACTCTTTCCCCTAATGTTAGAGGCCTTTATCTCCCTAACAATAACAAACTTGTTAACTATCAATTTGCTAATGATACTTACATATTTTTTGAGCTTAGTGACAATAACTTTGAAGCCTTACAAACCAAAATTAATCTATTTTGTTCTATCTCTGGTGCTCGTATTTTCCAATCTAAATATATTTGTCTTGGGTGGGTTGAGCAACCTCCTGATTGGTTCACTCAGTATAACTTCTAATGGGGCTGACCTCATAAAATTGTTAAGTATTTAGGCATCCCCCTTTTTGTTGAGCCTTCCCTCAAAGACGTGGTCCTAGATTAAGGATAAAATTAATAAGAAGTTGAATAAATGGCATAATAGATCTTTATCTTTGGCTAGAAGAATACAAGTCTATCAGAAGATGTTGTTTTCTTACAGCATATATTACTCCTCTGTGTGGATGTTTAGTAGTTACCAAATTTTGGAAATCCAAAAGGCCATTAGGAATTTTCTCTGGTCTCATGGTAAAGGCAATAGAAAAATGCATGCAGTCAAATGGGACTGGTGTCATACTGATAAACTCCTTCAGGGGCTGGGGCTTAAAGACCTTAAAACTCAAGGTAGCATTCTATGTATGGGAACAATCCATGGAAAGTGTTGGTTAGGCATAATATTGAAAGAGGCTTTCCAAAAAAAGCTAAAATTTGGAGAAACCCCCCTTTTTGTGATTTAATTGTTGGAAATTTCCCGGTCAATGTTCAAGGCTTTGCTGTTTTCAGATCCATATGGAGAGCCTAGGACCATGTCAGGAATTTTGTCACCAACAAGAATTTCCATGATGATAAGCATCTATATGGTGAAAGATCCATTTGGTGGAACTTGCACCTGGCTAGTAAACCCCTAGCCCTCTTCCAAGGATGTTCTGCTAGGCTGTGGTCTAAAATGGGGATTTCCCAGCTTGCTGATCTTTTTGAAAATAATAAAATCATCAATTGGGATGAGCTTAAGAATAGATTCAATATTTCAAATTCCCAAAAGAAGACTTATAACATGGTTGTCAAGGCTACCAAGGATCTACCTACTGACTGTCATGTGGACTCTCATAGATACTTAAAATGCAAATGGCCAAATGGGGTCATTATGGCTAATCTCAAAGCTAAGAATATCTATAAAATCATTGATCATAATGGAAATATTATTACTCGTATCAATACTGTCTGGTATTCCTCTCTTGATTCTGTGTCTTGGAGGAAGTATTTTGATATTCTTTGGAAAGGTCTTATTGAACCTAAAATCAGATGTTTTAAGTGGCTGGCTTTGCTTGACAGACTCCCTATTAGAAAAGATGGTCACATGAATGATATTTGCAGCCTTTGCAGACTTCCTAAAACTGGTAGACATATTTATTTTTATTGCATCTTTGCTAAAGAGATCTGGAACATGTTTGGCATTTTTTATCCTTTAAATGTGAATAGTCTGGAAATTATTACTAGTTATATTGTTGGGCTTAAAAAGGATGCATATTTATTTTGGTATATGTTGTCTTCTAACATCCTTTGGTAGATTTGGAAGTGCAGGAATGAGGAAAGGTATCAAAGCAACCCTAGAATTCTTACTGAGTTTTTTTGAAAACTCGCATATTTTAAAATCTTTCTTCAGGTCCACAATACTATGATGATGGAGAAAGACAAGATGAGGAGACTCTTGAAGGATGTGCATGCCACCTTCTTCATTTATGAGCTGAAACATGGTTACAAATGGAGGAGGATTTTTTATGACCTCCAAATGTTTGAACGAACCTACAAAAGACTGAACCAAGAAATCAGAAAGAACATTAACTCTGGAGGAAGGATGAGATCTTCATGCTTATGCAAATCCAAGAGAAAAAGAGCATCATTTGGATGGAGGACCCTCTAGGTTGGACTACTTGGGTTGATACCCATTATGATGTTTTACATTAGTTTCTTCATTTCTCTATTTTATGTATATATACTTGATACTCTAAGTTCGTGGTGAGGCTGTGCCTCTTTTTTGATACTCTCAGTTGATACTATTGTATCTTGTTTTTTGACCTACCTATATATAATACAAAAAAAAATTACTCATTTAAATACAATTTTAAAAATAAATAAAAATAAAATATATATTTTATTTATAATTCATAAAGGAAGATTCAAGTCCAAGATATTAATTATTTTAAAAAGACATGTAACATATTACATTTATAAAGATACATTTTCGTATCTAGATTTACTTGGAATGGATTCTAGAGTGGACTTTTAAAATAAGTCCATAGTAACTGTAAAGCATCGACCAAACTGTAAAGTAAAATTTGAATCCATTTTCCCTATGAAAGTATTAACTTAATTTGGCGTTCAATATAGTAGCTCAAATAAATGGTTTATGGATTGATCAGATTCGTTCCAATTGTATGAATTATTTAAGCACTTCTATTTGATGGATCTCATTTCATTGCTTGTCAACTAAATTGAAACCTCATTTATGCAAGGAGGGCAGTTCACTTTGATAACTGGTTTAGTGGACAAAACTATCATGAAAGAAAAATTAGAAAAATAAAGTTATCATTTTCATTGGATAAGGAAAAAATATAGGCTTTTTTTTTAATGACATGAATAATAAGGTGCAGAGCAGTTAAGTTTCTGTTAAAATATTGGTAGGAATGTTTGAAATAATAGTGGCCAAGTACTTGCCTTTAATTTTGTAATTAATTATAATTATAATTTATCATTAAAAAAATTTGAAAAAATAATAATAATCATAATTTAGTTTGTATATGTTGAATACATAATAATGAAATATATATGATATACAATATTAAGATTTTATAATAGTTATATTTATATAATAATATTATTCATAAGTGTAATATGTAATATATTAAATAATTTATAATAAAATTAGCATTTTAGTATCATTTAGTTTTAAAAAAATTATTATATACTTGTTAGAGGAATTTTATTTTATTTTATTTTTAAATTAATAAAAAAATCATAATTTTATTCAAAATTTTATTTCAATAGTTGTAGAAATGAAAAATATAATTATCAAATATAAATTTGTAAAATTTTATAATCTATAATAAATATATATATATATATATATATATATATATATATATATATATATATATATATATATATATATATATATATATATATATATATATATATATATATATATATATATATATATATATATATATATATATATAATAATTTATATTAAAATAAATATTTATTATTAAAATTTCTATTTTAATATTAATTGTTTGGTGGAGCCAGGTAGGGTAGATTTATTTTTTTTAGAAATAATTTATTATTATTAAATAAAATATTTATTTACTATGTTTAATTTAAATTATAATATTTTGCAAGGGAAATATATCACACATTTGATTACCTAAATATTTATTAATGCATAATTAACACATAATAAATTTTCAAATATTTTAAAAATATATAAATGAGAATAAATATATATTATATTATATCATATATTTTAATTATCTATTAATTTTTATTTTTATTTTAAGCCAAAGTGGACAAGCCACCATATTTATATTAATAAAAGCTGATTCAAGGACTCCTTCGTGGAAGAATCAGTAAGAAACCCCAGAATCATAGTCATATACATGCAATGAAGATAAAAACATATTTACAATAGGTTTTCCTTTTGAAAACTGCAAATCCATACGAGTTGCTACAATAGCTCAAAAACCCATTACGAGGGTAGATACAAAATAGAAATGAGCTACTAGCAAAAAACCCCATAGACCTAAGAAAAACACTTTCATCACATCCCAATACAATTCCCATCAAAAAGCACAAGTCTATTGCTCATCCATGGGGGAGGATGAGTGGTGCACAAAATCCTAGGCATGCTCCCAACTAGCTAGCAGAGCCAAAGCAGGCACTGCATCCCAACCATCACATGAAAATTGAATAGCAGGTGGAGTTGTGGAAGATTGAACAGGAGAGAGTGGAACATTTAGGTCTATTAATTAGACCTAACTAGACAGGTATTAAATTTTTATATTTTTATTTTTATATAGTTAAACTGTTTAAACATATTTATAGTTTTAATAAATATATGATTAAAGTGTCATTTCCTAATAAATTTATTAAATATAAATAAAGGAACTTTTATTTTGTAGATATATATATATATATATATATATATATATATATATATATATATATATATATATATATATATATATATATATATATATATATATATATATATATATATAATGGATTAATTCCCTGTAAAATTGTGAAAAACTATATAAAATATATAATATTACAATATACCATAAAGTATAATAATGTAACTTTATTAATCATATTTAAATTTAAAGTATATTAATAAAATTAAGATTAAGAAATAATAAAAATAAAAATAAAATTAGTATCAAAATTAATTATAATTTATAAGTTATAATTGTTGAAATAATTATAATTAAAAATAAAGAATTCCTTGTTACAACTATATTAAAATGGATCATTATAATTATGTAATTTAATCAGTAATTAAAATACATTTAATTATAATTAAAATTATGGTTAAAAAGAACACATAATATTTTTAACATTAGGTTTCTATTCTTAAAATTTCAACTATCATTAATGCTATCAATATGATTCTACATTACAATTTCTTAATTATTAATTATAAATTATAGTGACACTTGTTATAATGGTGACACTTGTTATAAGTGACAAATGCACTTCTTATTTAGGTAATACATTAATATATTTTTAAATATTTATATGGTTATGATTTTTAAGATTGGAATTGATATAATATAGATGGCTAAGAAAGTACTCTTCTATTAAAAGTTAAAGTTGTCATATTTCATTTTGTTTGCACTTAGTGTTATTCGTTTTCAAGTTTTATGTACACACAATCCTTGATCTATTGGTTAAATTATATGATACTCTCATTATTCAACCTTGTTGTGACTCAGATCATGTTCATAAATGCAAGCTCATCTTTGAAGTCACAATCTAAATCCTTTTAATTGTAAAATCATCATCAAATATATAGTTGATTAACCTTGTTAATATTTAGATTGTTCTTACTATAATATCTATCATGTGGGAACATTAAACATGAAAATCTTGTGATCTAAAATTATGGCAAGATAATCTACGAATTGAAAGATTATTCCTTATTTAATCAATTTTTTTAAAGAAAAATAATCAAAATGATTTGTTGAAATTGACAAGTAATTTAAATACATCCTTTTCTCTTGAAAATTTATACAATATTTTTCCATCAATTGATTTACAACTTAAGCATTACTAAAACACATAAAAGATCATTGAAGTAACAATTTCTCTATATTAAACTAAATCAATGCAATTACATCACTATATCTAGAGTAAAATATATGCTATCTTAAGCCAAAGTTGACAAAGAGAAGTGAGCCAAGTTATATTTTAATATTTGACCTATTTCAAGCTTGTAATATTTGTTAGAGAATGGGATGTTGTGTTAGATTCTTTGAACACTGCATTATATTTATATATTAAAAAATTATTTATATGTTTAATTGTGATTTGGTTCATATCACATTAGTGTGTCCTACTTTTTGGTCTAAGTGAATGTTTAAAATCAATATTTTTTTAAATTATTATTACTTATTAAGTGGCATTATTATTTTTAATCGGTAGTATGAGGTATTTAATTAATTGTATAATATATTTTTACATAAGAGAGTTACATTTAGAAGAGTTAAAATGTTGTTTGTCAAGTAAATATGTTGGGAATGAAGACATATAATCAATTGTATGCTCCATTCTTTTACATAAAACAAAGTTCTAGATAAGCCTCCAAGAAACTTAGATATAAAAAATTGTCTCTTGCCAATACTGATCAACCCAACCTCCCCTTATATATACTAGACTAATACATACATCAAAATCTTGAGACAAAACCTCAAAAAACTCAAACACATACAATTGTATCGATGCATTATAATAATAAGACAAAAATCTACAGACTATAGATATCTAAGCTTCGAGTAGGGCATTCCCACAATACTATGTCCCACTTTTTTGCCAACTTTGACACTGAAATGAACATTTTGAAAAAAAGTATTACTTTCAAACACATATTGCTTCACAAAATCATTAAGAATTTGAAGATGATATAAACAAGTAACTTTTAGCATTTTATTTCAAGTTTCTAAATATATATTTTTTAAATGGAATTTATTTGTATCCATTTTTCCTTCTCCTTTGAAAAGTAGTTTGTATGAAAAATCAACATTTTAAAAAAGTGATAGTCACTCAGTTCGACATAACTTTTTTTTGAAAAATGATAATGATGTAATTCTTTCAAGGTTAGATTTGTAACATCAATACCTAGAGGATGTAATTGGTTTCATTCAATTTGGTTCAAAATTTTATAGTTTATTGAGTTCTGAAGTGACATTAGCTGTAATTTTATAGTATAACAATCCACTAATCATTGATTTATATCTGGTTTGATTTGCACTGCGTGAATCATTATTTTTATTCAATTTGCAACCAATCACCATAGGAGAACCAACAAGTTTGGAGTCATCCATTCCAAAATAATTCTACAATTCTTTCTCATACTTAGAATGAGACATGAAAATTTCCTTTTCTGATTGAGTAACTTGTAAAGCAAAAAAGAGTTTCATTTCATCAATCATAGACATCTCAAATTCATTGTGCATCTTATTGGTGAATTCCTTACTCAACTTCTCATTACCACCAAAAATGATATCATCAACAAAGACTTCAACAATCAAGATATTTTCATGATTAACTTTGAAATACAAATTACTATCAACAATATCTTTTTTGAAACCAAGTTTAAGAAGATACTTATCCAATCTTGTGTACTAGACTCTAGGGGCTTGTTTCAATCCATAAAATACTTTATTCATTTTGAAGACCATGTATTTATGATTAGACAAAGATGTTAGGAATGGGAACACTAAGAGGGGGGGGTGAATCAGTGTTCACTGTATTTTATCTTTTTACTTTATTCTTTAAACTGAACTAGAATATTAAATACTGAAATGAACATCAACATAAACATGAAACATGAAATCAACATATAACACAAATATGGTTATGGGGAAACCCAAATAGGTAAAAACCTCGGTGGGAATTGACAACCACTAATAATCTATACTAGTGTTTTATGATCCTTGCTAGAAGATCCTTAACCCTGTTAGGAGTTGCTTTACAATGTATTTAGTACAGTGACCTTGTCAAGGGTCAGACCCTATTAGGAGTCTTTTACAATAACCCCGTTAGGGGTGTGGACACACTATTTTAGAGCTCACTTCTCAAATGGTGAAGGCTACAACCTTCTAATCTTAGATACACACTATATTTGCTGGATGAACTGGCACTGTGACACTACTTGTCTGATCAGTTCCTTTTATGCGTTGATTCTTTGACCTCTTGAAAAGATTTAATACATCACAACAACTCTTCACATACTTATGCTCTATTTACTTCAACTTCCTATTAACTTCCATACTTAATTACAATGACGCATCTAATATTTATATGCACATAATAAATAATTAACTAGGTCAGCCCTTTAACCGATTACATACAATGCTTCCAATTGAATTGGCTCAAGCATGTTTAAAAACAAACATAATTACATGTCAGAAACCTAATTAAAATAGGTGCATAGCCTTTACAATAGAATAATATAACTATAAACCAAAATACCAATAGTTGGCTGCTTGCTCTGTTCTTCTCTAGCATTCACTACCTATGCAACTTAAACTCTTTGTATCTTCCTCATACTAAATCTTCTGATCATGCGCTCTTAGAATTAGCATGAATATGGTCTTACCAACTTAACTTCCTTGGTGCATACCATAATTCTATCATATGCACATGCATTGATTCTCTAACCTTCAGGTACTCTGTAGACTATCCAATCTTCAATACTTAGCCAATTTCTGATCTTCTCAACAAGTGTGTTGACTCCAAAACACTATATGACTTTGTTGCCATAATGAAAACAATATATTAAGTCATATACACTAGTATAGTCAACTTTCCAATAATCTCCCCCTTTGTCATTGATGGCAACAAAGGAATATGGAAAAGTCGCTTACTGTCCCTTAATACAAAAAACACTTAATCATACTCTATCTTATATCTCCTTTATATCTTCTTACTATTCATTTCCTTTATATAGCTATAGCTCCATATTATATACATACTCCCCCTTTGACATTAATGAAAAAGGTGTTACAAAACTAAATCTTTCCAAGTACTTATAGTGAAAGTACATCCGAGTATGCAATCTGTAAATTTTGGAACTCTTGCTTCCAAAATGCAATCAATGCGTTGATTGTTTGGAGATGGGCACATAAGGCATATTGTAGTTTCTCCATCTTCTCCAAATCTGAACTAGGACCTTGATCATATGTCACCATGGGGGAATTGATCTCCTTGATATTCTGATTCAACACATCTAGGGAGGGTGTAAGAGCATTTCTAAGTTGAGTCTTCCTAGCCCTTATCTTTGACATCTCCTTTTTTGCCTTCTCAATTTTGTCAATTTGTCCCTGGTATACATTGTTACACATGTTTATATCAGTAGAGGGATCTTCTACTGACTTCCTCACTTTTTTAATCATATCCTCTGATTCTTGAATCTTCTTGAAGTGATCAGCTATCAACTTGTCTTGATTCATACAATCAGCAATGATTTTCCTTCCTTTTCTTGCAAACCCTTTCAAAGTTTCTTGTCCAACTTTGAGTGAACTAAGGTCTAGTGAGAAGTTACTGACCAACTCATGTAGTCTTTTCTTTATATATTTCTCCTCTATAATTAATGATGCCGATTCTTCCAATTTAGAGAAGTTACTCTTAACTATGAAAGAATTGCACTTAAATCATCAACAGAGTTTACCTTGGACACTTTCAAATCTGTTGGTAACAAGCTCTTCAATATTTTTATAGATTCTAAAAAGAGGGGATTCCTCATAACCGGTTTCTCCTTGGCCTTATCCATAGCTAAGACACTAATTTTGATCAGGTCTTCTTCTCCCCATGAATCCAAACTAGTTGTGTCAGGAGTCAAACTTGACAACAATGCTGCTAAGGGTATTGGACTGATGGGAGTGATATCCATTACTTCTTGTTTTACTTTGATTAGCATCTCAATAGATGTCTTATCCATTAGCTCATTTCCTTTTACCTCTTCTTCTCATTTCTCATGTTCTATCTTTTCTTTCTCTTTTTCTATCTCCTTTTCTTCTTTTTTATTTGGTATATCCTCAATCAATACTTCTTCTTATTGATTGGGAGGAGTGTTACCACATAGATTATCAACATCTTGAGTGCTTGGAAAACCTTCTTCAAACTTATTTAGATCAATATCTAAGGCCACCATCACAATTTCAACATTGTCAATGAAAATTGTTTCATCCTTGTGTGCTTCTGCCATAGGCACATACTTCTCTACCTTTGTAGGTGCATCAACTACATGCGTTGAATCATGTGGACCTATAGATGGCACATTTATGGTCTCTGACTCTTTTTCAACCTTTGTGGGTACTTGAGCTGTGGGTGCAGTAGCTAGATACATGTGCCTATTCATGAAGACCTTCTCAAAGGCTTTCTTAGTTTCCTTTCCAACTAACTCAAAGTTTTTGTCCATTATGTGTAAGGTTCTTGTTTTTGTTCTAAGGTGTGGCTTCACTAGATCTAACAACTTTTTTTTCTCCTCTAGAGTACATACTAGCAAACTCTCATCTAAGATCTTCTCTCTTATTCTCAGATCTTCCTCCATTGCTTGTCTCTTTAGGAATTCTAATATGTTCCATACATTATCTGGAATCATAGTCTTCAGTTCTAGGACAGTCTTTTTAAACTTCAACATATGTTTGACAATCATTCCATGAATTTATAATTTATCAATTTCACTATACTTCTCATAGAACTTCCCTACTTGATCTATCTTGCCTTCATCAATAATCCTTGAGCTCAACACTTTGAGACTAGGTTTGAAACTTACTTCTGGAGGTGCTTGAGTGTTCTTTATGTTTCTTGTTACTCGCGAGGATGGATGACTGGTGCTAATCTCTTTCTTCCTCTTAGGCATTGCCTTATACTCTAGAGGAGCATTAAGGTCAATGGTTTCCTTGGGCATAGAAGGGGTATCATCTGTTTTACCCTTCGAATCATCAGATTTCTCAATTTTTACTTTCTTCATCTTTGGATAATTAGGTTCTATCTTTATTGCAGTCATGCTCTCTAATTCCAATGCAATCTTCTCTTTTCTTGCCTTGTCTAGGTCTACTTGAGATACTCCATGAATTTTCAAAATCTCTGAAGTAACCTTGGGAACTTTTCTTTTTGTTGCTACATTGTTCAATAAAACATCCACTTCTCTTGATTTATCTTCATAAGTCCCCCATCTAGGTTCATTGGGGTCCTTAGGTGCTGACAACAGAACTTGAGCATAAGCCTCAAGAATAGCCTCTTCAACTTCATATCCCAATGGATGAATCCACTTTATTCTTGGTCCAATAGCCTCCATGCATGTTATATCAGTTTCTACCATGAAACAAATACTATCCTTGTATTTCTCTACAATACTCTTTGGTATTCTATATCTCATCTGCATCTTGATTCTGAATGTTTTTAATTCTAGCTCCATGTAGTCTTCCAATGAACCGCCAGCAGATGCCTTAAAGGATATTTAAGGCATTGTAGGTATATCTTTGTCTAGGTATAGATCTGAAACCTTTCCAAGTATGTGGAAGTACATATAGATTATTAAAGACCCAAACCTGAATATCTTGGTCGTGTCATGTTTGATGGCTCTTATGTTGTCTATTAGCTATGTGTGCAAGATCTCACATAGATTAAACTCTCCATTCTCTCTTACCAACCTTATTGCTACTAGAATGGTGGCCACTGACACACTATTTACCCTGTTGGTGTGCTAGAACATGTATCCCAGTATCATAGACATCAATTTGATGTCCTTCTCCTCTATAGCATCTATTTTCATTCCGTGCCTATCACTTATTAATTTGCAAGCTTTTTCTACAAGTTTTCTGACATCCTTGCTCGGTGGAAGAATGATGCCTATTCTTGAGAGTCCTATGATCTCATGAATTAAATCTCCTATTATCCCAACCGGTACTTCACCTATCCAAAATAGCTCATCATGGATTCTTCTCAATAGGATCTTGATCCAATTGGATTTGTAAAACTCATGTGCCATAGAAAATTCAACAATAGGATGATTATCCAATTGTGCATACTCATCCATGAAAGTTTTTTAAGGTTTCATCATTGTTTCCATGTGCGCTCTTATTCTATTCAAACCTACTAGTTCTTTTTTGTAGTATATGTATGCCATAATATCTTCCACGTGCATAACACCTATGGGAGTGTAGGAGAATGCACCTTCTAGGTCATCTAGTGTGGACTTAAGTGAATGCCTCTTAAACACATATCTCTTCTTCTCAGCCACATCAAATACAATGGGAGTGGCCATAACTTGTATATTTGTTTCCAAATGATCTCAAAGACTTCTAAATCAGCACAATGGATTAGGGCTTCCTCAATCGAT
This sequence comes from Chamaecyparis obtusa, assembly GCA_027943335.1. Classification (NCBI taxonomy): domain Eukaryota; kingdom Viridiplantae; phylum Streptophyta; class Pinopsida; order Cupressales; family Cupressaceae; genus Chamaecyparis; species Chamaecyparis obtusa. The sequence goes on along the minus strand of BSBK01004758.1, from coordinate 83,046 downwards.
CAAATGCATTTCTAATCACTGGTGAATCAATCTGCAATCCTTTATTATCAAATGCTAGGACTCCTCTTCTCTCCAATCACTTTGAATTTGAATGCAATGAGAGATCTAAAAGCTTTTGTGAACTTTAAAGTAAAAGTTTCTCCATTAATGCTTGTTGTGTAAACCAGGCTTTCATTGATAATTTACAACTTTCATTATGTAATCAATTAGCTAGTGTGCTCTTGCACATAGGTTCTTCTAATCTCCAAAAGGTTAAGTCCAAAGGTGCATACTTTGAGGGTGAGTATACCAGCCACGTAGGGGTTTAGAGCTAAATTATCTCCCCCTATGACCCCGAGGGCCATTCATCTAGATGTAGAGGGTGCATCCACTATGGATGCATCCAATACATGCTCATCAATATTATCCTTCTTCACTTCTGACCAAATCATGATCACACCTTCTAAAGCTTTCAAAAACTTGATTTCTCCTTCAGTATCCAATATGGCTTCTTCTAGCTTTTTAGAGCTTTCCTGACTTTGCATTCTTGATCTACACAACTTTGAGATGTGTCCAACCTTGTTACATGAGTGAAAAATAATTGAAGGTCTTATATTCCTCGGTGCATTGACATGGGTTATCATTTTACACTATCTAGCTAAGTGACCATTATAGTTACATATCTAACATGTAATATCCTGAGAAGTCCTTACATTTGGTTGATTCTAATTTCTCTAATTATGTCAAGTTTTGTTCTTCTGACTTGTCTTACAATTCATATCTCTATGACCAAATTTATTGCATCAATAACAATAACCATTGAAAGGTCTTACCTTTGTATAGTTCCTTGCTATATGTCCATGCTTGTTACATGCAAACAAGTTCAGTCTACTGGTTTGCGCTCATCCTTAGGTGGTTCAACTTTATCTTTAGTTTGATCTTTTGCCTTCTTAGTATTAGTAGAGTCTTTTGGTGCATTCATCTTTGCTCACATGTTATCAATCTGGTTTTGTGCTTCATTGTATCCAATATAGCTAGTATCTCCTTTAAGTCTTCTTGCATATAACTTAGATTCTATCAAATCAGAACTGGTGTGTAATTTATCAATGTGATTCTTTGCCTCTTTCAATTCAGATTCCAAGATTTCTTTGTTGTTCCTTAGTTCCAAAATTTTGATGTTTTCTTGCCTCAATTCTTCATTTAGTTGAAGGTTCTCTTTTATCAGTTCATCATAAACATCTTGATTGTTGGTTAGCTTATCATCCAATTCTTCAACTTGATCTTTGAGGGATGAATTTTCTTCATTTATCTTCTTGATCATTATCCCTAATTTACCAATACAACATTCTTTCAAATCTTTTCTTAGCCTTGTGATGACTGCTTGAGCATCACTGACTTTTTCTTTTAGTTCTTCAATTTCTTTTTCAGATTTGTCCAAGTCTTCAAGAGTAGCTTAAAGATTTCTTTTCAGATGTTTCATTCCTGCTTTGTCCATGAATGGGAACACTAAGAGAGGGGGGGGGGGGGGGTGGGTGAATCATTGTTCACTATATTTTATCTTTTTACTTTTTTCTATAAACTGAACTAGAATACTTAAATACTGAAATGAACATCAACATAAACATGAAACATGAAATCAACACATAACACCAATATGGTTATGGGGAAACCCAAATAGGTAAAAACCCTGGTGGGAATTGACACCCACTAATAATCTATACTAGTGTTTTATGATCCTTGCTAGAAGATCCTTAACCCTGTTAGGAGTTGCTTTACAATGTATTTAGTACAGTGACCTTGTCAAGGGTCAGACCCTGTTAGGAGTATTTTACAATAACCTTGTTACAGGTGTGGACACACTGTCCTAGAGCTCACTTCTCAAATGGTGAAGGCTACAACCTTATGATCTTAGATACACACTATATCTACTAGATGAACTGGCACTGTGACACTTCTTGTTTGATCAGTTTCTTTGATGCATTGATGCTTTGACCTATTTCAAAGCTTTAATACATCACAAAAACTCTTCTCATACTGATCCTCTACTTACTTCAAATTCCTATTAACTTCCATACTTAATTACAATGCCGCATATAATATTTATATGCACATACAAAACAATTAACTAGGTTAGCCCTTTAACCAATTACATACAATGCTTCCAATTGAATTGGCTCAAGTATGTTTAAAAACAAACATAATTACATGTTGGAAACCTAATTACAATAGGTGCATAGACTTTACAATGTAATAATATAACTGCAAACCAAAATACCATCATTTGGTTGCTTGCTCTGTTCTTCTCTGGCATTCATTTTATGTGCAACTTAAACTCTTTGTATCTTCCTCATACTGAATCTTCTTATCATCCGCTCTTAGAATTAGCATTAATATGGTCTTACCAACTTAACTCCTATGGCACATACCATAATTCTATTGTATGCACATGCGTTGCTACTCTAAACTTCAGGTACTCTATAGATTGTCCAGTCTTCAATACTTAGCCAATTTCTGATCTTCTCAACAAGTGCACTGACTAAAAAACACTATATGACTTTGTTTCCATAATGAAAACACTATATTAAGTCATATACACTAGTATAGTCAACTTTCCAACAAAAGGAAATCCATCAAGCTTCTCAATGTAAACTTCATCTTCCAACTTACCATTCAAGAATGCATACATAACATCCATTTGATATACTTTGAAATTTTTGTAAGAAACGTATGCAATACATAATCTAACGGCTTCAATTCTAGTAATAGGAGAAAAAATATCCTCAAAATATATACCTCCCATTTATCATTATCCTTTGCAAATAAATCTAGCTTTGTTCCTTATAACTTCACCTTTTTCATTCATCTTGTTTTTGAACACCCATTTAGTACCAATCACATTCTTGTTCAAAGGTCTGGGAATAAGAATCCATGTCTATTTTTCTCAATCTAATCTAACTCTTCTTCTATAGCTTTCACCTATGATTCATCATTACATGTTCATCTATATTCTTAGGCTCAATATTTGAAATCAAACAAATCTCTTATCTATTCTGTGTTAACCTTCTTCTAGTCAAAACACCTTTGTTTCAGTCACCTATTATCTAATTCTTAGAATGATTCATTCTTACATACCTCAAAATATTAGGATTCACATGAGTACCTAGTTCTTGATCTTCTGTATCACTCACCGGTTCATCCTCATCGTCATTAATTCTAGGAACAATTTTTAATTGGTTATGTGATGGAATTTGTGTTACTTTATTTATACTGATATCCTCATCACCTGAATCCTACTCACAAGATTTGGCTTGTCTCTAATTACTTTCATCAACTCTAACATTATCAATTTTAATAATATTTCTCAATCTCTTGTTATAATATGTGTATGCTTCACTTTTAGTAGACTAACCAAGAAAGATATCTTCATAACTCCTATGATCAAATTTACCTATGTCTTCATCTCTCTTGATATAACATTTTCTTCCAAAAATTTTTAATTATTTTACAGCATGAGTATTACCATACCAAAGCTCATAAGGGGTCTTACCATTTCCATGCTTGATTTTTACCTGATTCAATGTGTATACACCAGTCCTAACTATCTCTCTCCAATAAATATGTATAATATTCTCTTTAATCATCATAGTCCTAGAAATGTCTAGGATAGTTTGGTTCTTTAACTCTGAAATACCATTCTTTTGTGGAGTCCTTAGAGAAGATGTTTTCCTTCTTATCCCTGATACTCCTAAGATTTAATTTTATTGTCATTAGCTATGAGGAAGTTATTATATTTATCAAAGTCATTTAGTAAGGAAGAAAAGATGAGTTGGTAAGGCAAAGAAAGCATTTAGTAAAAGGAATAAGTAAATAGGGAATTTTGGTAAAGAGAAAGCAAGTATAGGCACCAAGCGAGGAAGAATCGAGCACTGAGAATGAAGTTTTACCAAGCACCTAATCAAGAAGAGAGCTCAGTTAATGAGTTAAAGAAAATGTGTTACTGAGTAGAACATGCCGACACCAGAAGAATTCTAAGTACATTGAACATGGACACCAATTAGAAAATAGTTCACCAATCTCAAGGAGATCGTATAATAGAAAATTGTAGATTGAAATCTAATGATTACATGTGATTAAAAGATTTTATTAGCCAATGAAAATTAAGGATGAAATATGCATTGGAAGTGTACCCAATGCTAGCACCTCTTGAAGATGAATATTCTAGAACATCTAGCACTTCTTCAAAATTGTATATAAGATGATCATATATGAAGATCACTAAGGTGGCATATGCATCTATGAAGACCAATTGGAGATTGCATGTATGAAGTAGATCAGAGAAGAAGGTGAATGAATAGTGAAGCTATCGAATAAAAAAGTATTAAGGAACAGTCAAAGATTCAAAGCTACCGATTATTGAATTGATAGTGTAATGGATACATAGTTTGAGGTAATGAATTGATGAGCACATAGAGTCATAATAGAATTTTTTGATGCATGTTTGATACACATTTTTTTATTAATGATTAAGAATTAATCATAATTATACAAGTCTATCAACCGAGTATATCCTAACAGATCTTAATTTTAAATCCTTTATCCAGGTACAATTTTTAGATTAAAGTTGTAAAATCTCTTAACAAAGTAGACTTAGAAATCTTTAGAACTTTTAACTGGGTTAATACATTTAATAAGGTAAGCTATCAAAAATAGCTAAGCATTGAAGCTCTAGCCAAGTGAATTTATTCTATAGTCATGAAGTATTGTGGGTGTCATCCTCACCATGATTTTTATCCTCTAACAAGGATTTATGCAATACCAGGTGTTATATGTTGATTATCATATCTTTTATTTATTTCATGTGATGCGTGCAAATGTAAAGGAATCATTAAATGAATGTCAAGATAAGTTTAAAAGATTTTTAGAGTACTTATTCACTCCTCCCCTCTCAATACTTACCTTTCCACACCTAAATCCAACAATTGGTATCAAAGCTTAATCTCTTATTAATGAGTTTAGTCACTTAAGAGGAAATATCTAGAAAGATGGAAAGATACAAGTACAAAAGAATAATTGACAATATGGAAATAGAACTGAAGATGGCCAATGATAAAATTGAAGAATTGAGTAGCAAACTGAAGCATTCAATCAACAAAAGGAAAGAGCTTGCACTATAGTTGAAAGATACTCAAGATCAAGTTGAGGAACTTGAAGAACAATCTAAGGGAAGCATGCATGATGAATCTAATGCTATTATATCATAATGATTTGAAAATAATAAGAATCTAGTTGATTAGGTCAAAACACTAAAAAGAGAACAAGAAGCACAGTTGGTAAGGATGTGTGAGATCATGGAACAAAAGAGAAAAGCTAACGATGACAAAAGAACTATTGAAGAAGAAAGAAGATAGATGAATACAAGACTAGATGAGAAAGACGGGGAAATCACGAGGTTGACACAAACTCACTAAATCTTGACAGATCAACTTGATATCAAAAATTAGGATGTTACTAGGAAACTCGGTGAAATTATAGAATTGAGATCTAAGAATGAACACTTGAAGAATGATCTAAAAGCTGAGAAAGATGCTAATTGTTACCAATAGATTTTGTTCAAACTTTGTAGGCTCTATTTTCCCAAAATCACCCCATAATTTTTCAAGGTGTTGTTCATTTAAAAGTTTTAACCTTTTGCAGATACACCCTGTTGGTTGAACTTGAACCTTGAACTTTCCAAGTTCAAGATTCAATGTTCAATAACATCCTTTGGTATGATTTTCCCTATATTTACAAGCTTAGTGGCATTTCATCTTCGCAGTGCACACTTCCCCAATGAACTGTGAACCTTTAACTCTCCTACTTCAAGATTCAAAGTTCAACTGATATTCCCCCTTTGCAAAGCACTCTTTTTGTTTTCTTCTTTGCTATTTTCATTTTGCTCTATTTTATAATTATGCCAAAGGATAGTCTCTCCATCATCTCATTGAACTTGAACTATGATTCGTAGTAGTTTAGGGTTCAAGGTTCGATATGCGCTCATAAATTATGAAGAAGCAAAGTGGTGATTTGAAATGGATGACAACTGGAAATTGATTATGACTCCTACACATGTCAGGGATGTCATAATTAATCAAAATAACACTTAAGTGTCATTTCAATCATGGAAAGTACATAAATTAATGTTGAAAGTGGTACGAGTTATCAAATAATCATTAATTGAACCTTCTGCGACACTAATCTACAATTATTGGAAATCTCTCAGGATTTTGTAACTATTTTTAGATAAATTCTCAAGTTCAGACTATTTTATTCATAATGCTAAAAACATCTCATGTAGTCATCGCAAAAGAAGGTATCCTCTCCTCATCTCAGTGCTTAGTTCATTGCATAAAAACTAGGTGAGTCTCTCTGCTAGCCTCCATTGTTCCAGTTAAAGCTCTTTCATTTGTCAAGGTTGTTTTCCTTTCAAGTTGCTGCATTCCCCATTGTTTTTCTTTCCTTGAGATCCTAAAATGAAGAACCCAGCTCTGAATTTTGGAAATACCTCTCCTTTAATCTACTCCTTGTCCGATTGTGAAGACACCCTGATTAAAATAGGACCTTTAGAGGACATTATAACCTGAATCAAAGAGCCCAATCCAGGTTCTATGTTAGAAAAGGTCATCCTAAGTGGTTTAGCTGATGCAGCTACTTTTCCCATAGTAGCCCCATGTCGGGAACTGATTCTTGAATGTGCTAGCAGGTATAATTTTGAGGAAAAATCTATCAAGAAAGTTGATGGGAGTCCACTGGTTTTTATAAGTAGAGATGTTGTCTTGAAGTCATTAGGGATTCTAGAAAAAGACCCATATGAAGGATGGAATATCCCCTCATCTTAGTCAGTTTTTGCCACCAAGAGAAAGGTATACCGAAATGAAATAGCTCAGTACTGGTTACTCAAAGCTCAAAAAGGAGGTTCCCGGCTCCCAAAGCTACTCACTGTAGATCATTTTAAGCCTAAAGTAGCTGACCTAGTCATAATGTTGAATCGAATCAAAGGGAACCAGCATGCATACTATTGGCATGACTGGATGTACTTCTATATCTAGGTCACTCTCAATGGGGAAAAATATATAGACTGGGTAGAGACTATTGCCGATGAGCTCAATCATCAGCTAGTAACTTTTTTAGATGGCGGTAACTTCAATATGTCCTCTTACTTATTTTACATTTTGGCTTGCACCAAAGAGTGGAAAGGCCTATTTCATGAGAAACCTCACCCAAACATGAAAATTTATGATTACTACCCTCACTTGCAAAAGGAGTTCCATGTTGATAGTTTCCTAAAGGTTAATGGAGTTTTCTTTGGAAGGTCGGTACATGAACTTCAAGGAAATATTGAACAAAGGATGTTAGAAGAGGTGAAGGCTTTCATCAACAGTTACGGGAGTTTCTTTATCCAATTTAGGAGATTCATGTATTTGAGAGTGGGCGGTTTTGAAGGAGAGCCATTCAAACTACCAAGATATGCTTTTGATAGTTTAATCATTGTAGAGGTAGCTCACCAGCTGGCATATGTGCACAAAGGGGTTAAGGAAAGGAAGGGAAGAGAAAAATCTAGTTTCTTGGTTGAATTAGGTTATTACACTTGCAAAACATCTTCAGATGACCTAAATCTGGAACATGAGTTAAGGAAATTGAATCTGAAGACATTTGCACTTACAAAGGATTCTGATAGGAGGGGATATGCAGCTCAACATTTCAACTTGCCATCTAAATTTCAACACATTCCTCAAATAGAAGATTATTGGGAGGGTTGTGCAAATGATTTTGAAGTAAGAAGAACCTGGTCTAGGTTTACCCTAGGAAAAATTATCTCTAAACATTCAAGTTGACATCACTAAAATAGATGAAGATGATGGTACATACATGATTGATGAGTAGTATGAAACTAGAATTAGGGGTACACCACTCCCTGAAATAGATTGGGAAATTGAAGAGAGAGAGAGCCTAATAGTTAAGACTCTCAATGTGATTAAGAGGACTAAGAAATGGGTTAATAGTAAGAAACCCCCTATTTTGAGAAGACATAATCCTAGAAGAGCTGCACAAGCTGAAAATATTGTTAAACCCATTGCCACTACTGATAAAACTATTTCCCTTGTAGGTACTAAAAATAAGAGGAAGTCTTCAACTGACTCGGTGAAACAAGAATCTCCTAGTTCTTCTCTAGTGAAAAGGAACTTGAGAAGGAGAGTTGTTAAAGAAAGTACCAAACTAGTTAAGGAAGAGGAGGTCATAGATCTTGACCTTATGGATACTCAAATGACTGAACAAATTGGCTCAAAAAATATAGAAGAAAATGCAATGACCCCAAAGAGCACTTAGCTAAATTTAGGAGAACCTTCAGTAACTGTAGGAGGTGATTCTCTACAGACTCCATCCCCTACCCTTAGCTGGTTAGGAACTTCTATTGCTAGCAAGAAAAGGAATGTCTTACCGATAACTCTCTCGGTAGAAGACATGGTTAGTAAATGCTTAGGGGCTACAGTGAAGCCTAAGAGGGTTAGGATGGAATCAATGATTGATGTTGATGAGAAAACTAGAAGGTGGGTAGCAGAAAGGGTAATGCCTAAGTCTGATAAAGAGGTTTCTGAAGCTTCAGTTGAAGACTTCACCATTGAGAAGATAGACTTAGGAGTAGCAAGTAGAGCGGTAGATGCGAAGCACCTGGAATCTTCTACATGGAAGATATTACACAGAACCTTCAAGAGTGAGAAAGATAAGAAAAAACTAAAGGCAACTATTCATCAGTTGGTAGAGTTCATTCAAGCAGTACAAGAGCCCAACCCACTCCCATTAGCCCAGGTTCCTCATACCTTTGACCCTCGATAACCTGAGGTCTGTAAAACATTGGAACAGATTTAAAGGAACAAAATGATGGTGGAGGTTTTTAACAAATGGGTTATGAGCATGGTCAAGTGTGGAGGTGATTACATCACCTAGTTGATTGAGACTCACAGAGTTGTAACAAAAGTCCTCTGAGCTGCTAGCCAAACTGACAGAATGGAGGAAGGAAAAGAAGAAGTGGAGAGGAATAGTTGATTAGCTAATGGAAATTGATAATTATGGGGTGCCCAAATTCCTTCTGGAGAAACAAGTCCATGGCCTGAATGAAGAAGTCCTGTATGTTTCTGTGAAAAGCATTGAGTGGAGAAATTCAATTATCAAAGATGGATGCGATGGGGCAACCTGTCTGCTCAATGATCTCAAAAGTTTGATTGACACCATGCAAAAAGATGTGAAATGCTTGAATATTGCTTTGATAGATGAAGAAACTCAGGATGTGAAGAGTGCAAAGAAGATGACTCAGGAATTGGAAACAGGGATAATGGCTATCAGAGATAGCAAGGAGCTCACAATGGAATATTTTACTTCCATAGCCAACACTGAGGCTATGTTGGTTGTTTGTGTACACCATTTGGAATTCCATAAGTTGAAGCTGAACCAAATCTGCAAGGATAGGAAGGTTCTTGGACAAAGAATTTCCCTCATTAGTCTACCCTATCATGCAACCGTTATCAATGCATCATTGTCTCATGAGGAGTGGAAGTAGGCACATGCACCCGGGGTGCCACAGAACTAAATTTCAAGAATCCAGCTCAACTAATATCAGTGGACTTTCTCCACACTTTTTGGGTCATTGCTGTCCGGTTTAAAGTTTACCATTTTTAGTACTATTTGGTTAGCTTAATGAGTTATTTTTCAAAACTCGGGGAGTTTCAAAACATTATTATTTTTTATAAATGTAATTAATGGCTATATAGAGCTAGGAGAAAACTATCGAAGGGGAGGTTAGTTAGTTATTTTACACTTAAGTAAAGTAGTTGAAGTTTTATTTTCCGTCAGAACTTGAATTAAGTCTTTCCTTATCAGTGAATGAAAGAAACTTATTGCCATAGATCTATTGGTTTATATCTTTGAGTGGGCCTATGTTGGGGTATTCTGAATTGAATGGAATTTCTTGATTGAATGTCTATAGTTTCCTTTGAATTTGAATTTATGTTGTGTTGAATTGATATATTGTTTATTTGCTGAAGTCTATGAGCTTCAAGTTTATTAGTTATCATTGCACAGTAATTATATCATGTTGATGAAATTTACTGTTTCAGCCTTACCAACTTTCTGGTCAAAAGTTTGACATTTGAAGCAAATGCATTATTCTTTGGCATAAAATATTCATTGAAAATATTTATGGGAGCTGTACCACAATTCAGAGGATTAAACACCTAGGTTTAATCCATTTGTTAGTAAAGTTTAAATCTTTCATAATGGGCAATAGAGCATAAGAAATAATTTTGAAAGAGACAAATTCATTTACTAACAATTTTTGGTGACTCTACTAGGGAAGGAATTAGTAAACCGGTGCCTTTACTTGGTTTAATGTGTAATTATGGTATTACCCGCTAATAGAATACCTGGTCCAATTGAACTTCCCCTAGTCTTGCAACCTGGTCTAGACTTTCATGACACTCAGGAGGACATTATTGCAGACTTAAACAACTTGGCCTGGAAAGTAAAAATAAGTAATGAACAATATCAGCAAGTTCAGTTGGTGTTAGAAGAAGAGGAAGAAATTGGTGAATGATTGAGAGGTCTTCCTGTAGCTTGAGAAGCCACAATAGTTGATAGAGAAATTCAGAGACCATAGAACTACCACGCTAGAGTCCAGACCTTACACCAGGTCTCAACAAGAGGTGGGTATTTTTGATAGTATTTTTGGAGAATTGAGAAATCTTGAAACCACAAGAGTTCACCCCTCCAAGAAAAAGTCTCATAGTAGACCCTCTTCTCCTCCTAAAGAATCTTTCCACTCATCTCACAAGACCTACGATTGGAAAGCCTTAACCTTATTAGGTATTCAAGCCCCTCCTCTATTGACTATTTTTCCAACAGTCATTATGGCTCAACCTTGGGGTAATGTAGTAGGTCTGCTAGCTTTGCCAACTTGTCATACTCTTCCTAAGGGAGCCAAAGATGTTCTTCCAAGGTTTTCTGGTGATGGTAAGGTAGCTGTAGAAGAACATTACAATTCCTTTAATGTAGCCACTGGCATTTTAGGTTTGCAAGAAGAAGATGTAGCAGTCTGACTTTTTGTTCAAACCCTAACAGAAGGAGCAGCGAAGTGGTTTGGACACCTTCCTGTAGGGTCCATAACCGATTGGAATTCCATGAAAATTGCATTTGAAGACCATTTCAAAAGTGCAGATGATGAGCATTCTATATTAGCTCAATTCATGTAGATGAAAAAGGAGATCCATGAACCCATGAGAGATTATGTGGCTTAGTACAACAAGGTCATTCATAAAATTCCTATAGAAAAAAGGCCTACTCCTGAAAATTAGTAGTGTTTCTTTATAAATTTGATGCCCTCGAATATCAGTTTCCATGAATAGACCAACAGACTTGGCAACTGCTTAGGGCCAAGCTACTGAGTTAGAAGATGATCTAATCACTGTAGGGAAGTGGAGAAAGGATGTCTGAGTACCAAACAATCAAAATACATCATCCTCTGATCCTATGCTGCAAAGATTAGTAAATGATGTGATTACTCTCAAGAGACAACTTCCTAAAAATAATTCTAATCCTCCTCCTTTGTATCGAGATATTCCTAGAGGAATGCTTGAACAAGCTAGGCCTAGTCACAGATCTCCAAATTATCCTCTGACAGATAAGAATCCCCTGGAGGCTCCTCCCAGAAGAGATAATATGTGCACTTTCCACCTTACAGATGATCATGATGGTACTTCCCATCTAGAGATGATCTGATCAATGCAAATGCATGTCTGATAATTGATAGAAGAATTGTCTGATGATGCAGTGAGTCCTTAGTTGCCTGGCAGCTCCAAAAATTATTACTTAGAATACGATTCTGATTCTGAGTGAGGAGGAAGTGTTCTAGCAACTTTAGAGGACCCTGTATGTACTGTGCTGACAAGAAGTTATCACAATTCTCAATTCAATGATACACCATCAACATCACAAAGGTGGGACAAAGGTAAAGACTTATTTCAAAAGTCATCAACTTTTAAAAGCTCTTTTTCTAAAGAAGATGAATCATTAAAGAAAAGTAATCCTAACTCTTTTGATATAGTGGATTTTTGTGAAAGTTCTAAGATTCAAGTTTCTCCTACTAAATATCTTAGAATGAACCCAAAGGAGTTGGAAAGACTTGTCAAACATGTCAAATCAGGCCAAAATCCTATAGATAAAAATGCTAATGAGACTACTAATGTTGCTTTCCCAAAACAACCCTCTGTAGAAACCCAAGCTGCTAAAGATAAAAATGCTCCACAAGACAAGATTCCCCATGTAGGACTAAAGCCAGAGCCATTCTATTTGTCCTTGTTCATCCATAGCTTTAAGCTGAATAATTGTGTTATAGACTCTGGGGCATCTGACAATATTATGCCTACTTTAGTTGCCAAAGCTCAAGATCTTCCCCTCATTGCAACCTTTGGTCAATGCTATGCCCTAGATGCAAAACAAGTCCCCTTAGTAGAACATATCAAGGATTCCCAAGTAGCCCTTGCAGCATACCCCAATAAGAAGATTAAACTGACAATTCTTATAGCTGATATTCTAGCCAGCTATGGCATGTTGCTAAGCAGGAATTTATGTCAAGCTCTTGGAGGAGAGATCAAGCTTGATTGGTCTCAAGCAATCATTCCGGTTGGAGATAAAAGGGTTGTCTTACAACTAGAGGGAAAGTCAAAATACATGGTATTTCCATCTGAAGATCCCAAGTCTCATAAACTCTACCAAGAATTAGAGTTTAGAAATTATATGATCTCATCAACACCAGACATGAGTCAAGAAGTGGCAACAAGTACGTCTGATGGCCTTTGGACTTTGGAATTTGATGGTAGTTGTGCTTCTGTTGGATATGGGGTAAGCATTGTATTGATATCACCTAAAGGAGATTTCTTCCCATGAGCTTTTAAGCTAGAATTTGATAACATGAACAACACTGCAAAATATGAGTCCCTTTTGCTTGGTATTGAAGAAGCGAAAAAGATGGGTATCAAAGTACTCAGAGAAAGAGGAGATGCAGAACTTGTTGTTAGGCAAGTAAGAGGAGTGTATTCAAAAAAAAATGAAAGACTCAAACATTATAGGAATTGTGTTTGGGATGAGATTGAAGAGCTTGAGGCTTTCTCCATTGAAGCTGTTCCCAGAGAACAAAATAGCCGAGCAAATTCTCTAGCAGTTTCTTCTTCCCTGTTATTGCCACATTCAGATTTCAAGCAAAGTGTATATAAAATTGAAATGGTGTATAGACCAAAAGTCCTAGATAATGTTGAGCATTGGCAGGTTTTTCAAGATGATAAACAAATTGATAAATTCTTACAGTTGGCAGAAGTTTTTAGCACTACCTTCTTTGAAGGGTCTTCACCAACCTGTGATGATTTTTCCCTAGATAGTGCAATGGATGAAGGAATCTTTCAATTAAAAGGGAACCACATTCCTAAGGAGCTTGTCTCTCTTTAAAGCTAGTATGATAGGTATGATGCTCTGAAATCTCCAGCTCTGCCACAAGGGGATATAAATCAAGTCGACTATGAGAAGGTAAACATTGGGGAGAATGAAGAGCCTAAATGTGTAAATCTAGGTAAATGTTGTACTCCATATGAGAAGCGAAGATTTGTTAATTTGTTAAAGGAGTATCGGGACACCTTTTCTTGGTCCTATCATGACTTAAAAAATTTTAAGGGAGGAAAGTTCTAGCACCAAATTCCTCTCAAACCAGGTACTTCACCTTTTAGGAAAAAATTAAGAAATTATAATCCAAAGGTTTCTGAAGCAATTTAGAAGGAATTAGAAAAGATACTTCAAGCTCATATCATCTACCCTATTCATCATTCTACCTAGATTGCCATCATAGTTCCTGTCAGGAAGAAAAATGGTGAAATAACGATTTGCATAGATTTCAAGAACTTGAACCATGTAGCTTAAAAGATAACTATGGACTCCCTATTATGGACCATATTCTGCAGACTATGGCAGGTTCAGAGATGATGTCCATGCTGGATGGATTCTCTGGTTATAACCAGATTAAGGTGGTTGATTAGGATCAGCACAAAATAGCTTTTACTACCCCATGGGCTACATATGCTTACAAAAGAATGCCTTTTGGTTTGATAAATGTGGGTGCCACTTTTCAGCGTGCAATGAATTCTTCCTTTAGTCACCTGCTAAATAAGTTAATAGTTATTTATCTTGATGATCTTATAGTATTTTCTAAAAGGTGTAGAAATCATCTAAAAGATTTAAGATCAGTTCTACAGAGATGCAGAGAACATGGTATCTCCTTAAACCCCAAAAAGTCTGTCTTTGTCGTCATGAAAGGAAAGTTGTTAGGACACATTGTGTCAAAAGAAGGGATCAAGATTGATCTAGAAAGAGTTAAAGCAATTCAACAGCTTGGTCTACCTTCTAATAGGACTGGAGTAAAATCTTTCTTTTGGCAAACCAATTTCCTCAGAAGGTTTGTTCAGGATTTTGCTGAGACAACTAAGCATATGGTAAGTCTCATGAGTGAAAAGAATCTTTTTAAATGGAGCACAAAGGTTGTCAAATCATTTGATGACATCAAGAAAGCCATAGTAGAAGCCCCCACACTAATAAATCCTAATTACAAGGACTTCATAATATATTGTTATGCCTCAAAACACACAATGTCTGGGATATTTTTGTAGAAAAATGACAAGGGAGAAGAGGTACCCATTGCCTTCATGAGTGTCCCTTTCAAGAAGCATGAGTTAAACTATCCATTGGTTGAGAAACATACATATGTAGTGGTTAAAGTAGTAAAAGCTTTCAGATTCTATATTCTACACTCCCACTCAGTTGTTTTCATTCCTACTTCTGTTGTCAAATATGTATTAACTCAACAAGAGATTGGGATGAACAATCGAGCAACCTGGATCTCTAGGATTCAAGAGTTTGACCTAGAGATTCATCCTACAAAGTTGGTCAGGGGACAGGGATTGTGTAAACTTATGTCTGAGCAGGATCCTGATAGCAACATACCCACTGTTCTTTTTGTCAGTCTACGTGATTCTTGGTTTTCAAACGTGGCATTCTACCTTACTTATGGAGATTGTCCTCCTCATTTAACTCCCAAGGAAAGAAGGAATCTCAAGCTAAAAGCTGCAAAGTATGTTATTGTTGATGACATACTATATAAAAAGGGTTTAGATGGAGCTTTCTTGAGGTGTGTTGACAAAGAAAAACAAGAAAAATTGCTCAAAAAGTTTCATAATGAGGCATGCGGTGGTCATTTTTCTTCCATGGTAACGGCTTTTAAGATTCTCAGGAATTGTTATTACTGGCCAGGAATGTTTGGTGATGCTTATAAGTGGGTTTTACGTTGTGAGAAATGCAAGATATTCAGTGGAAAGCCACAGTTATCAGCTCTCCCCTTAAGACCAGTGGTCATAGAAGAGCCTTTTGAACAGTGGGGTCTAGATTTCATCAGACCAATCAACCCATCCTCTAGTACTAGACACACCCACATTCTTACTACGATGGACTATTTTACAAAATGGGTGGAGGCGGTCCTAGTTAAGAAGACCACATCTGAAGTTGTATGTGATTTTATTAAAAATTACATCTTGGTTAGGTTTGGAGTTCCCACCAAACTAGTTATAGACAATGCTACCAATTTCTCTTCTCATGAATTAAATTTATTCTACTATGATCATGGTATCTACCTATCCCATGCATCTAACTATTATCCATAGGGAAATGGACAGGCAAAATCAAGTAATAAGAACTTGATTAGAATAATGAGAAAACTGGTATGTGACAATGCTAAGGATTGGCATAAGAAACTGTTTGAAGCTCTTTGGGCTGATCAAACATGTCCAAAAAGAGCAATTGGCATGTCACCCTTTGAATTGGTTTATGGCGTTGAGGCTCAACTTTCATTACCTCTAGAGTTAGCTACTGCGAAGCTGCAAAAAACAACTGAAGATCAGGTTTATCAGGATGCCCTTGAGAAATGAACTTTGTATCTCAATAAAATACAAGAAGAAAGAGAAGAAATGGTAAGTCAAATAGCCTCACATCAAGCCTAGGTCAAGAAAAATTTTGATCAGAAAGCCAGACCGTGGAATTTTATGGAAGGAGATCAAGTGTTGTTATGGCACAAAAGATGAGAACCCAAGGGTACTCATGGAAAGTTTGATTCACTTTGGAAGGGCCCATTTATCATCAGTAAAATACTAGGAGGTAATTCTTTTAAATTGGAAAATTTGGATGGTACTATTTTACACCTGACCTTTAATGGTTAGGACCTCAAGTTGTATAAACTCTGAGCAGGTTTAACCCTGTTCCCTGTACATATCCTTTTTGTTGTGCTATTTTCAGTCTTTCCTTTTTGGCTTGTCCCCTTTCTTTTATGTTTTAAGTTTTTCCTAGTCTATGAAACCAAAGCTAAAGGTTTATCCTTCACCCTCACAAGGTCTCATCCCCTAGTTAGAGCCATTGTTACCAATAGATTTTGTTCAAACTTTGCAGGCTCTATTTTCCCAAAATCACCCCATAATTTTTCAAGGTGTTGTTCATTTAAAAGTTTTAACCTTTTGTAGATACACCCTGTCAGTCAAATTTGAACCTTGAACTTAAAAAGTTCAAGATTCAATATTCAATAACATCCTTTCGTATGATTTTCCCTATATTTGCAAGCTTAATGACATTTCATCTTCATAGCACGCACTTCCCCAATGAACTGTGAACCTTGAACTCTCCTCGTTCAAGATTCAAAGTTCAACTGATATTCCCCCTTTGCAAAGCGCTCTTTTTGTTTTCTTCTTTGCCATTTTCATTTTTCTCTATTTTATAATTCTACCAAAGGATAGTCTCTCTGTCATCTCATTGAGCTTGAACTATGATTCCTAGCAGTTCAGGGTTCAAGGTTTGATATGTGCTCGTAAGTTGTGAACAAAAAAAGTGGTGATTTGACATGGATGATAGCTAGTGATTGATTATGACTCCCGCGCATGTCGGGGATGTCATAATTAATCAAAATAACGCTTAAGTGTCATTTCAATTAGGGAAAGTATAGAAATTAATGCTAAAAGTGGTGCGAGTTATCAAATAATCATTAATTGAAACTTGTACGACATTAATCGGCCATTATTGCAAATCTCCTGGGATTTTGTAACTATTTTTAGATAAATTCTCAAGTTCAGACTATTTTATTCATAACACTCAAAACATCTCATGTAGTCATCACGGAAGAAGGTATCCTCTCCTCATCTCAGTGCTTTGTTCATCGCATAAAAACTAGGTGAGTCTCTTTGCTGGCCTCCATTGTTCCAGTTAAAGCTCTTTCATTTGTCAAGGTTGTTTTCCTTTCAAGTTGCTGCATTCCCCATTGTTTTTATTTCCTTGAGATCCTAAAATGAAGAACACAGCTCTGAATTTTGGAAATACCTCTCCTTTAATCTACTCCTTGTCCGACTGTGAAGACACCCTGATTAAAATAGGAGCTTTAGAGGACATTATAACGTGAATCAAAGAGCCCAGTCTAGGTTCTATGTTAGAAAAGGCCATCCTGAGTGGTTTAGCTGATGCAGCTACTTTTCCCATAGTAGTCCTATGTCAGGAACTGATTGTCAAATGTGCTAGAAGGTATAATTTTGAGGGAAAAAAGTATCAAGAAAGTTGATGGGAGTCTGCTAGTTTTTATAAGTAGAGATGTTGTCTTGAAGTCATTAGGGATTCCAGAAAAAGACCCGTATGAAGGATGGAATATCCCCTCATCTCAGTCAATTTTTGCCACCAAGAGACAGGTATACAAAAATGAAATGGCTCAATACTAGTTACTCAAAGCTCAAAAAGGAGGTTCCCGGCTCCCAAAGCCACTCACTGTAGATCATTTTAAGCCTGAAGTAGTGGACCTAATCATAATGTTGAATCGAATCAAAGGGAACCAACATGCATACTATTGGCATGACTAGATGTACTTCTATATCTAGGTCACTCTCAATGGGGAAAAATATAGACTGGGCAGAGACTATTGCCGATGAGCTCAATCATCAACTAGCAAATTTTTCAGCTGGCGGTAACTTCCATATGTCCTCTTACTTATTTTACATTTTGGCTTGCACCAAAGAGTGGAAAGGCCTGTTTCATGAGCAACCTCTCCCAAACATGAAAATTTATGATTACTACCCTCACCTGCAAAAGGAGTTCCATGTTGATAGTTTCCTAAAGGTTAATGGAGTTTTCTTTGGAAGGTCAGTACATGAACTTCAAGGAAATATCAAACAAAGGATGTCAGAAGAGGCTAAGGCTTTCGTCAACACTTACAGGAGTTTCTTTATCCAATTTAGGAGATTCATGTATTTGAGAGTGGGTGGTTTTGAAGGAGAGCCATTCAAACTACCAAGATATGCTTTTGATAGTTTAATCATTGCAGAGGTAGCTCGCCAGCTGGCATATGTGCACAAAGGGGTTAAGGAAAGGAAGGGAAGAGGAAAATCTAGTTTCCCAGTTGAATTAGGTTATTACACTTGCAAAACATCTTTAGATGCCCTAAATCTGGAACATGATTTAAGGAAATTGAATCTGAAGACATTTGCACTCAGAAAGGATTTTGATAGCAGGGGATATGCAGCTCAACATTTCAGCTTGCCATCTGAATTTCAACACATTCCTCAAATAGAAGATTATTGGGAGGGTTGTGCAGATGATTTTGAAGTGAGAAGAAGAACCTAGTCTAGGTTTACCCTAGGAAAAATTGTGTCTCTAAACATTCAAGTTGACATCACTACAATAGATGAAGATGATAGTACAAATGTGATTGATGAGCAGTACAAAACCAGAGTTAGGGGTACACCACTCCCTGAAATAGATTGGGAAATTGAAGAGAGAGAGAGAGAGAGAGCCTAATAGTTAAGAAACTCAATGTGATTAAGAGGACTGAGAAATGAGTTAATAGTAAGAAACCCCCTTTTTTGAGAAGACATAATCCTAGAAGAGTTGCACAAGCTGAAAATATTGTTAAACCCATTGTCACTCCTGATAAAACTATTTCCCTTGCAGGTACTAAAAATAAGAGGAAGTCTTCAACTGACTCGGTGAAACAAGCATCTCTTGGTTCTTCTCCAGTGAAAAGGAACTTGAGAAGGAGAGTTGTTAAAGAAAGTACCAAACTAGTTAACGAAGAGGAGGTAATAGATCTTGACCTTATGGATACTCAAATGAAAAAACAAATTGGCTCAGAAAATATGGAAGAAAACACAATGACCCCAAAGAGTACTAAGCTAGATTCAAGAGAATCTTTAGTAACTATAGCAGCTGACTCTCTACAGACTCCATCCCCACCCTCAGCTAGTTAGGAACTTCTATTGCTAGCAAGAAAAGGAATGTCTTACCAATAACTATCCCGGTAGAAGACATGATTAGTAAATGCTTAGGGGCTACAGTGAACCCTAAGAGGATTAGGATGGAATCAATGATTGATGTTGATGAGAAAATTGGAAGGTGGGTAGCAGAAAGGGAAATGCCTAAGTTTGATAAACAGGTTTCTGAAGGTTCAGTTGAAGACTTCATCATTGAGAAGATAGACTTAGGAGTAGCAAGCAGAGTGGTAGATGCAAAGCACCTAGAATTTTCTACATAGAAGATATTACACAGAACCTTAAAGGATGAGAAAGACAAGAAAGAACTAAAGGAAACTATTTAGTAGTTGGCAGAGTTCATTCAAGCAGTACAAGAGCCCAGCCCACTCCCATTAGCCCAAGTTCCTCATACCTTTGACCCTCGATCACCTGAGGTTCGTAAAACATTGGACCAGATTCAAAGGAACAAAATGGTGGTGGAGGTTTTTAAAAAATGGGTTACGAGCATGGTCAAGCTTGGAGGTTATTACATCACCCAATTGATTGAGACTCATGGAGTTGTAACAAAAGTCTTCTTAGAGCTGCTAGTTGAATTGATAGAATGGAGGAAGGAAAAGAAGAAGTGGACAGGAATAGTTGATCAACTGATGGAAATTGATAATTATGGGGTGCCTAAATTCCTTCTAGAGAAACCTGTCCATGGCCTGAATGAAGAAGTCTTGTATGTTTCTATGAAAAGCATTGAGTGGAGAAATTCAATTATCAAAGATGGATGCGATGGGGCAACCCATCTACTCAATGATCTCAAAAGTTTGATTGACACCATGCAAAAAGATCTGAAATGTTTGAATATTGCTCTGATAGATGAAGAAACTTAGGATGTGAAGTGAAAAGAAGATGTCTCAAGAACTAGAAATAGGGATAATGGCTATCAGAGATAGTAAGGAGCTCACAATGGAAGATTTTACTTCCATAGTCAACACTGAGGCTATGCTGGTTGTTTGTGTAGACCATTTGGAATCCCATAAGTTGAAGCTGAACCAAATCTACAAGGATAGGAAGGTTTTGGACAAAGAATTTCCCTCATTAGTTTTCCCTATCATGCAACCATTATCAGTGCATCATTGGCTCATGAGGAGTGGAAGTAGGCATGTGCACCCGAGGTGCCACAGAACTAAATTTCAAGCTTCCAGCTCAGCCGATATCAGTGGACTTTCTCCACACTTTTTGGGTTGTTGTTGTCTAGTTTAAAGTTTACCATTTTTAGTACTATCTGGTTAGCTTAATCAGTTATTTTCCAAAACTCAGGGAGTTTCAAAACATTATTATTTTTGATAAATGTAATTAATGGCTAAATAGAGCCAGCAGCAAACTATCGAAGGGGAGGTTAGTTAGTTATTTTACACTTAAGTAAAGTAGTTGAAGTTTTATTTTCCATCAGAACTTGAATTAAGTCTTTCCTTATCAATGAATGAAAGAAACGTATTGCTATAGGTCTGTTGGTTTATATCTTTGAGTGGGCCTCTGTTGGGGTATTCTGAATTGAATGAAATTTCTTGATTGAATGTCTACAATTTCCTTTGAATTTGAATTTATGTTGTGTTGAATTGATATATTATTTATTTGTTGAAGTCTATGAGCTTTATGTTTATTATTTATCATTGCACAGTAATTATATCATGTTGATGAAAGTTACTGTTTCAGCCTTACCAACTTTCTGGGCAAAAGTTTGATATTTACAAAAAATGCATTATTCTTTGGCATAAAATATTCATTGAAAATATTTCTGGGAGCTGTACCACAATTCAAAGGATTAAACACCTAGGTTTAATCCATTTGTTAGTAAAGTTTAAATGTTTCATAATGGGCAATAGAGCATAAGAAATAAATTTGAAAGAGACAAATTCATTTACTAACACTAATGAAATCTTGAAAAGAAATGAAGAAGCATTGAAGATTCTGGATGAACAATTGAGAAATCAAAGGCAACCAAATGACACCTTTGGACTCGGTTTCAATGCAAATTGTACCAATAAACCAACTAAGAAAAAGTTTCTACCCCACCAAAGTATAAGAATCCTATATGTTATCATTGTGGGAAACCAAGACATATAGCTAACATATACAGAAGGGTGGTCCCACAATAGTGTGTCCCACTTTTTTAGACATGCTGATTTTTGCTGAAATAACACATTTTTAATAAAATATGATGATTTAAGCATTGAGAGATTCCATTTGAAAGAATTAATTACAAATGGTTAGCTCAAAGCATCTTAGATTAAAAAATATTGATATAACATCTATACTCCTCATTCATACCTACAATAGAGTCTCCTTCACACCTATTAAAATGTTGACAAAAAATCACTTTAACTTTATGTTTTGGCAGATCAAATGAATCCATTTGAAAAACCTATCTATGTAGTATGATGCTATTCAGAACAAGCTTTCTAATGAATATAATTTTAATGCATATTAAGTTCATTATCACTTTTAAATATTACTTTAACAGGACATAGGTTGTTTAGTCATTCAACAACTTGTCTCTTCAAGACTTTGGGAAAAATAGTAAATTACAAAAACAAATTATGAAAAATATGTAGGAAAAGAGTATTTTTATTACCTTTCTATAAAAAAAAAAAGAAAAAATGAATTTTGATAGACACAGATCAAGTTAGAGCAATCCAAGTGACCTTATGTCTAAATTACAGTTACTGTCACTTTAGAACTTAATACACTAAGAAATATTGACCCAAAATTAATGAAACCAATTGCATCCTTTAGATATTGAAGTTAAAAATATAATCTCAAAATAATTACATCGTTATCATATTTTTAAAAAAAGTTATAGCATGAAACAATTAGACAATCATGGTTATATTCAAAATCCTTGGGTTAGCTCTAGTATTTTCCATAAGCATATATAAGATAAATGATTTTAAATTTTATAAACATCAAATGATGATCATAAATAAGTATGTCTAAACATCTAGTAAGCATATCATCATCCAAATAAGCATAATTGTAAACATATCATTCTAACCATCAAAGTGTAAAATGTCCAAATCAAAGAGTCAAAGTATAATTATCGGAGAGGGTATTATAAGTCGTCTTCCCTTTCTTTCTTTTTGACATTTGAAAAATGAGGCAAAATGCGTTCTGTCTACGATTTTATGTTACAACTATTAGGCATCTAATAGCTATTGGATACCCAATACAGTTTGTACTTTAGTGTTACCTTTGGTCAAGTGTACTAACACCCATGCCTACTAAAAAGTCAACACACTTTTTAGTGCATATTTGGACAAGTGAAAAAGGGAATTTTTTCACATCGTCACTTTTGGCATACCATGATCCTGCACATACCCAAAAGGTATGTACATTACTAGATTCCATGTATCAATTGTATGAAAGTTTCTATTTGCTTCTTTCTTCTCCTTTTCATTCATTTTCTTAATTTATTATTGACTTTTAGATATTTTATTTTTTGTCCACCATGTTTTTGTGGAAGTAGTTCTACATTGCATTTTGTCTGGTGAACTAACATGTTTGTGGTTATGGTTTGAATTGCACAATTTTTATTTGAAATTTAAAGTGCATTTGTACTATTTTTACAAGCATAAGGTACAATATAGTTTGACACAAAGCATTTATCTATCCTACTTGGTAGGCATGCCAATTGCATTATATGAGTTGTCTCCATATCTTAAAATATGCTTATCTCGATTTATTCTTAAAGCAATAGTTAGTCTCATTTAATAATTATGTCTTCTATTTTTGTAGATGATTCACACTTTGGGGGTCCTTAATATCTATTCATATTGCAGGTTAAGCACTCAAATTGAATAACATCTACCATCAAGTTGTTTCTTATATGGGCCATTTTTGTACTTGTATGTTTCCAAAGACGGTGGTGATAAATGGAAGTCCTTGTCAAAAGATGTTTGGACCTAGTGGTTGGTAGTATGTGTAATTTTTTTGTCAATTGTGCAAGAGGTTGATGGTTTAATTTTTTTTTTATATTTTGGTTGGTTTTAGGAGAATAAATATACTAACAAAGTTATTAGATTGAAGGCATAGTATGAGAAGGCCATGGCTAAATACCAAAATGTATATTAACTCAATAGTTGGATTGGCTTAATCTAAATTTTAGATTTGATTTCTTATTAAAAATTTTAGCATACAATTTACAAGACAAGGATGGTGTAGTGTCAGATAAATCTGATGATCATGAGATGGTTAGTTAGACTATTTATTTGTATTTGTGGTTATTTAAGTTTATAAAATTTTCAAATGATTGTGTTGTAGGATGTTGGGGAAAATTTATTTGAAGTAGAGGAAGAGTGAATGTGATAACTCAAATTTCAAATTACTGGGTTTATGGACAATAAAGTGATATGGGTGCTAATTTGCTTTATTTTGTGCCATATTTGAGTGGATCAAATTAGGGACTAGTAATACAAGTCCCATGTATATTACTATTGCATGATCTGCATGCAATGGAGTTTTCCTGTTGCACATAGAATTGTAGAAGTTAGATTTAGTTAGCTTGCTTTCATTCACCCAGACATCATTGTAATATGTCATGTTTTCTCTTGGGATAAAGAGTTCAAAATTTTAATACAAATGGTTGTCTTTTAATGAATCAATAGAGGCAAGATTACCTTTTGATTAACCAATGCTACAATTTGCATATTTAATATTCCCTTTCAGTATTCCTAAGACTGACTAGCTTCAATTCTGTATTATGTTGTGCGTCTTGCTAAGCATCAGTGGTATCTTATTGTGGGGGATGATGAAAAACCTAGGTAGATGTAGCTCCTTTTGGCTCATTTGAGAATAACATTTCAATGCATCAATTTTTGTATTTAATCAAGTTCACAACTTAATTCAAATGACTTAGCCTTACAATGAATCAATATGGGAAAGGTGTTTTGTGGGTTTTTTCCCCTTTTTTCTTTGGCAAATGAGCCAAATACTAATATTGACAAAGGAAGTGATGTCATCTTCTTTATAATTTGACCTGAGTTTGTGTGAACGTTATCTTTGAAAATTTAAAAGATGTGCATGTTGATACATATCTAGTGTAAGTCAATATTTGTGCAGTGGTTTTAGTTCATTATTCACTTGCTCTTCCCCCAAGTGAGTTTCAAGCAGGCATCAAGGGCCTTCATATAGGTGGAGCAACTGTATACTAAAAGCTTAAGACTATTTGTCTATTTAGTTCTCACCCGGTCTTCAATAGGAATTGAAATTATTGATTCAAATCATTATTTACCTTGTCTTTAAGGATTGTAAAATAGGGGAAATACAACATGTTGCATACTTTTTTTAGTGATTTAAGGAATATTATGTTAATTTTACATTGTGCTTCCACATTAAAGACCTATCAGTGTTTCCCTTGCACCTTCTTTTGATGCAAGTACTAGTAATTATAATAAAAAGTCCATTTTGGGTGTTACATAGACAATGGTACAACATTCCAATGATGAAGTGTCTCACCCTGTGAGTCTAGCGATGACAAAAAGATTTTCGATATAACATCCATTTTTTTCTCACTATTGTTAGAATATGAATCTAGAATCCATCACCACGCACAAATCCCCCTCATTGCTTGACTGCTTCGAAGAGAGAAACATTTCAATTCCAAGTTCATGTTGGATTGGCTTGTGGACATATATGCATATAATTGATTATTTATACTATCAATCATACATTAGTGTGCAATCGGTACACTGTAGAGGTATGGAAGATCACCTAAGTATTTTTTCTTGTGTCTATCTCTCCCTCTTTATGTCTCCCTTTGTCCTAGATACCTTTCTATCTTAAACTCTTGATCTATCTCCATATCTCTATCTATTTTTTTGTCACCCCATAATTGTATATTAATCTTTATCACTATATTCCTCCCCCCTCCATATCTAGACACATCTCCCTCTCTCTACCAATTCATCTCTCTCCATCACCCCCTTCCCATATCTTTAAATCTCTACATGTCCATATTTCCTCTATCTCTCTCTCTCTCTCTCTCCATATTTCTTGAACACAAAATGATCTTTTTTGTAAATGTTTGAAATTAAAAAAAATTATAATTAGTTCCATATTATTATTTTAAAATTTCTAATAATTTAGTGTCAGAATTGCTACTACCAAATTTGTTGGACTTGTTAAACTAAGACAACATTATAGATTCAAGCTTCTTCATATCCAATAAAGTATAAATCTATAATTTGGGTATGGATTGAGGAGATTTAATAGTTGTACTGCTTGAATATTCCTAGGAAAAATGAATAATTTCCCCTGTCTTATGCCCAAAAGATATTTCATCAAAATCAACATCTTCTTCCTCTATTTTTCCCTTCACATTATCATAGTCTCATCAATGTAAGTGTATGTACTTTTCTTATTTTTTAATCACCAATGGTGACACCCTCCTCTTAGAAAGACAAAACCTTTCTTCTCTTACAAATGTGAATTGTTTCATGTTCCACCACACCAAACCTACCTTCTTTCATCCTACTTTGATTGATTCCCTTTAATTGTTTCTCATTTTCATATCAATTTGCTTCCCTGACATCATCTTCTTCTATCATTGTCAGTCAACCAAAGTTTTGATATCAAGGAATTGCTCAAGCTTCCAAATTGTACATCTTGCTTTAGCCAGACTTCTTCCTTTATTCTATGTTTCCCTCTGCAATCCAAATCTTTGCATACCAGCTAATGAGGCATCTAGTAATGAGGAAATAAACACATATAATAAATAAAATAATATTACATATTATACACATTTAACATAAATCTAACTGAAAAATAAATTTATAGATACATTAAATATATAAAGATCACAAATATTATAACTTTCATAAATAATATTAATTGAATATAAATATAATGTACAATTAGTTTTAATTTATATTATTAAAATGTACTATAGATTATAAAATATATTATATTAAATATAATATCATCTTGAAAATAAATTCTATAATTTGTCAATATTTATGTTTAATAAATTTTATTTATAATATAATATATAAATATAACTATAATGTTAATTTAATGAATTTCATAGCATAATCTATATTCTATGGAATATTATTTTAAAAATCTATAATCTCAAAAAGCTTTTGCACTATTGTTTATTACTATTTCTATTGCTATTATTTTTCTGGATTTGATTGTGTAAAATATTTTTCTATCAACATTTCAAATCAAACTACGTGATCCATCATTCGAATTTCCTATCTATTATTTTTTTTTTTTAATTTACAAATCCTACTCCATGGATTCTTTGTCATTGTTTTGGTTTGGTTGCACACTAGTTAATTAATAAGTACAATAAATGATACTACATAGACAATGGTGTGAAAGAGTGGGGGAGAAGCCTATGTGGAGAGATTCCTAGCAAACCACTTGCAAACAAAAATGCCTAAGATGAAGTGGACACGACTATTAGACTAAGAATATAAAACAAAGAAAGAAAGCACCTGCAAAAGAAAACAAGTGCCACGTAGTGGCCAAGTACTCGCCTTTAATTTTGTAATTAATTATAATTATAATTTATCATTAATTTTTTTTTGAAAATAAAATAATAATCACAATTTATTTTTATATGTTGAATACTTAATAATGAAATATTTATGATGTACAGTATTAAGATTTTATAATAGTTATATTTATATAATAATATTATTAATAAGTGTAATATGTAATATATTAAATTATTTATAATAAAATTAGCATTTCAGTGTCATTTAGTTTTAAAAATTTTATTATATACTTGTTAGAGGAATTTTATTTTATTTTATTTTTCAATTAATAATAAAAATCATAATTTTTTTCAAAATTTTATTTCAATAGTCATAATTGTAGAAATGAAAAATATAATTATTAAATATAAATTTGTAAAATTTAATAATCTACAATATATATATATATATATATATATATATATATATATATATATATATATATATATATATATATATATATATATATATATATATATATATATATATATATATATATATATATATATATATATATATATAATAATTTATATTAAAATAAATATTTATTATTAAACATTCTATTTTAATATTATTGGTTTGGTGGAGCCAGGTAGGGTAGGTTTAACATTTCACCTTTACCTAAATATTTATTAATGCATAATTAACACATAATAAATTTTCAAATATTTAAAATATATATATATATATATATATATATATATATATATATATATATATATATATATATATGAGAATAAATATATATTATATTACATCATATATTTACAATATTTTTATTTACATTAGAAAAAGTGAGTTATATACTAAAATAAACTCATGTAATATAATTTAAAAAATTTAATATACAATTAATATAAAAAAGGAAATATTAATGAAAATCCTAATTAAAGATAAAAACAGTAATTGTTTCCAAGCCCCGAAAACTATTATCTACATTAGCTCTTATAATATAATAAATAGTATTTACATTAGAAACATTAAATATATACACATTACCAACCTTTTTTATATTTGGGAAGCACCAAAATTGTCATCCAGTATTGCTCGGTGTTCGTGAAGTCTTCAACACACACTGCCCACCACCACATTGATAGTTTGGCACATTGACAAGAGCCATCAAGCCTATATCAATAATGCACCGCACCATCATTACTACATTTATTACATAAATATTATAACAAAAAAATCATATGATTATAATAATCATACATTCACCACTATTGTTCAATTGTAGATTCAAGTACTTAAAAAATGTTTGCAATCAATGGTTTGAACAAATATGTCATTCTAGGGCAACAAGGACAATTTAAGTATACATGAGCTAGAATTAGTCAACTTCAACACCTTCATAAAGAGGGTCATTCAATGTGTGCTAGGTGTCACACTCTAAATATTTGATATTTTATTATATGAAGAGACATGGGACATGCGAAGATTCATGCGTTTGGAAATATGAAGAGACTTGTTTTTGGAAATTGAAGAGACCTTCGGTTGTGATATGAAGAGTTTCATTTGCTCTACACTGGCTGAATATAATAGAGTTACATTTGACCTGCAATAACTCTGTTACATTCAACTAGTGTTCCTCCAAATGTTGAATCAATAAAACAAGAAAGATTGTAAACCTAAGATGGTAAATAGTAAACTTGATTGTATGCTATCATGTGAAAATGCTCACATGTTTACTACTGACAATGTCTCCATGGTAGGAAATGTTTGAGTATGGTGAATAACACACTTCAATTACAATCATAAAATGACATTGCCATTAACTACTCATTTCAAACTTACAACATTGTGCAGGGAGGGCCAGTTGAAGGAGGTGCTGCACATTCTTCTTCCTACACACAACCCTCCTAAAGACTCCTCTATATATCTTCAACTGTTACAAACCTGCATTCTCAAGAACACACTTTCACTAGGAAAAAATGTCCACTCTTTCATCACTCACGGACGATGGGTATTTGGTACATGCACAACTCATAATAAGCTTATTTATATGTATGCGAAGTGCAGAAGTTTGTTCGATGCTCGTAAAGTATTTAAATATATTTATATGTCCCCTATCTGTGAAATCGAGAGTATAGGTGATGAAGACAATGTTGAGGATGAGGGGGGTCTTAATTAGGGAGGGGCATAAGATGAATTTGTCTTGAGAGATGGGAAGGAATTTTGGAAAATAGAACAATCAAGAAAAATAAATCTAAGTCCAAAAAGATAAATATGGGAGGAAAGAGGATGAGAGGGAGGAGGATTGTTCGGTTCTTATTGGAATATGTTGAGAATAGAAAAGACTAGAGAAAGTTAAGATCTGGGAGAGACTTATTCTCTCTTTGAAAGAAATGAAGCTCATAACATGGAATTTTAGGGGTTACAATACCCCTAACTAGAGACATTTAATCAAAAAGTATTTTGAGAGAAAACATGGAATTTTAGGGGTTGCAATGCACTTGCACATCTTAGTTTTTTTGTTTAATGTTTATGGTTTGATTAAAACAAAAGAGAAGAAGGAAGTTTGGAACAACATTTCAGAATCCATGAATGGTTCTAAAAAATGGTGGCAAACTATTGGAAGATTGTACTTGTTATTTAAGGAAATATGGGGTTTCAATTGTTCAAAAAATTATAGTATATCAAAAATAAGCGGAAGTGTTGGAACCAAATTCATTTCAAGGATATATTTGTGGAAAAAAACATTGGACAAGCAGCTGGAGGTTTTAAAAAATAAGGTGATTCAGGAAGGTATGGATAAAATTGATTTCTTAACTGAAAAGGACTTGTAACAACAATATGAGGAAATTCTAGCCAGAGAAGAAATATATTGACGCCAAAAATCTAGAGAGAATTGGTTGAAATATGAGGACTGCAATACAATGTTTTTCCATAGTTCGGTCAAGGAAAGACCATTAATTAATAGAATAGCTTCAATAAAGGATGAAGTTGATCAACAAGTTGTGGAATCATATGCAATCAACAAGGAAGTGGTAGACTTTTACTCATCACTATGGTCATCACAGGCTGTAGTGATAGTAGAGAGATATATAGGGATGGTTGATAGTGTTCCTTGAGGGAAGGGGGATTGTGAAAGACTTTTTATCATTGTATTGTGTATTTCCAATATGTTTGGATGTAGGGAAAACTAGGAGAATGAAGGATCACTCACTGATTGCATGATAACCCAATTTTGAAGGGTCACTGGTTGAGGGGATAGTCAAGGTCTGGATGATTGGTCCATTGGAGGACCCTATTTCTTTGTATTAATTTCTATTCAAATTGGATGCATGGATTTCTTATGAATTATCGGCTATTGTGTATCATGTATCTACATCCATAAATCTACATATACTTCTCTAGAGTTGTAAGCCACTTAGGGATCAAAATAGAGAAAATAAATCAAAATCGTTCTTTGTCCAATTTCCTTTTAACAAAGTCTCAACTATCAATGATACAATACATTTGATGCCCTAAGCTATCAATACAAATGGAGCCTAGCTAGAAGCTCACGGGCTGTCAATTTGATAACCAAAGTCAACATTTCAAAAAAAATTGATAACCAATAACATCAAATAATGGAGTTAAAGCATGAGCTGAGGCATGACACTAGTAGAATGCAATCATTTTAGTGAGAATCTTAGCAATATACAATGGCCTCATTATCAATGTGCTAGTAATATCAACAAATGTGAATCCAAACATTTCAAAATAGTGAATCAATATCCTTGAGCACAAGCACCAATAACATCAAATAATAGAGATAAAGCACTGGCTAGGGCATGACACCAGTAGAATGCGGTCATTTCAGAGAGCATTCATGATCAAATAAAATGTAATGCATGTGAAATTTGTGATTGAATATGATGCCATAGGCTCAAAAGATGAAAAAATCACATACCTTCTCTCGCGCTCAGCTATCACTCATTTTATCCTACTCCTTTTCTATATGCAATCGAAATAAAAATGATTTGGCCATTCACTTTTTTTTCCCATCTATACCCCAAAACTGTCAAAATTCTAATGGTCTATTTATAACCCATCGGAATACCGACACCATCAGGGCCTATTACAAAAAAAAACACCAAATTCATAAAAAAAAATCATGCGTCAGAAGTTTCTGATGAAATTTGGCCCCAAATGTAGTAGTGGCTACCTCAAAATCTATTTTCTTCTATGTCAATCTTTACTAGAAATAGTATGTTGACATCAATGACAAACACAATCATGATTGCAACATGTGACTCCTCTAATAATGCTATAATACTCCCCCATGGACATATTCATCATTCATGCTAACAAAGCCATACTTATCTCCATGAGGTCTTTGACTTGCAATATGCTCATCAAACTTCTCAGAGGTATATCTGAATCTTTCTTGAAATTATCCGGCATTGGCTAGGTCTCTTCTCAATACCTCGTTGATTATTTCCATTTCTTGCTCATTTTGTTTAGATTCTTCAATAAAAACTTGTAGCTATCCAGCTTCACTATTCATTTTATAATATTTCTCATTCTTAGCCTTTAGAGATTCTTCAAGAGTCCATTTGGCTTCTATTTCTTCAATGATCTTGGGGTAAAAGCACAAAGTTATGTCACATTTCTGGCTAACTTATCAACACAGTTGAATTTGACTATTTCTAACTAAATTTTTTTTTTTCAAACATATGGTCTAGCTAAATTTTATTAGATAAGTGCTTCAACTTTTCCAATTGGAAATATCTATTAAATGCATGTTTTATATCAATCTGAGTGCAATTACCAAATAAATAAAACTATTTCAAAGAATTGATAGTTTAATAAGTCCTACTCTTTTAAATCATATTTTTTTAAAATATAAAAATACACTTTTGTAGAACTCGGAGTCAAGATTATTTTTATATAAGTTTTAAAATTTATATTTAACACTAGAGGAGAGAGTCATCTTCAAGAATATGTAATTTTTTTCTTGAATGGTTTAGATTTGATAGGGGAAATTTGATGAGAGATGAAAACTATTGATTTCGGATAAGTTCAACTTTGAGTAGTTATATAAGAGAAAATAAGTATCAAAAACTAATATTTCTTTTTTTTTCACTAGATATAGATGTCATATATAACATATTTTAAAATCAGAGAAAAATAAGATTTTTTGTATATACTTGTTTGGTGGGAAATAAACCCCCGATTTTTAGCATTTTTCATCAACTAAAAAATGGACTTCAAAAATTAAAAAACTATATTAATTATTGTTTAATTTTTTTTTATAAAAAATACACATAAACTTTATCTAGTTTTACACATTTCATCAGTTTACATCATCTTCAAATTCTAAACACAAATACCACATTTATGTCGTTAAAGTTGAATAGTTTGTGTGTTGTTGACCTTTTCATTTATAAAAGTGTGATACAGGTTTGTACGTTTACCCCTTGATCACTATAGATTCCATTCCATTCTTTAGGTTGTTTCTTTCTTTCACAATCTACTCATAGTCACTGTTAGAAGCAGTAGTCACTGTTAGAAGTAGAGGCGGTGTATTTTTATGATAACTGATCTACAATTCCTTTTCTCCTATCTTTGGATTTCCTTAATTGCTCTTTTAAGTTGTCAATAAATCCATTAGATTCTTTCAATTTTTCTTGGACCAGGTTAACAATGCAAGCATTTGATTTGTCTAGGTCCTCAAGTGAATTTAAAAGATGAATCTAAATACTTCTAGGTGCTTCCATCGGGATCTTCCTTAAGCTGTTAAAATTCTTCATAGGAACTAAGCTTTGATGCTTACAAATGAGACATTCCACTATGCTCATTTTTGAAATGAAGGATGGCTATGAATGGAGAAGGAACATTAACAACTTCTAGGTGTTCAAAGAGATGCTGAAAATGA
Organism: Chamaecyparis obtusa; assembly: GCA_027943335.1. Lineage (NCBI taxonomy): Eukaryota > Viridiplantae > Streptophyta > Pinopsida > Cupressales > Cupressaceae > Chamaecyparis > Chamaecyparis obtusa. The sequence continues at coordinate 50,284 of BSBK01004758.1, read as the reverse complement.
TTAACCAGGAAATTAAGAAAGTCAAGAATACTTCGGATGATAAGATCCTTATGCTGGCTCAAATCCAAGAAAAGAAGAGCATTGTGTGGATGGAAGGTGCGAAGGATTGGACCACATGGGTAGAAGACTATGATGATATTTTGCAATAGATGTTTTAGTTTCCTTTTTGTTGCTAGTTGATACATTGTAATTTCATATTGTTATCTCTTATACTCTCGGTGTGAGGCTATGCCTCTAAGTTGATCATTTTGATGTAATTTTTGATCCCTCTATAATTAATACAAAAAAATCTAAATTTATCGAAGATGAAAAATCAATTAAAGTTAAAACTTATATTTAGATAAATTACAATATTGAAATATGCGAGTCTTATTTTGAAAATAAAAAATAAAAATAATTAAATATTAAAATATTAAAATAAATAAAAATTAAAAATTAAAAAATAAAATACTTTTCATAAAAAAATAATTAAAAATATTAAATACCTAAATCTATTAATAAAACAGAGTCGGCTATAAATATTAGCACTCCATGTATATCACATTTTTTTATGGTTAGCACAATCTATACTATCAATATTTTCTCTTTTTCTTGTCGTCAATATATTTTCAATTTTTATTTGTCATGTGGCTGCATGACAAACACCTTTGAATAGATGAATTGGAAGAAAGCGAAGGGTTGAAACTGAAGTTGAAAAGAAAAAACAATATCTTAATAATATACAAAGGAATGTAGATTTGTATTTTTTTATAATTTCATAGAAGTAAAAGTATAATATTTTGCATTATAGTTAGAAAAGAAATTTAGTTGGAATCAAATTAGGTTAGATAATAAGATAAGAAATAGAAAATATGAAACTTAATCTTTTAAAGTATAAAAACAATTTAAAGTTAAAATTAATTCTACAAAAAAAAATTTAAAAGCTAAACTAACAAGTGCCACGTAGTGGTTGCCTTTAATTTTGTAATTAATTATAATTATAATTTATCATTAAAAAAAAATTTGAAAATAAAATAATAATCATAATTTATTTTTATGTGTTGAATACTTAATAATGAAATATATATGATGTACAATATTAAGATTTTATATTAGTTATATTTATCTAATAATATTATTAATAAGTGTAATATGTAATATATTAAATAATTTATAATAAAATTAGCATTTTAGTGTCATTTAGTTTTAAAAACTTTATTATATACTTGTTAGAAGAATTTTATTTTATTTTATTTTTCAATATATACTAGTTTAAATATATATAAAAATATATTTATATTTACTTAAAACTTTTTAACCAATTAATACTAGACTTATTATTTCCTAGTACTGAATCATCATCTCTTTTTAATCAACTTGTTAATTTCTTATTCTATTTTGTTTGCTAAATGTAGTTTTATTTATTTTGCTAGTACAATCACATTGGATATCCTTTCTTTCATATGAATCACATCGAATCAATTTCTATAAAATCTATGAGTTCAATCTTAAAGAACTGAGGAAAAAATGTAGTACAACTACGTAAGTTTACTACATCATGAGACATCAATAGCCCTATGGATTTTTCTAACAAGAAAACATAGTAGTTATTTTGTATTTCAAATCTCATTATTAATCTAGTATATTTTGTTTGTATTTCAAATCTCATTATTAATCTACCATATTTTGTTAAATTGGAACAGTGTTATAACACAGCCTCAGTCATACAACACAAGTTGTTCGGTTGACTTTACACATTCTAGGTGTTGGCATGCTTTTAGCACCCCAATCTCAAAACTTCGAGATCATGTCTCCTCAAAAGTTTTCTCTTATTTTTTTCCCCTAGGTTATGTTGAAAATGCTCTTGTAAAGAATTATTTGTGAAAAGGCAATGTTTGGATGAAATTTTGAATCATTGAACTTCAAGTTCAAGTTCAAAGTTCAAATTCAAATGCAGATCCAAATTCAAAGAGAAAATGGAAAGCTTACAAAAGAAAAGGAAAGGTCCATAATTAACCAGTCCGAAAGTAATACATGTTAGAAAAGGATATTCATCCATGTGCATGATTATTTGCATTAGAAACTCAAAGGGGATTATTCTATTTCAGAAATGGAGAGATTGAATCTTCTTCTAAAACAAACATCTAGATTCTTAGCATACATTACAAATCACTGCTAAAAGATAACAGATATTAAGATTTTCAAATGATTTTTTTAGCAAATTGTAACCAGATTGTTTTGATGCCAGAAAATTAGTCTCAGTGCGGGGGGCATAACTCTCATTTTCACCATTGGATTTTCTCAGTTTTGGATATGTTTTGCAAAGGCTAGTTGTGCAGGCTTCCACTGGAGCGATTTCCAAAATTATTCCTATAACAAAAGTTATTTTCTACAGACCATGGGTATGTAAAACTGTCATGAAAATGACAGTCACATTTTGTGACTTTGGTTGTCTCTAGCAAAATGCCACATGTCCAAAATCAAACTATATATATCATTAAAAACATATTAATCTATGTTATTATAAACTTTTAAATCAAAATTTTATAAAAGTATCAAATGCAAAAGGATAAAATCATTGGGAATTGAAAGTGAAAGGAAATTCATATTCTTTTCAAGAAACGATTACAGAAACCGAAAGGCAATGGAGGAACATTATTTATTGTAAAAATTTAGACATAGGAGGGGTTCTAGTTCTTCTTTTACTGGAGTCAGTCGGCTATAGGGAAGAAAAAGTATTTTAGAAATCAAATTTGTAACAGAGAGAGTAGAGGGAAAGGAATATGTTTCATTTTCAGAGTAGCTTTAATGAAGTTGTAAAAGTAAAATGATCTGTAGGTTATTTTGCTTTGTATTTAGAAATAAGGAGAAATTGATACATCAGATCTGTGCGTCTGAATATTATTTTCTTTGATTGAAATTGATCAGTTGGTCATTTCAATCATATTTTGAGTATTGTTTTGCATCATCAAATCAAGTATATGAATATATAATGAATTAGCTAGTTTTTGATATACTCGTGCTTAGTAATTAAAATATTTAGCTTATCCTTGATTTCTCTGTATTTGGGAAGACTGAATAGATGATCAATTGATCATTCATTTATTTTCTTTGATCTTTTCTATTGTAATCACATTCATTTCATGTTTATGGATGAATGTCAAAAAGCCTTTTGTATCTTCAGGTTAAAGATACACTCTATTATTTAATTCACTGAATATCTTTATAGAAGGGAGTTGTACCTTTGAATTCAAAGGAGGGTTATCAACCAATGATAACTCGTCCAACTATTAGTACATTTTGTTCTTCTTTTTGGGCATATTGAGTCATTATTTTCTTTTCTTTTTTAAGGACAAATCTGTATACTAACAAATTTTTGGCAACTCTATTGGGGACTCAGAAACAAAGATTGGTGTTTGACCTTTGGTTCCTCAATTTTTATTGTCTCTGTATGCAAGAGACTAGCAGCTCTGTGCAATGACCATGCCAAGTAGAAAGGTCACAGGAAAGATGAGACCTAACCCTACCATTTTGGAGATCATTCAGATGAATGATAAAGTGTTGCAAGATTTCTTTGAGCAATACAAGAAAAGAATCTCTCATGCAGTAAAGATGAACCTCGGCATTGAAGAGGACCACACCTCTACCTTGTTGTGGAAAAGCTTGTGTTTCAAATTTTACAAGTTGAGAGACCTCCAAGAAAACAAGAAAAGAGTGCAACAACTTGAAAAAGAATTGGAGGTTAATGATGAAGTTCCAGCTACTCCAGAATCTTTCCATTCACAAAATCTTTCATTGTTTGGTGAACAAGAAGTTAAGCCAAGAAAACAATTCAAGGAAAACCCTACAGCTAAAGAGTTAAATGGTGAAAGTGATCAGATGCTACAATATCTTTGGAATGCCTTCAAGGGAAACATCATTGAGGCTGAGAAGAATAAGATAAGTCCCTTAGAAGATCATAGATCTAACTTGTTGTTGAAATGTGTGCATCAAAGATATTTTAACCTCAAGAATCATAAACAAGAGACTCTGGCTATGATTGAAAGACCAAAGGGAGAATCATTATCTTGTATTTTCTCAGTTATTGAAGAAAAAGATCTTGAGGCATCATCAATTCAGCCATTTGTATCTTGGGATCACAGTCAAGAGGAAAAAGATTTATGTCAGGCTGAAAGTATGAAGCTTGAATCTTTTTCATCATGCATGGAGGTTGAGCAAGAAGATGAATTATCTAATTCCTTTGAAGGAGAAGAACTACCTACTGAAAATAAGAGTGTCTACATTCCAAGGAGGATTTTAAAAGACTCAAGTGACAAGTTTCAGCAGGGCACTATGATCCAAAATGACAACATTGCTGAAACAGGGATAGACATATTCACTTTTGACAATGATAATTTCCAAGAAGGAGACCCTCTTACATTCCCAAGTGAAGGAGTTACTTTTGAAGGCATAGCAGAAAATGAGGACATAGCAACAAATGAGATAGAGAAAGAATTTTAAAAACTAGGAAATAAAGTTACTTGGGGTGGGCTTAATGCATTATGTTTACCTACAGAATTTTTAGAGGATAACACGATTAGAAACAATCCTCTATTCCAGCTATTTGATTCCTCATCAAGTGATGAAGATTCACTTCCTCCTCTCACAATAGAAAATGCTGGAATAAACATAGAGAAAAGGGAGGATCAAGTTGTCAAAGTATTGCAACCCCAAAAATCTTTAAAGGTTTCAGAAAATACACAGTCTCACGAGGAAGAGGTCATGTCTCAGCTCTTTCCAATCATTGAAGGAAGAAATGCTCCTGCAAAAACTTCAGGTATCCATTCATCCTATATCTCTGGTCTGGATAAAGAATTTTCAGTTTTAATGACAATAAAGAATGATGAAGTTATTTCGGTCAAGATTGACCCTATGCTTGGAGACATCTATGTTTTGAGGGTGTTTCAAATGTTGGAAATTCTTTTCTTTTCAATGGTGGTCCCAAGAGTGTAGATAATGAAAATGATTTGGTATTTCCTTTGGGAGTGTTTGAGCATTGTTTGTTTCAGCTAGAAGTTGGCAATGGTTTTGAAAGTTCCATACAAAGAACAACAAAAAGGTCAGAAATTTATGATGAAACATGGCTCTTTGGGCATAATATTTTCCTTGCAAAGTTCCTGCATATTATGGATTTGATTTTCAGCATTGAAGAGGTCTCCAGATGGTTGTGGGTATGGGTTAATTCATTTAGATGCAACCCACTTTTTAGGAAAGGATCATTCTTCTCCCAACTTGTAAATGGTTTTGTGTAAGTACTCTTTTCCCTAGCTCTTGTAGTAGGGGTTTCTTTCCTATGTACATACTTTTGAGAAAGTTTTGGCTTTGCTAGTTTTAGTGGTGTTGTTAGCTTAGGTTTTTTGGTGTATTTCCCTACTCCACTCCACTCGCTTTGCAAGCAGCCCTCTGCTCTTCATTTTTTTTTAGTCTTGACTCTATTGCCCAATGGACTAAGGCACTGGTCTTTTGACCAGAAGTTGTTGGATTCTTTACATTCTTTGCATCACATAATCCCCAGTCAGAGCCAGTTGTTGGCATGCTTTTAGCACCCCAATCTCAAAACTTCGAGATCATGTCTCCTCAAAAGTTTTCTCTTATTTTTTTCCCCTGGGTTATGTTGAAAATGCTCTTGTAAAGAATTATTTGTGAAAAGGCAATGTTCAGATGAAATTTTGAATCATTGAACTTCAAGTTCAAGTTCAAAGTTCAAATTCAAATGCAGATCTAAATTCAAAGAGAAAATGGAAGGCTTACAAAAGAAAAGGAAAGCTCCATAATTAACCAGTCCCAAAGTAATGCATGTTAGAAATGGATATTCATCCATGTGCATGATTATTTGCATTAGAAACTCAAAGGGGATTATTCTATTTTAGAAATGGAGAGATTGAATCTTCTTCTAAAACGAACATCTGGATTCTTAGCATACATTACAAAGCACTACTAAAGGATAACAGATATTAAGATTTTCAAATGATTTCTTTAGCAAATTGTAACCAGATTTTTCTGATGCCAAAAAATTAGTCTCAGTGCGGGGGCCATAACTCTCATTTCCACTATTGGATTTTGCTTAGTTTTGGATATATTTTGCAAAGACTAGTTGTGAAAACTTCTACTAGAGAGATTTCCAAAATTATTCCTATAACAAAATTTATTTGCTACAGACCGTGGGTATGTAAAACTATCATGAAAATGATAGTCACATTTTGTGACTTTGGTTGTCTCCAGCAAAATGCCACATGTCCAAAATCAAACTATATATATCATTAAAAACATATTAAGCTATGTTATTATAAACTTTTAAATCAAAATTTTATAAAACTATCAAATGCAAAAGGATAAAATCATCGGGAATTGAAAGTGAAAGGAAATTCATATTCTTTTCAAGAAACGGTTACAGAAACCGAAAGGCAATGGAGAAACATTATTTATTGTAAAACTTTAGACATAGGAGGGGTTCTGGTTCTTCTTCTTTTTCTAGAGTTAGTCGGCTATAGAGAAGAAAAAGTATTTTAGAAATAAAATTTGTAATAGAGAGAGTAGAGGGAAAGGAATATGTTTCATTTTCGGAGCAGCTTTAATGAAGTTGTAAAAGTAAAATGATCTGTAGGTTATTTTGCTTTGTATTTAGAAATAAGGAGAAATTGATACATCAGATCTGTGCATCTGAATATTATTTTCTTTGATTGAAATTGATCAATTGGTCATTTCAATCATATTTTGAGTATTGTACATCATCAAATCAAGTATATGAATATATCATGAATCAGTTGGTTTTTGATGTACTCATGCTTAGTAATTAAAATATTTAACTTATCCTTGATTTCTCTATGTTTGGGAAGACTGAATAGATGATCAATTGATCATTCATTTATTTTCTCTGATCTTTTCTATTGTAATCACATTCATTTCATGTTTATGGATGAATGTCAAAAAGCCTTTTGTATCTTCAGGTTAAAGATACACTCTATTATGTAATTCACTGAATATCTTTATAGAAGGGAGCTGTACCTTTGAATTCAGAGGAGGGTTATCAACCAATGATAACTCGTCCAACTATTAGTACATTTTGTTCTTCTTTTCGTGCATATTGAGTCATTATTTTCTTTTCTTTTTGAAGGACAAATCTGTATACTAACACCAGGTAAGTGCAATTCTTTTTACCCTTACTAGAGTTTTTTAATACTGCTAAAATGACCAATATTATTAATGTTGATAGTTATACAAACATTAAAAAAGAAAATACACTTGATATTAATGCAAAACTCTAATTAGAAAAAACATTGAACAATTAAATCTAAAACTAGATAATGAACTTTACTAAATTGTAAAAACTTGATACCATATTGATACAAATAGCACCATTTATGTATTATTTAAAATTGAATGAAACATAGAGATCCCAAAAATATTAGAAAACATAAAAAGAAATTAATTTTAATATCCACGAGGCTAAAGATAGCCTATAGAATGAAAATTTTAACCCTAAAAGTATGATGGATCTTCACCATGTGTGCATATTTCACTAATTATTTAAAATAAACAATTCGAAGGTTGTACGATTGAGATGGCTTGGGCCTATATATGCATGGGTAGGATTTCAAACTTATTTGTTGGGTTAGGGTTATGCTTCTTTGCTCTGTGGATTTACCAATTTTCCATAATTAGTTGTAGGTTCCATAATGACCGACAATCGATGGGCTGAACGACACAGAACCTCAATTTTTTTCTCATTTTTGAAGTATATGCTCCACTTGTGCAGAGTTTCTATTGATTTTCTATTGTTGTTCTTCATTCTATAATGTTTTGGCTCTACTTTAGTTATGTTGCGTATAGGGTTTTAAGTATGAACTGTGTATCAAGTTAGATGAATGTCATCATTAAAGCAAGGTGGGATATTTGTGATGCCCATCTCATGTTGGAAGTTGACTAAATCAAAACTGTCTTGCCGAGCTGCTGAGCAATTGATTTTACCATCCCTACTCTATGCTTAGTGACACTACATTCTGTATAAATCTCTACTTTACCTTCGCTTTTGTTTAGGCTTTTCATTTTTCTATGCACTTTTATTTCTATGTGCTTCACAATGTATTGACATCTTGTGTTTGTAGATGATATTATCTTCAATATGTGCAGGATTGTTAGATTTTTGTACGGTCCTATTTGATTCGATTTGATTTTGAGATTTGAGTGTAAATTTTTGTTGTCACGTAGGTGCTTTCCAACATGTTTTCTAGAAATATTGGGCTTGAAAGATGGCTTCAACTTAAGCATTTGTGTTAGGTCAAAGAAGTTTTAGGGAAAATTCTAAAATTGGGAAGAGCAGTGTAAGGTTTGTAAATACTTGGTGCAATTTAAGAATTTCCATCTGGTAAACCTTTGCATGAAGATCTTTGGTGCTGGTTAAAGTAGTAGAAAAAATAAATATTCATAAAAGTGTTTGCTATCGGTAACATTACTTTTTAGTGATACTAAAGATTTATAATCACAAATACATAACTAGAGATTATGTCTGTACACAACGTTCATACTTACCAAGCTATCTAGAGTAGATTTTTATCCCCTATATATCTCTTCTGTAGACAAGGGATGCCAGAGAAAATTTCTTCTAAATCTCTTTTATCCATTGCTCAAAATAGCATCTTTTGAAGTTATCCTATAGATGTTATATGAATTCAAGGTAGATGTCTTTATATGAATTCAAGGTAGATGTCCTTATAATGGACCAAGTTGTCCAGATTAGATTTTCACTTCATGTATAGTTTCCCTGCATACAAGGTATGACAGAAAACATTTCTTTTAATTCTCTTCTCTACTTCATGTATATTTTCTCTATGTACAAGCATGCTAGAGAACATTTCTTTGAAACAACTTTTCTACATTTCTCAAAAATTTAACTTTTGGAATTATCCTTTAGATGTTATTGTGACATCATGGCTGATGTCTTAATGCGGGACCAAGTTGTCCAAAGTAGATGTGTATCCCCTGTATTTCTCCTCTGCATACAAGGGATGCCAAAGAAAATTTCTTCTAAATCTCTTTTCTCCATTGCTCAAAACAACATCTTTTGAAGTAGTCCTATAATTGTTATTGTGAATTCATGGTAGAAGTCTTTATGCATTTGTATCTCCTGTATATCTCCTCTCTGTATAGGGTATGACAGAGAATATTTGTTCTCAAACTCTTTTCTACATTGCTCAGAACAACATCTTCTGTATTTATCCTATAGCCAAGTTCTCCAAACTAGATTTGCATCCTCTGTATATTCCCTATTAATAAGGAATGACACTGAACATTCTCATTGTTTGTATCCATCTTCAACCTCCTCTATGTGGAAATTGGAATTTATAACCAATGACCTTCTCTATGTTACTATCAGATTCAATAGAATTCATTTTCCTTTCCAAACATATCTAAGTTTTAGTGTAACTTATTTCCTTCTAGTTTAGTATAACCTTTTCTTCTTCTAGTTTCTTTGTCTCTAAAAATAATGATTTTTTTCCTTTTTCATAATTTATTTTTTTTTGGTAAAAGGCTGAGGCCAAGAGTTTTATTAATCATTTAACATATATACAAAAAAACCCCACTCAGTGCAGGTGTTGGTAGGGAAGAGTGGGGTTGAGAAACCCTCCAGCCTTGCTTGGGATTGTAGTCTGGTTTTTAATACAAAGCATTTATAGGAGAACATCCTCTCCTTTTTATAATATATTCAAAGTGAGATTACAATATTCATCATCTGCTAAGCTGAAAGAAAGTTATGGTCTTTACAGTTCTTTGACTAGAACAGCTAGATTGGGTTGCCTTCTTATAGGATTCATGCTCTAATTCTTTTCTATTCTATCTAAAGAAATCTATCCTTCATTCCTTGTGAATGAAAGCTTCTTCAAATACCCATTGATTCATTGTTCTTGACACAACTTGAACTTGACTAAGATCATTGTTAGTATATCATATTCTACATAAAATATCTGCAAGAAGAATGTTAGGATAGATATAGAAACCTTCTCTGAAAGAAGAAATTTCCTTACAGTCAGTTAATATAAATGGAAAAAGGATAAAAATAGGGGACCATAGTGCTAATCCTAATGATTAATGGTAAAAAAGATAGCATTGTTTTCTCCATAATATTAATCAAGCCTAATAGCAAAAATCATGCTCTTAAACCTTGCAAACTTACCTCAGGGAGAAAGTAGCTAGAACAAATACTTATAGGGTTACCAAGCAAGCCCTTTATGAAACCATACATAATACAAGAAAGGAGACCAGGATTCACCTAGTAATCGTATTTCTAAAAATTGATTCATTTACAACTATATTTCAATTTCAAAATTAGCGATTGCCAAGGAAATTCTATCTGAGGCTGAAACTTCCAAATAAACTATATAGATGAAAAGGGCTACCAAAGAAATCATTTGTGACAAAAGAAATTGTATAATAATCGAAGGTAGAAAATGCTGGAGAAGAATAGTAGATTTCTTATTATAGAAACCATCTATCTCTACAAAACATGCTAGAAGACTATCCTCTGTCTTTGCACAGAATCTTAATACTGAGCTTATCAACCCAAAACATATGTTAGATACCTTTAAATATTTACTTACTGGCCTTTGACATCTATAAATTTGGATATCTCTCCAAACTTAGTTTCTTCAGTAGAAAAAGTTAGCCTAGACATTTAAATCAAACATTAACCTATCTTGTAAATAAAGACATCGATGCTTAGAAGAATAATGAAGGATAATATTCTAAAAGAACTATTGATATGGTTATATTCATACTATTATTTTTATTGGTTGGCTATTTAATTATTTTTATATCTTTGGGGTAATATGTAAAACTCAGTATAATATAAATTTTTAAATATTAAAAAATAAATTAAATAAAAATCATTTATACTATTATTTTAATTGGTCAGCTATTTAATTATTTTTATTTAACATTTTTATGTATTCACATGTGTTTTTTATTATGGTAAAAATAGGTTTTGAAGGGACCCTGAAACCCTTTACAAATCTGGGATGAAAGATAGGTCTATTGAAGATCCATTAGTACAACAATCCAGCCAAAAGCAAAGGACCGAACCCCACAAGATCACACAAACAAAAGATTTACAAGCACCCATGACAAAATAGTCCACCCAAAAGGAGGAGGGACACCAAGACAAAAACACCAGACCTAAGACCCCTTTTTATGAGATCGGAGGGTCATATCAAAAGAAGAGGAGGATTTCTCTGAATTTTTTCCTTTGACAGTAATCCAACCATCTTTAACTTCCGCTGCCTTCTTCTGCCAACAAACTGAATCCAAAGAAATGACCCCCAACAAAGAATCTAAAAAACTTCCAGTAAGAGGGACAGTGACAACATTACCCACAGTAGAAATCATACCAGTAGAAGTGGCAGGAAAATCAAACTCAAGAATAGGGCTTGCTGGACTTCTAGCAAGAGGAGCGATAACACCAGAAAACACACCAGTAGGGCTGGCAAGAACAATGTCCACTATTCCACCAGTAGAGCTGGCAAGAACCACAGAACCACTAGCGGAAGGAGAGACAGGAACCACAGAGCCACCAGCAGGAGACCTAGGAATATCTAAGTCCAATGAAGAAACATGAGAGCTTTTGAGAACTGTATAATGTTTAGTGGAGGCATCCTTCCACCAAGTATGAGGGCCTTTCTTCACTTTGAATTTAGAACTACATTTTGAAGCATGATGACTTATTTTGAAACATGGTCTACATCTAAAGGGGATTCCCTCATAGTCCAATTGTTGCAACCATGAACCTTTAGATGACTGAATATTAATTTCAGCAGGAAGGCCCTGTGAAATATCAATATCTACCAAAATACAGGCATAGGTAGAATGGTACATATTAGAAGTGTTCTCATCCAAAATAAAAAACTCCCCTAAAGCCTCCCCCACCTCTTCCAGGATAGCACCTTGCCAAAGATGAAGAGGAAGGTTAGGAAGCCTCACCCATATCAGCATATTGTTGAAAACTTCTAAAGAAGGAGAAAAATCTGGATGCCATGGTTTTAACATGAGCAATAATTTATCCTCCCAAGAAAAGAAGTTTTCACATAAAATTTTATTTCTATCTTCAGAGCAATCAAATTTAGCAACAAAAAATCCTTTGGCCAAGGGGATGATATGAACATTATCTGAGAGTATTGGTTCCCATTTTCGGGAGATCCAATCATGGAGTTGAGACAATGTCAGCCAGAATCCCTGAAACTGACAAATAAGAGCTAGACCTATAAGGATCTTAGGTAAAGACTCTAGCTCTCCAACAGAAACATCAGAGAGCTGGATGGAGAGGGCTCCAGGGGAAAAAATCAGCACAAAAGAAGGCACCCCATGGGAGGTGCCCCCAACCTGGGACCGAGTCGAAGAAACAAATTTTGCATAAGATCCTTTTAAGCCATGATCTGAGGCATCAATCGCAAGCCTAGAAGAACCATGGACATTATAGGCTTTAGTAGGATCCAAAGCCGTACCCACAGGAATAGACCCTTGTGCAGAAGAAGCAACGAAAACCTTTCCACAAGACACTGTATTTTGAAAAGAGTTTGGGTGGGAGGGAGGCCCCTTCAAACTATAACTATTCACATGTGTTATAGTTATGTCTTTTCATGTGATAAATAGTTTATAATAATACTTGTTTTATAATTTATTTTATATGCTTTGTAAAAATTATTTATAATATTATTTTCATTAGTTGGCTATTTAATTTTTTCATAACATTTTAAAAAAATGTTATTCACTAATTTTTTTATTGGTTGGCTATTTATTTTTTAAAAACATTCTTTTGTTAAAGGCTATTCACTAGTTTTTCCATTGGTTGGCTATTCAAGTGTTTTATTTCACTAATTTTTTCTTTGGTTGGCCATTTAAATACTTTTTTAACATTAATTATTAATAGGCTAATGTTATTCACTCCTACTCCTAATATAGTTAGATCTCTAGAGTGATAAATAGTAAATCATTTATAATTTATGATATTAATTCCATTGCTCTCATGTGATAAAAATTAAATTAATGGTTAATGAATGGAAATTAGATTTATAATATTTAAATCTACGTAAATGGTTGGGAGAAATATAAAAGCTAAATACTTATCATTGACATCAAAGTTTACATGATACAATGGCACGATAGAGAAAAGTCCCTCTCTTGAAAGAGTGAGAGTAATCACTCCAAAGGTTATGAGTGGTCAAGGAAGATTATCTAAGATGTCACAAGGTAGGTGTGTGTTGCTTCAATAAAGCTATGACTAAAAATGATGAATTTTAGCCCTCTACTTATTTTTTTAATCAACCCTTTGAGTTTTCAAATGTAGAATATCTAAATAACAAGATTTGTGAAACAAAAAGTAAATTCCAATCTAAACTTAAAATTATTCTAACTCCATATTTTATATAAAATGTAAAAGATAGAAAGGTTTGAGGAGCTTTAAAAGTAAAATAAACAAATACTTCAAACATCAACCATTCAAATGCTTAAATGTGCATATAGAAGGTTAGATTGGATCACATAAACCATAAAATTAGAAATTAGAAATCTATAATTCATAATAACATAATGTTATCATACAAGGAAATGAAACATGTTATTTCTCAAAATTCAGCCTAAATGTGTAAAAAAACACCTAATGTTAACGCATCTTCTTAGACCAAGAATAATGAGTTCATCTTTTATCAAAGCCAAGCCACTCATGTACACATGAAAGATGAATTTGTTTTCCAAAGAATGAATTAGATAGATCGAGCCAGTTTATCTATCACAATAATTAATCATTCAATAGCTAATACCAACTAATCAAGTGGCTAAGTAAATCTCATGAACACACACAAGGCTCTTGAATATGAAATTGTATTTAGATTTGTAAAAAATAATAGATTAACATGTTGAGATTGCGACACCAAATATATATGAAGTTTAAATGGATAATTCTCAACTCTTATTACATACCAATTTGGGGTTTAAATAGAATTCTAAGTACAAAATTTCTAAACCTATTACTAGTGATTTTGGGAATTAGGGCGAGATTAAATGAAAAAAGAATAATAATTACCTAAAGCTACTTCTAAACTCTCAAGTGACTCTCAAACAATGGATTGACAATAGGTTTATTAAATTTACAACTCAAGATGGGATCCATTCATGCCAAAATGTGCCCTAGAAATTTGTGATTTAGCTATTGTTCAAGTGTTTGAAGTGCAACTCATCTAGATCCACTTTTTTTGTAATTATCTCAAGTTATTCCATTAGAAAAATAAAGTTCCATGTTTTGTTTTCCCTTGAAAAGATCTGAAGACATGTTGGCATGCATTTACAAAGAGATTTGAAGCTGAAAAATACCAAAACAATTACAAAATAGGGTCATTGTTCCCTCTTCGTTTCTACTTGTTGAATGATGCTAAACCCTCAAAAATGATCTCAAAATTAATATCCATGTAGTTAGAGATGTACAACAATGTCTAAAAGGGAAACATTAAAAGAATTTACAACTTGTCACATTTCATTAATGTTTGGGGTTTCATATATTTCAACTTGACATGCTAATTCTTTCTAAACTCCCTCAACTTCTTATTGGTGTATTCAAACTAAGGCAACACTTTTCTCATATCTTACAATTCATGATTTACCCCCATCTTCTAAGACAATGATTTATTTGGTGCTATCTTTATTATAAATACCATTGAATTCTTGTATGATATCATAAATGTGTTTCATTTCACCTTGTTCATCTAATTGCCAAAATGTGCATGAGAGTGCCCTTACAAAATCCTTAACACATTGCATCAATGTATTGGTTATTTCCCTTCGATCCAAAATGATATTTCTCTTCTTCTGGATATTATTTGACAAATAATTTTATTGGCCTTGACCATTTTTTGGGTGATTTTATCTCTTTTGGCTAAAATATAGAGGCTACCAACAACTTGTCTACACTAGTCTTCTTCATTATTCTCAAAAATAGAATGAATTTCTCCCACATTAGTATTGTCTAGATTCTATTCTTAACCTTCCTCATTCAATACCATATCCTTGAAAATATATAATTTATTGTCCATAGATCTAACAACACTAGTACTATCCTCATCACTTCTTCAACTATATATTCTATCTCTTGTCGCTACTTTATTCATGCTGTCAAAAATGATTAGCCTAATAAAACTAGCCCCAAGATTCTAATAAAATTTATAGGATAGTTGTTGGATCACTGGGAGAAATTAGGCCCACAAGTTGAATGATGAATCTTTTAACTCTGTAACTTTTTTTTCCAAGTTAACATTGTTATCTTCATCATTGTGCATCCTCTAAAGAACAATTGTGATAGTCTAATTTAGTAACGAATTTTTCCCTCCTCGAGTGAGAACACCTAAGCCTATCTCCTACATCAAATAATAATCTATAATCAGCTCTTCCTCTATTTTTTCTGTATATAGAACTACTATTTGATTCTTTCAATGCCTCCTTTGATTCGTGGACACATATGACACTCTTTTCACTTTCCTCCTCGATTCTTCCTTTAAGAGTATTTTTCCTAAGGCTAAGAAGCCCAAGACTCTAATCTCCTTATAACTCATTTTCCTTATATGGACACCCTTGGCTAACCACATGGGAGTGGAATTAGAGGAAACCAACTTGTAAACTTTCATCTCAAATAAGCTCTTTGAGTTGGAGCTACCTCTTGTTGTTGTTGTGTAGTTGTAACTTGTTGTAGTGGAGGTGTAGCAACATTATCAAAAGGAGTCACATAATATTCTTCTTCTTAGTTAGGAGGGGTATCCCCCTTTTCTTGTTCCTTGTATTTATCTCCTTCTACTTCCTCTTTATTTATTTCTTATTCTTGAGTTTGATCCTCTTTTGTATTAATGTACTCATTTTCACCTAGAGGAGATTCTTGTAGACTATCTTCTTCTTCAATAGATAGTGAGGATTTTTCCTTCTATTTTATTGGTTTTCCCCTCATCTCCTTGATCAAAATTTTCAACATTGTTTCTTATTCTTGAGAATGCTTAGTAGGGACATCATGATATGGTGCATCTATATCTGTGATGCTAGCAAGATAAGAGCTAAAGAACTCATCTTCTCATTCATTCTTGGTATTGTCTATTCTATTGGAATTTCCTCTTGAGTAATACTCATAGGATAAGGCTTTGATAAGTTTTACTATAAATATTTCTCTCTTAACATTATAACTTGAGTAGCAATAGGGATAGATTTGTTCTACTTTGTGTTCCTAGTCACAAGAGAGAGAATTGTATCTTCTTCTTCTTCCTTGGGAACCTCCACTACTACTGGCATAGTACGTAGCTCCTTTTTCAAACTCCTACATACTCTCTAACCTGGCTTGGTAGAATTATTTTTATTCATCCTAATTATAAAAGGAGGGATTCTCTATTTATAGGATGAACAAGGGGCATATGTTGTATCTATAAAAGTAAGAACTATTGTGGGAACAATTGTAGTAGAATTAGTAAGTAGTGTAGAGGGATTGGAAACAATTGTAGCAGTAGGGATAGAGGATGAAGCATCATCCTTCTTCTTCTTTCTAGACTTTTTGTGTCTACTAATTTAAAGGGGTGGTTTTTTAGTTATAGACCTTACCTTCCCTAAAGATTTTCATGAGGGAGTCTTCTTTCCTTTAGAAGTGTTAGGCTTATCCTTTGGTACTTTTTTAAATCCTTCTACCAAGGGCATCACTTCAAGTTTATGTAGAAATGTCTTTTCCCCTTCCTAGGTGAGAAAACCTAATTCTATCTCCTCCATCAAATAATTATTTGGAGTCATTATTTCTTTCATTTTCTCTGTATATGGAACTTATTTTTGAGATCTCCAACGTTCACTTCTATCTATGGACACATATGACACTTTTCCTTTTCTCCTCAGTTCTTCCTCTTCGAATATTTTTCCTAAGGTTGAGAAGTCTTGGAATTCAATCTCCTCATAGCTCCTTCTCCTTATATGTAAACCCCTGGTTAACCTCATGGGATTGGAGTTAGAGATAAGTTTCTTGTATACTTTCTATCTGAAATAATCCCTCTGAGCTCTCTACCTCTTCTTCTTTTTGCAGAGATGTAATGTTGCATTTGAGGTGTAGAAGCATTATCAGAAGGAGTATCCTAATATTCTTCTTCCTATTTAGGAGGGGTAGCTTCCTTTTCTTGCTCCTAGTCTTACTCTCCTTCTACTTCCTCTTTATTTATTTCTTCTTCTTGAGTTTAATCTTCTTTCACATGAATTTCCGCATTTGTACCTAGAGGAGGCTCCTTTAGACTAGCTTCTTCTTCAATAGCCATGATGATTTATTGTAGTGCTTCCCATGGTTTCATTCTATTTTTAGTATTTTGATATGAGTTAGACTCTTCATAAGATTATATTGTGACTATTTTTATGTTAATATTTTGTATTGGCACTCTGGTGATGCACCCAACACAATTATATTGTTTTAATTTATATTGATAGTATTTTTAATGTAGATGGTAGATTGTGCTTGTGATTTCACTAATGATCATATATTCATAATGAATCTATGATGATGTGACATGATGTTATATGATGATAGCTAGTTTATGTTTTTTATTAAGGAAAATAGGTTTTAATGGGGCCCTGAAACCCTTACAAAGTTAAAAGTTTAACAGAGATATAGCATTGAAAGTTTAGAACAACAAAGTAGCCATAAAAAAAACAAATAGTCACGATCCACTAGCAAGCAAATGAAAAAACTAGAAAATAGAACCAAGAACAGAAACAAAAAACCAAGATGGGCACAAAGCTAGGAGAGAGGCTCAGGAAAACTCTCTGAGGATCTCTGCCGCACGAATCTCAAGCTCATATGCCTTATCTGCCACCTCCTTGAGGACAGATAGATCTTTATCAGGTTCCTAGGTGTCCTTCTTCATAGTGTTGGATCTGGTTCTCTTCCTTGGACCATCCTCCTTGCTACCCCTGTGTTCCTCTATTTTACTAATCAACACCTTTATGTTGTCATTTGAAGCTTTGAGAATGTTGTAGCTTTGTTCAATGATTTTCTGCAAGGTTCCCTCCACACTCTCAACTCTTTTCTTCACTTCATTCATTTTATTTTCCATATCATTCTTCTCCTCAGTAAGCTTGATGTTGCTACTACTATCCTCCCTCTCCAGTCTTCCCGCACTGAATTTTAACTCCTGGATTTCATTGTAGATCCATTTAGTAGTTCTATAACTATCAATAACACTATTTTTAGCATTATTGAGCACATCCATCTGAGGGTTTTCTTTTGTGATGTGGCTCAAAATAACCAGGGCAAGGTCAATAAGGTCCTCCATTTGAATTTTTCCCTCCTTATCCTCCTTAACCAAAGTTTTCATCATTTCCCTCTTTAGACCCATCCTGACAGAAACATTATGAAAATTTCCCCAAACCACACTCTTCTCTTTATCTGTGATCTTGCAAGCGTACTGGTCAGTCCCATGATCATCGCAGTCCTACTCATGGTCATCCCCTCTCCCATGACTCTCCTCTTCCTCTTCACTATCCTTCCCCTCCTCTCATCCTTCCTCCTTATTTTCTTCTTCAATGTTCTTCCTTTTTTTCTGCTTCTTAATAGAATTGACATCAGGATCCTCTTTTCTATTTGCAGGCATCTTTATTGTAATGTTTCTCTTTCCTTTCTTCTTCTCCTTAATTTCATCCTCCTCCATGGACATATCTTCCTCCTCATCAGCACTTTCACCCTCTATTTCCATACCCTCTGCCTCCTCATCATAATCTCTGTCAGAAGAGATCTCAATGATTTGCTTAGGTTTAGGTTTCTCAAATTTCTCTTTTTTAATCTTATTTTTCCCCTTTTTAGTTTGAGGGATGGCCTCTGCATCTGTGTTTGAATTCATATCTTGGCTTTCCTTAGTATCAGAAGGGATATACTCTTCTTCTCCTGAATCTAACTCCTCATCTAAACCCTCCTTCCCCCCTTTCCCCTTCTTAATTTATTTTCCTATAGTCCTAGCCTTGAAAAATTCATAAATCAGCAGCAAGAGCCCCTCATGGAAAGTAGGGTGGCCAATAGGCTTCTCCCTGTAGTCATTGATATTCTCATTAATAGATGAATAAAGGTAAAAAGGGATAGAGATTTTTTCCCCAGACCTGAAATGGTTAAGAAGCACGAAGTGGTAAGAGTAGATGCGGTCGAATCTCATATCCAAGGAGATGTAATTGATTATCACCTTCAGCAAAAACCTCCATAGTGGTTCAATGGACCTCAGCAAGTAGTAGGTGCCCTTCTTCAAAATAGCCTTCTTTTCCTCCTTTCCTTTGGTAAATTCCAACACTGGCTAACCCGAAATGTGCCTGTCTCTGTAGAATTTCTTCCTGACAATGGGGATGCCCATAACCGCAAAAATAACCTCCTTCATCACCGTGAACTTGACCCCATCAATTTTTACACTCCCCTCATTCCAGTTCTTAACCATGGTTTTGGTAATAGAGGGTTTCCACCCATGCAGCCATTCAATGAAAGACGTCACATCACCTTTGCTCAAAATGCCCCACACCTTAGAGCACTACTACCACTTCTCATCTTCATGCTTTGGTTCCCTGCTATGTCTTTCCCCCACCATATTTTCACTTTCTCTAAAAACAATTCTTTTGATAAAAATGTCTTTCAAAATTTGGGGCCAACAGATAAAATGAGTGGTATTCTCGATCCTTCTTTTGAACTTATGAAAAATAAACTCAAAAACAGGCCTCAATGTGCAATGATGGAAATTGCTTGGGTGATTCATACTTTGGCTTGCATACTTACACATCATATTTTGGCACATTTCCCATAACACATAAAATTTCATTATTAACCTTTAATGTTTCCTAATCTACCCGGGATTCTCTCTCTTTCAATTAAATCTTTGATTTCATGGGAATATTGTGTTTGTCCATCCATCTTTTCACCTCATCTTTCCTAACTACCCAGTTGGCCAGCCTGTCAGCCACTTGATATGCTTCCTTGTATTCATGAGCCACGTAGACTCTATCAAAGGACTTGAGAACCTGAATACTCTCATTAATTATATTTACAATCGTTCAAGTAGGCAGATTTTTCTCATTGAGACAATCTATTATGTTCTTTGAGTCTCCTTCCAGCCACATTTTTCTGACTCCTATATCCCTGGCAAGCTTTATAGTTTGATGGGCCATAATCAGCTCTGCATAGTGATTAGTTTGCACCCCTAGAGGAGCTGAGATAGCAGCAATACCTTTCCCATGATTATTTCTGATGATGCCCCCAATCCCATCCTGGCCTAGGTTGCCTTTCACAGCCCCATCAAAGTTAGCTTTACACTAGCCCTCAGGTGGAAGATCCCATCTACACTCCTCCCTCCTACTTTGATCATTCCCCTTTGAGAAGAGGGTTATAGCCTTTGATGATAGTATAGTTTTCAACTAGAGCGTTAAGGCTTTTGTGAAGGACCACCATAAAATTGGCTTCTTTTTACCTGAAAATTTAGTTGTTATGCTCCTTCCACACCCCCCAACAAAGATGGGGTAGAGACTAATCCCATAAGCCCTTGCTCACATCCCTAGATACCCCACAGTGCCACTGTTGAAAGAGCTCCCTCATGTTATTGGGAAAAATGTAGGTCTATTTGAAGAAAGACAGGAAAGAAGACCAAATATCTATGGTGAAATGGCAATGGATGAAAAGGTGATCAACACTTTCAATTTTCTTTTTACAAAGGATACATTGATTAGGCATCTAATGGCCTCTCTTGATAAGGTTTTCCACCATCAAAATACAATTTTGAAGCATTATCCAAAAAAAAATGTTGATTTTTGGGGTAAGGCCAGGATACCAAGCTTTGGCCCAAATAGGGACAGTTTCAATACTCTGCATGGTTTCATAGCTTGAGGCCATAGTGTAGTTGTCATCCTTAGTCATCCCCCAAATAATAGCATCCTTATTGAGGGATAGAGGGATGAGCCTGATCATGTCCATCAATGGCTTGAGCTCCTGGGATATCTCAGTCAAGTTCACCCACTCTTCATTGACCCTATAGTCTCTCAGCCTGCAACCAAATCTTTCCATGCAAGGCATCGCCCATCTATTGTACTACTCAATGTTCCATAAAGGCCCCAAGCTAAGCCATTCATCAAGCTAGAAGTTGATATCTTTACCATTACCAAGTTTCCATTTCACCTTCTTAGTGGCTAACCCTTTAGTCTTTATAATGCCATTCCAAATGTTGGATCCCTTTGGGTCATTATCCCTGCTGATGAACTTCTTGAAATTAATATTGACTGAATACTTATCTTTTAGAATATCCCTCCATTCCCCCTTGGAGTTAAAGATCCTCCATATCTGTTTAGCTTGCAAAGCCCTGTTGAACTGCTTCAGCTTCCTAATCCCCAAACCCCCCTACTTTTTAGGTCTACAAATATTGTCCCAAGCCACAAGTGGGTACTTCTTATTGCCTTCGGGGCCGGCCCATAGAAACTTCCTCTGAATAGACTCCAAAGTATCAGCCACTTTGGAAGGAATAGAGAATAGGCTAAGAGCATAAGTAGGCAAATTCTATAAATGATAGCTAGTTTATGTTATCTCTAGAGAAATTTTTCTATATTTCTTTGATGTGACTTCATGTGATTCAATGATGTTTGTGCTAGTGGTGATTGAGATATCATGGATTCCCATGCCTTGTTATTATCCGATTTGGGGTTATTTGATATATGATTTTTAATTTAGTAAAAAGCATTTAAATGTACAGATTAAACAAAATGATTATTATTATATTTTAAATGAGGATTAAATATGAAATAGATGGCTTCATAACATTTAAATACATAAGAACTATTACATCATTAAAATGCCCCTTCGTTAGTTTTATTTATGGATTATATGACTATATGCTTCAATTATTTTATATGTGAGTGACTACACTTGATGTGTGTATGTTTTAGTGATGACAAGTACTAGACATTGAATCTGCCTAGCTTCATAAGTGTGAGCATGTCTTATCCTTGATAATTGCACATGAGATATTTACATTGGCCATACATATTACCTTACCTATTCTCATGCCTATGGAAAATGAGGAATCTTTATTTGTAAATGATTATACCTTCAATTACCATGTAGGTAAATTCCATATCAACCTCAGTATAATTATGGTAGACCAGTGAGTATTTGTGCATTGTTGATTACCTGTAATTGTTGTGGTTGAACAATTTATATTAATGTTGATTTCATTATTTAAATGTTATATGAAAATTTTATATATGCTGAGAAATGTGTCACATATATATTCCATTTAATTGAAATTACTTAAATTAATCCTTTGGGGTTTTGGGGAGGTTTATTGCTCTTTTGATTTATTAATTTAAAGTGCTTTAATTTTTGTTCTTTTAGATTTTGAGGGGGGCAAAGGCTTTATATTGTCAAAATGAAATCATTGTCTTCACGTTTGGGTTTTGAATTCCAATTTTTGCTCTCCAAACCTATTGGGAGAAAAATTAATTTCCTTGTTGGGATTTACTGGGGTGCTAGATTTTTGTGGGGATTATCTTGTTGAATTTGTTTCAAGATTGCTCTGCATTATTGATAATCTCATTTGAGTTCATGGCAATTCAAATATTTTTTTCCATTTTGGGGTTTTCTTCATTATTGAGGTAGGAATCTTCATAACTCCTTTTTTAATTTTTGGTTGCAAATGTTATGTGGGATGAATTCCTTGCTACTCCTCTCGTGTTTCCTTCAATTTGATGCATGTTTGGGGCTATTATGTATTTTATGTAATTTGGTACTTGAAGTATGAATTTTGTATATTGTTATGATATTTGTTTCATCATATGAAGTTGAAACATAGATTTTATTGGATGGTTGATTTTTTGTTCACTAGGAGACCAATGAGTTTTATCCATTTTGTATGTTTCTATGTTCAATAATTTAGTGTTTTGAAGGTTTCTCAATGGAGGTGACCTTAGGGACTAGTTTTTGTTCTTGATTAAATCTTTGTAAAAATTATATCTAAAAATAGAAATAAGTCCCTTTTATGTGGAATAATAATATTCCTTATGTATTTTATTTTGATTCTTGTTCATTGCCATGGTTTAGGCATTGTGGATGAACTTGGTTTAGGTGTTTGAGTAGGGTTATGGAGTGGCTCTCCATGGAGGATGGGACCTAAAGAGATAAACATGGAAACCCATTTGTGGTGTGTAATAAAAAGTGATAACTTAATTAAATGAATGGAGGAAAATATAATAACAAGATAAAAGATAATACTTGGTCATCTACAGATGTTGATTGAAGGTATGGTTTTAGTTTAGTCATTTGAGAATGTTGTTTGAAGGAAAAATGTATGCCTATCCATTTGAGGACATTGATCGAAGCTATACTTTGGCCTGGTCATCCTTTAGACATTGATCAAAGGAAAAACAAAGCCTTCTTGATGATATAAGGGTTTCTTGAGTCCATATGGGTTTCTTGATTCTAATTTATTGGTTAAAAAGTATAATGAATTGTAATATAGTTATCACTTATACCATAATATTGCTAGAACGAGGATTGATAAGAATATTCAGATTTACTTGACTTTAATTTAAATCTAATTTATACATTGCATACCTAAGAACTTGGAACCACATAAATAAATGGCAAGAAAATATGATATAAAGACAACCAAGGTAACATTGTATTTAGGTCCCCAAGTCACAGTCTCATAATCAATTCTCTTTAGATATCATCAATCTCATCACCACATGGGATCAAGCAAGATGATGAGAAATCAATTATCAACTCACTTTATGTTTTATGTTGATTTATTCATATATATTGTATTCTAAATGTACATGTATTTTAAATCTTATTTCAAAATAATAGTTGAAGAAAAAAATCAAGTACACAAGTAAACACAAGGCACATTACACTTCTATTGCTCTCAAAAAATGCATAGAATTTATGTCAATGAAAAATGTCACATAAATCACATTATTTAATGTATTATGAACTCACTGTGATAATCAAATGCAATAATCATGCATTCCAATGCCCTATACACCAACAAAGTCATGGTGATCACATAATGATAACACAAGCATAAGCTATGTATTAACCAAATATTCAATTAAGATATTAGATGATATATAAATCATGAATTAGTTAAACAACCATCTAGATCAATCAAATAGATTGACACTAATAGGAAATTATAGTTATCAACACATGAACTAGCATGATAGATATTTATCCACATATCAAACATCATAAAGAAAATGTTGATCATATAATTATCTTCAATTATCATCTAAGCATCAAAATTTCTATGATCATATACATAGAGGTGTAACAAAAGAAGGTATAGTGGGTATAGTAAGGGTCTCAAAATAAATGGACCTTACAATTGGAAATGCTTGATCTTTATGGAGGTTCACATCTATGTTAATGTTAAATATTTTTAGAATCATTATTGAATGTTTTTATAAAACATAGTCCATGTTTCTGAAGTTCCATCAAGATTTTATATGCAACTGAATCTTTTGCACTTCCATGGTCTCTTTCTTGTTCACCTCGGACTAAGAAGTTGTTCTTATCACAAATGTTAGCCACTTCTTCATTAGAAATCTTTACCTCAACTTCAAATCTAAATCTACACAAGAATCATAAGAGAGTATTAGTTGAGTATACCAACAAAATCAATGTGAATATAATTTAGAAAATACCTTGCATTGTGACGCATGTCAGATTGTTCAACCAATGTAAATCGAGGTTCACCACAATGCATTTTTTGACACAATTCATATAAATTGTGTCTATAACTACCTGGTTGTGAATGGACAAAAAAGTGTACTGCAAAACAAATCCACAATAAAATGAGGTACCAAATAATATTACTTCTATAAGAACATTTTATCAATTTGTGACTACCAAACAATATTATTGTCTATAAGATCTTATCAAATTAAAAGGTGAATAATGGCTATCTATTTTTTAAATACTTGAAACAACTACATTTTTCAACAATTTATCAAATCCTACATCACTCCTTTGTTTGGATAATATTTATGATATGATATAATAGATTCATTTTTAATTAGGTTACTTAAATATATTGGAAATAAGATTATATGTTCATCTTGTTTTTTTACAATCTATAGAAATAGAACATATAATTGTAATTGAAATTTTTATCTAATTATTGACACTTCATGACAAATACATTTAAGTATATTAAAAATCCATCTAAAAATTTAATGATATAAGTATATGAATTGTATACTTAGAAACGATGCTAAGTTCCTTCTTCTAAAAAATAATCCTAATATCATCAGAGAGTAGGCTGTTGTGAAATTCAAATAAACCATACTCTAATTGTCCATGCTCTATAATTCACTTCTTTTGAAAGTTTATAAACCTATTCCTTAATTAGAAGGTAGATATTATACATTTCACAAAAATGATGTCAGAAAAATTCCCTATGTTTATTGTTCTCCCTATTGTTCAGTTGTTCAGTTGTTTAAATGACAATTAATTTCAATAGCATCTCCAATTGACTATATAGGCATCTCCAAGCTAAAATTGTTTTTCAACCATACACAAATCAATAGCCAATGAATATTAAAAAAACACAGTTTATAAGATACTTATTATCATAATTCTTGTACATGTACATGGAAACTAAGCTTAACTAAGTGATGTGATTTCTAGATTTTGTATATCCATGCATTCCACTTCATGTAGTGTTCTCTTTATTTCAAAAGCATGCCTAAAAAAGACAAACAACATTGGTTCCTCATATGTCCACCAAGGAATATAGACTATGTATCACCTTCTTTGATAGGCAATATTTGAAAGAATGTTTGTTAGTGAGAACACAAGGCAATTTTGGATAAGCTAAAGTTGTACAATTCATATGAATGATTGAATTAATATTGAATATCAATCATTTAAAATTCTTGGTTGTTAAAAGAGAGGTTCGAAATGTTTTTAAATTCTTTCTAATTTTTTTAATTTGAAAATGTACTAGAATATTTTATAATGTTTTTGGAAGAGACGGATCCTCTACAGACCAATAATTTTTTAATTCATTATTTAAAATAATAGATAGCCTTCAACTTTGATAATAACATCAATAATCATTAATTAAAATAATTTATAACAAATGCATGGCTGAATCATAATTATATTCATTGAGAACAATGACTCAGACTTAAAATTGCCCTTTAGATTTTGAAGAAATATGTAAACCTAAGGTTACACTTTATGAATGCTACATACCTGGAAGGGAACACTCTTTCCTTGCTTTCTTCTTTTGGAGATTACTTCTTACATCCTCATTTGGAATACTTATTAAGCCATCTGAATGGTTCATAGCAAAATACTTATTTATATTTGTTGGTGTAATTAATTATTCCTAATTACACTTAACTTAATCTTACTTAGGCTAATGCATTGCATAGTAATTTTTGATTGAGACACCTAGGAGTGTGCACATTTATTAAGCACATGGTGTAGGACGAATTCCACTTTAGGTGTGATAGTTGTCATCACATACCTCGTTGTGTGTGAGATCCACCTTTTGTGCTCTTATCACATTATCATCCTAATCCAATGCACATACTTTATTGCATATTGGAGGATGATCCACATTTGGTGGACATGTGATTACACCTAGCATAGGTGATAGCTTATCAGCTCCTTATCATTCTCTCTTATTGCCTTTCCTATATAAGGAGGCCTATTATGTAATCTTTCATCAACTTTGATTGAGCATTGAGCATTCATCAATCATTCAAGGTGGATTCATTGGATCTATTCAATCCATCCTTGCATTCATATTTTCTCTCTTGTGCTTTTCTTCAACCTCTAGATCCTTGGTTCAATATTTTCTATTTGCAAATTCTTACATGGTATCAGAGCCATTGGAGCGTTCTTGATTAGCCGATTTGAAGAGAGTTTGATGCAAGCTTCGAAGGTCCAAATCTCAGATCTGGCAACCAGCGTGCGATAGAGGCATCTTGGAGCAGATATGACTTCACCATTGCATCCGGGAGGCTATTTTGGTTAAGATCGACTATAAATTCTCCTATATCCGACGAAAGTCAAATCTAAGGCAAAAAAATTTTGCAAATCGGACTTTAGGCCCGATCTACACTTCCGGTATGAACTTGAAAAAAAAATTATTTTTTTATTTTGCATTGTCATCAGAATTTTTTTGTGCAAAAATATTTGTGTTTGGGCTGGTACGTGCCCTTTATTCTATCAAAGGACAGAGAATATTCCATCTCTGTAGATCGCAAACCGCACAACCAAGCCCGTACGCGAGGGCAAGCCCAAGCCAGCCATTTGTTTTTTAAGTGGGCGGTCTTCTATTTAAAAAACCCACATTGCCTTGTTTTTCGGCAATGTGGAACTAAACAAATCCCACTGCCAAGTTAGGCCACCCACCCGCCACCTCTTTCGCAGCACATGGCAGATCTCCCCCAGCGCTCCTCGTCCGGTGGTCCTCCCTGCCCCGCTCAGCAGTGGTCTCCAGTCTCTCTGTCGCTCCGCTTGAGCCAGCACCACCGAAGCCGCGGGATCCACAGTGGCCACCACCACTTCCTCAGACTCCAACACCTCTAAACATCATCGCTCAGCAATCAACACCTCCGGCAATGCCGCTACTCTACTCCCTCGCGCCACTGCCCATGTGGCGGCTAGATCACCGCCACGCGGCAGTCCCAGCACTGAACAGAATAGGACACGTGGCCTTCTGTCACATTTTCCCAATGTCAACTGACTGCCCTGTCATGCAACATCATCAATGTATGAAATAGTACGACCAGCCCAGTCAGCAAACACGTTGGTAGAAGGGGCGATTTTTTTGCTTGCGTCAGCATAACACTACCGTAAATTTGACGGTCGTTTAGCCATCGCAACAGAGTAGAATTGGTTTTTTTTGACAATCGTATGACCATTAAATTTAACCTAGTGAATTTCTAACATCAGCAGGGTTTGGAAAATTCTCTGCCTTCACCATTTGCATTTTTTATTTTGCTGTCCAACTTTGAGAGGCCATAACTTGGTCATTTGGGCTCCAAATCGGGTGCAATTTTTTTTGAAATTGGGTAGAATTTCCTGAACTTTCCAATGGTGGTGTTGGTTTTGCATTTTGGTGACATGATTTTTCAAAAATTGTAGTTTTTGGTGACTGTTCCTGTTTATTCCTGATTTCTGCAACTTCCAGGGCTTCGTTTGGACACATAAGGTAACATTTTGAGGTGAAATTTTTTTTGAAAGTGCATGCTTTTTCATCTAATTTCTAGATCTACAATCAGATTTGAGTGATTTTGGGTAGACACATCACTTTTAGTAATATGCTATTTTGGGGCTATAATTGCACTTGGTTAATCCTTGGATTTTAGTTTTTTGATTTGCATCAGTCATTTGAAGTAGTTATCAGTCATTATTTGGTTGAAATATGGATAATTCAAAGGTTAAAATCCTCACTCCATATAACTATCATGAATGGAAAGTATCTTTAAGTGATCATTTGTTGAGTCTTGGATTGCTTAGAATGACTCTTGGGCAGGATCAAGAACCTCAAACAGGTGTTGTAGAAAGGAGAAAATGGTTTGATCGAAGGGATAAAGCACTTGGCTCTCTTAGATCATCCATCTCTCGTGACATGCGCTTTCATATTGCATCTTGCACAAATCCTCATGATGCTTGGATTACATTGGAAGGACTCTTTGGTAAACCTAATAGAATGAGAAAATTAAGATTAGAGAATGATCTCATAAGTCTTAATCCTAGGAATTTTGACAATATTCAAGATTTTTTCTCTAAGTTCAATACTATTAGATTGGAGCTTTCTTCATGTGGCATTGTTAAAGGGGATGAACAATTGATCTTTTCTATTCTTTCCAAGCTTGGTCTTGAATATTCTATCTTTCTTTCTATATTCTATGCTACTATGGATTCTCTTGGTAGTGCATACAAATTGCCCTCTCTTGATGAATTTGCAGCCTAGCTCACAAGGAAACAAGCAAAGTTTGCACACATGGGTCAGTTGAAGCCTTCCACACATCAAGCATTGATTGCAAGTGAGTCTACATCAAAGGTTTCTAATGGAAAAGGAAAGAAACACAATAAGGATCCTAAGCCTCATGATAAAGGTAATGAATCTTCTTCACCAAAAAGTACTGAATCCAAGTCCTCTTCAAGAGAGGAATCATCTAGAAGAAAGAGAGATAAATGTGCATATTGTCAAAAGTTAGGACATGATGAGCATAAGTGTTTTCAAAAGAAGATTGATGAGCTAACTCACATTATTCAAAAACAAAACATTAAGTTTCCCTCATCAGTGTCTACTCCTTCTTCTACACATTTGGCAGCTTCTACATCTCCATCATCATCCAAAGATAAAGGTAAAGGACAAGCACTCTTGGCTTCCACACATCTTGAGCAAGGTAAATGGCTTCTTGATTCAGGTGCATCACATCATATGGCATCATCTATGGATATGTTTTCTTCTATTGAGCCTTGTAATTCTCCTAATATTTTGATGGGTAACAACACATTCATGAGAGTTTTTGGGAAAGGTTCTATTCCTATGGGAGAGGGGAAATTTAATGATGTTCTTTGTGTACCATCCTTGACCACTAATCTCCTTTCTATTTACCAAATTACACATGGGGCACAAGGTAAAGTTGTTGAGTTCACTCCTGATTATGTCTACATTAGGGACATGGAGACTAGAGATGTCATAGCTATGGGAGTTGTTGATCATACATCCCACTTGTATTCTTTTTCCACTTTTGTTGATAATGATGATGATATTCATGATGTACCCATCCCTTTGCCAAGGGATAATTATGAGGAGAACTTTGGGCACTTGAATCATTTTGTTGTTGAGACAAGTGTTAATCTTCCTGCTTCTTCAGACATGGGCTCTACTATTTAGCAGGAGGATCATAGTTTTCAGATCTTGCAGAGTGTGATGACTACTTGGATGCATCTACAACATTTGTTGATTCTCATGATGCAAATTTGGAAGACATACATGAGGGGGTTTCTCTTTCCCTTGATGACAATTTCATCATAGCTGGGGACACTTCTTCACCTTCTTTGGAGATTGGTGTACTTGATTCTTCTCCTTCTTCACTTGATTTGTCACATGAAGTGATAGATTCTTTGAGCTTGGAGATTCCTACTTAGTCTTCAGAGATTCATTCATGGAGACCTACATCTTCTTCCTTATTCCATTTGCACATGGATTGGCTTCTTCATCATTTGATGTATCTATTTCTTCCTAAGGGGAGACATGTTTCTTGTAAGCATTGGTTGATATATTGTTTGCAAACCTACTCTTCATCAACATGGGAGCTTCTACATTATTGGGGGGATATCATGTCTCCAACTATCCTTCTTATTGGGGGATACTTCTTTGTATATACATGATGTATTTAGTTCTTGGGGGGTCTTGAGCACTCCATCCATGCATCTTGTTTTCTTCTCTCTTTTTGGGGGATGGTTTTTCCCATGAGGTTTTCCCTCTTTCTCCACTTTATGAGAGTTATGCATTTCATGTATTGCATTTTGTACATGGGTACCTAACATGGCCTAGTAGCTGGGACCCATCTTGCATTGTGAGTTTAAGTGCATTCCCCTAAGTTGCACTTAAGGGGGGGTGTTGGTGTAATTAATTATTCCTAATTACACTTAACTTAATCTTACTTAGGTTAATGCATTGCATAGTAATTTGTGATTGAGACACCTAGGAGTGTGCACATCTATTAAGCACATGGTGTAGGAGGAATTCCACTTTAGGCGTGATAGTTGTCATCACATACCTCATTATGTGTGAGATCCACCTTTTGTGCTCTTATCACATTATCATCCTAATCCAATGCACATACTTTATTGCATATTGGAGGATGATCCACATTTGGTGGACATGTGATTACACCTAGCATAGGTGATAGCTTATCAGCTCCTTATCATTCTCTCTTATTGCCTTTCCTATATAAGGAGGCCTATTATGTAATCTTTCATCAACTTTGATTGAGCATTGAGCATTCATCAATCATTCAAGGTGAATTCATTGGATCTATTCAATCCATCCTTGCATTCATATTTTCTCTCTTGTGCTTTTCTTCAACCTCTAGATCCTTGGTTCAATATTTGCTATTTGCAAATTCTTACAATATTATCAAATCAAAAAAATATAAATGTACTATTTATATCTTTATTTCTCCATAATTTTACATTACTGAAGATTTCAATACTTATTACAAATTTTGTGCATACTTTTAACAATTCAACTGTTCCTAAGACATAACTACAGCTGATGGCCGGAAATATTTGCAGTGAAAGTAGGAAAGAAGTAGAAGAAAACTCTAAAAGACAATCATTTTTATAGATCTATATCTTTAGTCATTACTATAGTTTGTAAAAGAAAAAAATAAAAGCAATATGCTTGTATCCTTAACTTCCAAGAATAGCTTTTCCCCTTATCATAGATATTTATCCCCATTACCATAGACCATCCCATGGATTTAATCATGCATACCAGAATAACTTTTTTTAAAAAAAAATTAACTTTCAAATCTACCTCTAGGGGAGCAATTCTTGTTCGAGGCATCTTTAGAATTGTACCTTATGGCATCATCCTCTTCATCACCAATATGGTCTTCAGATATTAAGGAATTCACTTATGTCTCCAATAGATTTGTCTTTCTAGTTTTGGCCCTCTTGTTTGGATGATTAATTTATGTATCATAATGTATAAGCACTTCTTCCATACACACATCTTCCTTTCCCTTTTCCAATATATACTTCCTCGATGACAACATATTATCTACATTCTCACTTGGAATGGTTATGAAGCCACCTGAATTATTCATTGAAAAATGATTTCGTATAGTTATCGAATCAGAAAAATATGAATATGCAATTTATATCTTTATTTCTCCATATTTTTAATGAAGATTTCAGTACTTTAACATATTTTGTGCATACCTTTAAAAATTCAACTGGCTCATGACTAGAAATTTATGTAGTGAAAGAAGTAGAAGAAAACTTCCAAGGACAACCATTTTTATATATCTACTTTTTAGTCCATTACTTCAACTGTTCCTAAGCCATAGCTATAGCTTATGAGAAGAAATTTATGTATTGAAAGAAGCAGAAGAAAACTTCCAAAGGACGACGATTCTATATATTTACTGTTTAGTCCATTACTATAGTTAGAAAAAGAAAATATAAGAAGTGGGTGCTCGTAGCCTAAAACTCCAAGAATAGCTTTTCCTCTTCACATAGATATTTAGTTCCATTACCCTAGATATCCCATGGATTTAATCATGTATAACAAAATATCTTAAAAACAAAAATTAAAACTACCTTCAGGGGAGCAGTTCTTGTTAGATTCATCTTTGGAATCTTCCTTTGCATCATCAATATGGTCTTTAGGTATTAATTAATTTACTGATGTCTCCATTAGATTTGTATATGTCTTTCTAGCTTTGGCCCTCTTCTTTGGAAAATTATTATTTCCATTTTCTTGAGCAATGAGATTGGATGCATGTGGAGCTTCATTCCCAATCGCATCCATTGAATGTCCATGATATATTCCCATTACCTTATTTACAAAACAACCATTTTAGGATAAGAAATTCCCAATTATTATAAGGCTTGTCCATATGATGCTATTGATTAGTAAAAATAAATTTAAATTCACCAATTAAATTACTTAATCTTTCGGTTATGATAGTCTTATAAGATTGTATGCACTTAAGGCTTCTTGATCAAACTACTTTGGTAACTAGTGTCTGGTATGTCCTTGCTAAACCATTCTTGAGAAATGGATTGACAGAAAAGTTTGAATTTACCTTTAACTATGCCAACGCATGTTTGGCAGCTTTAGTTTTTGCAGACCTCCTTTTCACATCTATAAAATTTCTAATCTATAATATATTTACCAAGAGTTTTTTTATTAACTAACTAATAGTAAAGAGTAAAAGAAACATCAGCTCATTTTAGCAGTAAGATTTCTAATCTATAATATATTTACTAAGATTCTTTTATTAACCAGCTATAGAAATGTAGCATTCTAGTACCTGCAAATGATGATTCAGTGCCAAAGCATTGAGAGTTTTATTACAGATTGCCTCAACTCTACAATCTAATAACTGTCCTTTATCCTCATTTTCATATTTCATAAAAAGATGCTGACTAATGGCATACTTCAAAAACAAGTCACCCAACAACTCTAAGCGCTCGTACGAATAAGACTCTAAACATTTATGTGCAGTGATTTCTTCCATTATCTACGAAGAAAGAAAAAAAGTTCAGTGAGAGGTTAACAAGAATATTACTTTTGCATAGAAAAACAAAAATAGAGCAAATAATCTTAAATAAATATATCAAGAAAACATAATATCAGTTTGTAATGATTAGGAATAAAATTACCAGTTGTATGGGTACAGGTGGACAATTTGGGCATTCTATCCTAACTGCTTTAATGAGTTGACTTACAAGCATTAAAGAAATGAGGCAATGCATCACAGATGGAAGCAAACACAATGATCTCATAACAAAGCTTGGAACATCCAAATTCAAACACAACTCTGGAGGAAGCTCCACAAATGTTCCTCCTTTCTCCACTGGCTTTTCTTGGTGTTTTGTAAGAAAATTACAGGGTCGCTTAGCATGCTTCACCCTAAGAAGTGGTTGATTTAAATGCTTAAGTTGCTTTCCATGCCTAAAAAGTTGCAAACTCATCATGATAACAATTTAGAACCATTGCAATCAACTTTATGCGAATAAACTTGGATGGGCATTTAAGACTATCAAAGACAACATATACTCACTTTTTCTAAAAATATTCACTGTAGCTACCATAACGTGGATTAGAATCTTTTTTCGGAGGGAAGGGACTCTCAGCAGTTTTTCATGAATAATTTCCACGACTTGATAAAGCATTCCATTATGAATAGTAAGCACTACTTTATCTATCAAATTTGAAGATTCACAAACGCCACTTGCCAAAATCAAAACTTCTGATTCCTCTTGACTATGCAAAGTTGTTATTCCTGCCATAGGAGCCTCTTTTCTATCATCGCTATTAGTTGAAAGTGATTTAGATTCTCTAGCTCTTGATGCACATGTTTCAATGCATTTCCAGTCAATAACAATTACACCAGACTTATTTGATTCTAACGGCAGAAGGAAGTACATATAGGAACTGCACCATGGATTTTTCACTGTGATTTTATTCTTATCCCTTAGATTTCCAAAAATTCCATTAAAAATTATTTCTTGAAAATCTTTTGCATTCCTCATCTGTTTAATACACAAAACTATTATTAGTTACATACAAAAAGAAGTAAATAAATTATTGGAAGCAAATTGTAATGTATAGATTGGAGGATGAAATTCATGTGTTTATCTTTCAATACATGAGTTAAATCCAAAGTCATTTCTCCTCTTCACAAAAATTTTGCCTTAACAACCTTAACTGTAGTTAAAAACAAATCTATATCTATATTTGTAATGTCGTCATCCAATTCAGATTTAATTAAAATGGTGAAATTTGAATATGTCTTATTATCATTAGATTTAGATGTAAAATAGAGTTCGTAAACTTTCAAAGTAACTTCTCTCCCCTCTTCATCCCAACTATCAGATAAAGTGTCTATTTTAACAGTTGAATGCAACTCCCATGTTTGAGGTATACCTTCAAGAAAGAAAAAGAAATAATATCAGACAATTAAATCTTCAATTATCACAACCTACTAATCATCAAAGAAAATCCTATTGATAAATGCATAATTATCATAAATAAAGATTATAAAAGGCAAAAGAGAAATATAATCAAAACAAAATTTTCTCCAAAAACTATTGACATTTTATCTCTACATAATACAAATAGTTTAGCCAAACTATTTCTAATGGCAAGTTCTCCAATAATACAAGAGAATGAATTGTTTGTGTACCTGATTTCATAGATGTTATTCTCTCTTTGTCATTGTAATCCTCTTCAATTTCATCCTCATTTTCAATAACTCTTTCTCCAATTTCGTCCTCTCTTTCACTAACTCCTCCAAGATCTTCACCAAAATCTTCAACTTCATTTAAACTTCTAGATTTATCTTTTTCAACCATACTTTTCTCTTTATTGTAAGACATAATATTTCCAATCGGTGTGATTTCTGGAAGTTGTTCAACATCTACCAAGACATCCTTTACAATTGAACTCTTATCCGTTATAGAAGCATCATTTCTACTAGATATTATGTCCTCTATTATGGCTACGCTCTTGATTATATTGGATAAGTCATC
This sequence comes from Chamaecyparis obtusa, assembly GCA_027943335.1. Classification (NCBI taxonomy): domain Eukaryota; kingdom Viridiplantae; phylum Streptophyta; class Pinopsida; order Cupressales; family Cupressaceae; genus Chamaecyparis; species Chamaecyparis obtusa. The sequence continues at coordinate 14,964 of BSBK01004758.1, read as the reverse complement.
TTTCTGCTTCTCGTTACCGATTAACTATGCATCCACTTACATTTATATGGATCTAAACATGACTGAAAGGAATCAAAAAAATATTCAACATTCTTTGAGTGAGAGAGAGAGGGAGAGATGTGTAAAAATACTTAAGAACAATAGTATATAAATAGAGAACAAAATTAACTATTATTCCTTATTTTAATTTCAGAGAATAGAAATAAATAACTAAAATAAGTGCAAATTTAACTAACATATATTTCAAATTACCAAGACAAAATATATAATATTGAAATGTTCATTAAAAGTAATTTCAAATAAACAAAATCAATAATAAGAAGTAATAATTACCTTAGTATATAAGAATTTTATTAGTATAATAAAAAATTAAATTAAATAATTATTAATTTTAATCTTTTAAAATTTAATTTAAAAACAGGAAATATATAAGTAAAAATAATAATTGAAAATAGTCATCACTTTATGACATTTGTATAATATACTAAAATTATGGTAAGAAACAATAGAGAAAAACATACCTTCATGTTTTCAATTAGATCATCAGAAAATTGAGGAGGAAAGAGCATGCATAATCTAGTCCAACTCACATGACCAACTTCTTACAGAATGAAATTATTTATAGCATAATAAACCGGCATTAATAAAGACACGTACACTGTACACTGCTGCCGTCTAAAGATTTGCAGAATTATAATGACAAGTAATAAAATTCATTTGCCATTAATAGACGTGTGTGACACGTATTTCGCCTCCACAAAGTGTCAATTAAAGTGAAAATCAATACACCATATTGAATGAGAGTTTCTATACATTTGTAAGCTGTAATATTTAATGTTGTTTTTTTAATGTTGATTTTCATTACTTTTTCGTAATATAGTAATTAACAAATGTCACGTAGTGGTCAAGTATTTGTTTTTAATTTTGAGATTAATTATAATTATAATTTACTTTTAATTTTTTTAAAAAATAAAATCATAATTATAATTTATTTTTATATATTGAATAATGAATAATGTAATATATATATGTACAAAATTAAGATTTTATAATAGTTATATTTATAAAATAATATTATTAATAAGTATAATATTATATATTAAATAATTTATAATAGAATTAATATTCTAGTGTGATTAAGTTTTTAAATTTTTATTACATATTTTGAATTAGTTAAATAAATCATAGTTTATTTCAAAGTTTTTATTTGAAGTCATAATTGTAAAAATTTAAAACATAATTATTAAATATAAATTTCTTAAATTTTATAATCTATAATAAAAAATATGTAAAATAATTTTTATTAAAATAAATATTTATTAATAATAATTATATTTATTATTAATGCACGAAAAGTAACATAACTGACGTCAATTTCGTGTATAACACTTCAAATGATTTAGCCAATCAAATTTTTAATAAATAATATTTATATATATGATAAAGTTAAAAATTTAACATTTTAACTATACAAAGTATAAAATATATAATACAATATCCATAATAAAAATATATTTAACTATAATTTAAATACAAAGTGTATAATAAATATATTTATAAGTTATAAGTTATATTTACAATAATATTAATCATATGTAATAAAAAATATATATCAATAAAATAAAATTAGCACTATTGTTATATTTACAAATAAAATTAAAATGAAGATTTAAATTAATTATAATTTACAATCAATAATTATCTATATAATTATAATTAAAAAAAATATTTTTTACTACAATTATTATTATATAAAATATTATAATTATATAATTTTATAATTAATTAAAATATCTTATATATTATAATAAATTTATTAAAATTAAGATTAAATTTATATTAAAAATTAAATTTAAAATTAATTACTACATGGCACTTGTTATTAGTGTTACCCTCTAATATTTATTAAATCTATCTCATGTTCAACATAGCCCATAAAGATGGCTACTCATTTATCTATAATTTATGAAAAGAGGGGCCTTGAAAGATAATTGAATTTTATTGCAAACATAATAGAACTTTCATAGTCTAGTTTTTGGATATTCTAAATAATTAAAAAATAATAATATGAGATGTTCTTTTAAAAATAGATATAATGAAAATCTATTTTTTAAATGTCATAGTTTTAGAGTTTTTTTTATCATTCATTATGATTTTTTTTTTAAATTTGATTCTTTATTATTACTTCAAATCTAACAATCTATTTTAATTAAATTTTAAATTTTAATTTTAAATTTTTTTAAAATAATAGAATTAGTCAATAGAATTTCTAATGATTTAAATTATTTCAATTGGATAAAACCTACCAAAATTTTGAATAAACACACTTTATACTTCTTCTAAATTCTAATATGCTTCTCTTATCTAACTATTTTTAGACAAGATTAATAACTTTTTGACATAATTTGATTGAACCATAATTTAAAGTTTGATTGTATTTTAGTTTTTTTTATCAGTATTTCTAATCGAAACTTTTCTATCCAATTTTTCTCATCAATATTGTAGATTACAATTTTTTAAAAAAAATTAATGTAAAAACGCCTTAATATTTGTTTAAAGTGTGGTATTGAAGATGTTCATATCATCTTTAGGTCATGTATGAGGGTTTTTTAATTTTATTTTTATTTTATGTAAGAAGACTTTTCATGTAAAAAGACTTTCTCTATGGTTTGGATTTGTTGGCTTCATTATTATTTCTTATTGTATTTGTTTTTTGTTTCTTAATTTTATTTGATTATAAATGATAATTTTAGAAGTTGTACATAACAATAAATAAAACTAAAATTCTATTGTAAAAATATAAGGAATTATACATTAAAAGGAGTTATGGATTAACTATCAAATAAATAATCAGCTTGACCTTGCATTCTAATCTAAAGCTTCTCTTTTTTCTTTTTGTGTTCTTGGTTATCTATTTTTTATGTTTCTATATAATGAATCTAATACTTTTTTTAACTAATTTGGTAATACAAAAATTACATATTGGAGAAGATATATACAAAATTTAAATTTTATTGATGAAATTGTTGTAACCTAATAATGTATGCTATATCTAAAGATTGCCCCCTCAAAGTGGCATTGTGAAGATAATAAAAGTATTTTATTTCTCTCATTATGTAATATTTCTACATGTTCAACACATTTTATATTTTAGGTTCATTATTGGGGGTATCAAAACTCTTTCTAGAGCAATGTCTATACCTAGTTTTATTCATTTAGGACCATCTATAAATATCCATCATATTCTCTTACCCTAACTAGAGGGATCTTGGTGCTTAGAAAGTGGCTATAACTATAGGTGAACTAAACCTATTACCTATATTTTTACCAAAATATTCCTCTGGCAAGTAATTTTTACATTCTTTATAAATTAGAAACCATATGATGAGCGTCTTAAAATATCCTTCAAAGAGTTTTCCTTCCTCACTAAGATAGATTTCCCACAAAGGGTATAGTGAAGTGACGACTATTTTAGCTCCAAATTAGGCCTCATATAACCTTTATATACAATATGAAAACCATTAAAAGTTTAATAACCTTGAATATTCACTCCCCTAACTCTACCACCAAACAAACCAGCTGCTCTCAGGTGTAAAAATATTAATAATTCTCCACCTCTATAAGAAGTTATTAGTAGCTGGATTAGGGTTACATCCTTAACCCCATAAACTAATTTTTTTATAAAATTTGACGCAAATCTGATTAGTTTTTTGAGCAACAATATGAATATTTTATACTTTATCAAATTCCCTAGAACTAAAATCTCTCTATTACCTCTTTTTCCTTGAATAAAAAAGTATTTTAATAGTTTGAATGGTTGGTTAGGACTCTTCCATTTTGCACCTAGTTTGAATTTGATGAGGAAGCCTTAATTCACCCTAGCCCTAATTGTCATGCCCAAAATTTATAGGTAAAACCACACCAAAATTTATTTTTTGAAAAAATTAGAATTTACAAAATTACACAACTAATCTATATAATTTCTAATTCACACAAAAAGGTTTGGGTGATAATTCATTTACTAACACATCATTCTACCCTAGCATAAAAATAAATAATCCAGATGTTAACCTCCCTACTAAAATTTGGCTTGGATGACTTAAGATCAGAAATACACAAATTGACTACCTGTCAAAAATTACCTTATCGTGCTGCCATCGAGACAAAATTTTGTCGTGTTCCTAAATAAGTCATGTCGGTATTCTAGAAAGCACCAACCAAGACTCTAAATTCACATCAAAAAGACAAAGGGCAAAATTTCAGAAAATACATGCCTCGGCTATGAAATCTAATCAGAAATAATAGTTGAAGGCTACGAAATTTGAAAGCGAGCTACACTTGCATTAAGTAAAAAATTGGATGCCCGGAGTGCTACTAAATTAGGTTTTGAAGGGAGTAAGTACGATTCCCGAATTGAGATAAAACAAAAGACTTAGCGCAAAACTCAAAATGTCAAAGTTGCGATGGAAAGAAGGTAGTCAGGTTTTGAACTACCCGAAGTTGAAATCTGAAGTTCTGGAAAAATGGACTTGGGACCCGTGTGAGATTTCAAAAAAGAGGGTAAGTAGTGCCTTTCTCAAAATCCCAAAGGAAAAACACTTAAAGAGTTTAACTCTTTGGAAGGGTTTGGCTATCGTAAGAAAAATTGCTAATGAGGTGTGAAACTTCAAGAATAGAAGCTAAGTGGTGCCTTCCCTGAAATTCCAAAGGAAGACACTTAAGAAGTCTATCTCTTTGGTTATGTCACTAGTACATTAGACCCACTTTTTAGACCAAGCATTAAAATGGTTTTCCTTCGTCGGTTTATAGAAGGAAAATTTTGATTTTTTTTTAATCCAGTCCCATGTTGGTTAGTATTTTGACAACCATATAGGTTGTCGAAATTATGATGAACACGAGAATATAATTTTTTTTTAAAAACATAAGGTTTCATTTTATATTTGGTGCGCGGAAAAGCAAAGGTGAAAGAGAAGGCCTCGACTCCACCTATAAGAACCACTCTTCTCTGTTTCCATTGTTGTGAAATTGATTATGTAGTGGCAAACAATGTTACTATTCGAGAAGATGTGTTAATGTACCCACGGTTTTGTGGAGTTTGTGTGTCTTATTTTGTTTGATATCTATATCTCTGTCGAGGAAGGAAGTCACTGTTGACTATCAAATCTGGTCATGCAACTTCGTCGATAGATTTAAGTTGTTTTAGTTTTGTTAATTTTCAAAGAAAAGTAAATTTCTTATAGATCGAAACAAGACTATTGTTCTCGGCCTATCATAAATTTATGGCCCTAACTTGTATCTTCTCCATGGAATACTTAAGACCGATGGATGAAAGTCAAGTTAGGGTAGAAAATTTCAATAAGCTCAATGCTTAGATTTGCAGGGGATGTTAAATTGCTTCAAGGCTGATGCCCTAAACCATATGCATTACATGTATTTAGTTAACAGAATAAATAATGTTGTAATAGTGAGTGAATGGAATGATTATTAAACTTGTTGATTCTGGGGTCTGGATTCATCGAAGATAGTAAGCATCAATACCAACCTCCTATAACCACCCTCAAATTATTCCAGTCGAAATTGACCTAGCCTGATCAACTAGGTTAAATGTTCCTGAGACCATTCGGAGGTGTCGAGGAAGATTGTTGTTGTTGTTTGTGGATTCAAACAAGAAATAGAAGAATCAACAATTCAATGCTAAATAACTATGCCTGGATCTGTTAATAAACTCTCAGGAAAGAACCCTATTACAATCAAACCGAGAAGTGGAAGAATTGGAGGTACCTTGCTGATTAATGGAGTTTAGTCTGTGACTAAAGTGAGTAGACTGTTTATAAACCTTCACATTCATTGAAAATATTTTATGTTAATTTGAGGGTGAGGGTTTTGTCCAACCCTATTCCATACATGCTTTAAGTATTTGTTTTATTCTATTCTAAACCCTAATCAAGGTTTGTCAGTATTGAGTAAGGTATCTTTATTTTGGTTTGTATATACACTATTTTTTATCCTTAACTACTATCGAGGTCTTGTTGCAAAGATTGTTTAGTTTGAAGAAAAGTTGTTTGTACTTGTTTGAAGATCAAGACATATAATTGGTTTGTGATTAATGATTTACTTACTCTGATTTATTATGAGAAAAGCAGAGACAAACCTACACATTTCTTAAAAGTTTTCTTAAGGAAAATGATAATCATTTTTTTTTGTATAATCAGACACATGCGCAAAGATAGTTTGAATAACTTGCAAATCATTTCTACAAGGTAGTTATATTTCAATTGGACAATGAAGAATATTATATAAACATGTTAGTGGGGACATTATCAATGTAGAAAAATAGGTTTTGTTTATTCAATAAAAATTCATTGTTCATTGTGCACACTAGTTTTCAAAATCATAAATATTTGGTTGAGAATATTGTAGTCCTAATTTACTATGATACACTATTTGGTACATAAGTATCACATGTACCCAAGAATGTATTATATTGGATTATGATTACCATTTCTCTTAGATATTTTGACTTTGTATAAAAATCAAAGGTAAAGAGAGAAAAAGCCAGTGCGACATTGAAAAGTCTATTCGTGAGATATCATTGTTAGTGAGACCTATGTCAAGCTAGTGAGGCATTGTAACAGGATATTTCACATAAGCAAGTGAGGCAATTCGAGTAGTTTTATTCTCTAGAGGGTTTCTACTCAAGACAAAATCCATGTTATATTCTTTGTGTGTCTTATCTATTTTGTTATCCATTTTTATTTTCATTACATAATACTTTAGGTTTTGTTTAAGTGAAAAATGACTTGTAAATTGTTATATCACTAATTCATGCCCCCTCTCCCCTCTTAGTGATATTGCACTCCAATAACACTCTTGTTACTCATCACATTGATATTTCCATCAAGTGTCCCATTGAGATCATCCTTGAACATATCCTACATCAATTAGAATCCTTGTAAACTAAGCTAAATGCTAATCCTATACCACCTCCCCTCTCCACTTCTACGAAGACATCATCACTATGGACCTTGAGCATAATTTCCTATTAGGATATTATCTCTTACATTCTTTCCCTATGTGTTTTGTGACTCCCAATTTAAAATATATAATGGTAAGGGGGTTCCCATGACCCATATTCACTCCTTCAATGCCACTTTCCTTGAGTTCCTCTATGATCGCTACTTGCTTGCTAAAATTTTCCCTTGCACTCCAAAAGATTATGCTTTGGAGTACTTTTACACACTCCTTCATAGTTCTAACTATCTTTATATTAAGCTAGATAATTACTTTATCTAACACTTTTGATGAAATATCATCTTGAAATTTCCCTTCCAGCATAGTCCAATACAAACAATAAAATATTCTAATGCCTCAAGTTTTTACCCAAGACATTATTGGTAAAAAATATGATGATCAGTTTATGATACAAGAATAATGTGTAATGCGGGTCATAATGCATTCTTTCATGCACAAGGTCATCAAACCAAATAATGAAACACTTGGCATATACACCAATACAAAATGCAAGATGAGAGAAGCAAAATGCTTAGAATACCATAGGACAAAATAACATGATCAACTCAAACATTGAGATATGGAGGAGAGTCAAATTCTCAAGGCTAACTTATAAACCTTGACATCTTGCCTACCAAGGTGTGCACTTTTGGCATCTTGGAAAATGGAACCAACAAGACAATCTTACACTAGCTTGGGCCTCAAGGTCTAAATTGTAAGAAGTTTAGACTGTAGAGCCAAATTTACATGGCTCAAACTTTTGGGTTTAAGAGCATGTTTGATGCAAGGGCATCCTTATGGCTCATCACAAATTTGCATTGTACTTGGGAAGTTAAGAACATGTGGTAAATTGTACTCTTGATAGTTGGTAAATAATTTGTGATGAGTAAAGTTGAAGCATTTTATTGTATCGTGTTATTGGGGTGATGCAATTTCAGGAGTAGTTAATTTATATATGATTGATTGATCTAGTATTAAAATGCGAGGTTATTTTATTGGTTCAAGTTTTTGTTTTAGTGAATGGATGTCTATAAATTGACAGTGGTGTTTTGGTTGGAATTGTTTAATTTGTGAAAGGTTATTTTGAATCTAAAGTCAATATCTTTTTTCCCAATTAATTAACCTTCTTGCACATGTGACTTGAATTGTCTCTTGTCCCATAAGTAGTGAAAAATACACAAAGACAATAAATAAAGATAGGTATAAGATTTCATACACTTAAACATAAAGCTCTGAAAGACAATATGACACCTCTCATTACATACATTGTGGCCCTATAGCTGACTGTCATATCAGTGGGTAAGATTTACATCTTTTAATTTGACCATCTTTTCATCATGTAGTCATTATGAAAGTAGTAAATGTCATCCCTCAAGCATTGAATAACATTGTTTTGAGGCACTCTTCTTGAACATGAATCTTTTCTTTCAGAACACTGTCATTCTATTTTGTAGAAACACTAACAATAGTCTCTTTATGGCATTGTTGATCACCACACCTTCACATTCATGAAAATCTATTAATTCTTGCATATTTTATCATGATATAGTACCCTCGTTTCAATCTTTGAATATCACTACCTTTTAGAAACTGCCCCTCTTTGATTTTTATGACATCATTCCTTACTATGGCTATGAGCCTTCATAACAGTGTCTGTTCTTTATTCATTGTGGTTTGCAATCATGCATGCATGACCTCTATTATCTCTTGATGACTATTATAAGAGTGTCTTTGTGATGTATCATTAACCATATGAGTCATTATTTTTTATCACTTATATACCACTGTGACAGTGGATAAGCATTGAAGAAGAACTTTATTTAAACATTTCTTATCCACATTTTTTTAGCATCTTTTTAATCATGAATTGTTACACTTATCGTCGCCTCATGAAGCCTATTTGACAGTCAACCTTGTCTATAACTAAGAACTCAAAAGTGTTGTTTGTCATTGGGACTAATCTTTGATTACAAATTTGATCACCCATTTATTGACATCCTTTTGATAGTCACTTCTCAAAACTCTTGGATGCATTTTTTTCTTTTGTTCTTAATATTCCTTCACATGACTGATCATCTTTTGTGCTCACTGTCATGAGGAACTCTATGACACTCTAAAAGTGCCATTCAACTTCATCAACATTGTCTTTTCCATTTGCGGTGTATACCACTGCTTTTGATGCATGTTGAATACCCTCCCATTTAGCTAGTGTCTCCTCTAATAGTCATCTTTGAATTTTGGCCTTTTCTCTCTACTTTTGTAGACAATTCCATTCTCTTCCTTATCATCTATGTCTACTCTTTTCTTTGACATACATTCTTGGAAGTTACTTTGAATGTGGTGGATCATGTGTTCTACATAGTATCATTTGCCTGCTCTTCTCTTTTACAATGACTATCACTATTCTTCACAAGAGTGCTTTTTGTCACTCACCATGACTGGCAGAGATCTAAGAATTCAAAACTTTTAGAAACCCTCCTCAAAATAGTCGATATTTTATTTTCGCAAAACAAAAGATGTATCTCCCTATGAAACATTTTAATGAAAAACTACTTCTCTTTCTTTGCCATCTTCCATTCCTTGTTACTTCCTTCAACAATTTACTCTTTTTCTATGTCTAAAACATGCCTTTGAATGTCCAAAGAATGCTTCTATTCTTTACATGAAATCTACATTTCATCTTTCACTTATGCAAGACATTGGTGTGTACTCTATGCTTTTTGATCTACATGCATACTTCTCTCCACCAGTTATAGCCTATTCTGCCTGATGATTACAATAGTCGCCAACTTGTGAAAACAATATTGTGTCTCAATGTGTAATGTAGTCCTCTCCAAATCATGCTTGAGGAGCTTATATAATAATCAACTGATTAATGTTTTTGGTTTGATGTAAATTCTATTAAGACATTTTGACCGCCAACTCACTTATGTTTGGAGTCTTCTCCATATTCCGTACTCTTGGCCTAAATTTATTTATCTCACCAATAATAATTGGAAATGAAATGTTTGTATTTCATTGCTTACCATAGTTATCTGCCGAATATGAATTAATCCCCTTCAATGATGATAAATGTTGATGGAAGTCCCAAGTATAGCCTGAATGAAATATTAATTCCTCAATGTGTTCCTCTCTTTTGAGACTCTTAAATGTTTTTGTTTTAATTTCTAACTTTTTAATTCAAATTATTATTTATAAAGGTAAATCTTAAATGTGAAAGATCATATCAGATAGATTTAATTCTATTTCAAGCATAGTTAGATAACCTACAAGATTCAAAATGAAAATTATTCATCTTACTTGGGAGAATTCTTGAGTTGTTCATAATGATTAGCAACAAATGGACACAGCTCAGAAATTATGAATGCAAGGAAAATGTCAACCAATGCAAGGAGTGCAACCAAAATTTGGAGAATTAATCAAATGGACACAACTCAAAAATTACGAACATGGCACAATCTTCAGGTAAAGTGATTCTTATCAGGGGCAACTGTCCTTCCACATCTGAACATGGTTGTTTACCTGGCTACCCTTTAATAGGACACTTGACTATACCTATTTGAACATAGTTCAAATCCCAAAAGTCTGCATTTCTAGGACAGTTCAGAATTGTCCTAGTCAATCCATGTTTGTATGCTTGCTTCCCATACCAACCTATATCACCTGCCTAAGCAGTACTTGGAGTAGTCCTCCTACACATGTACTATTGTGAAAATCATCACAAGTCCATTTGTTGGAGGGCTACTCAAAGTACACATGTTTGGAGGTCTGAAGGAAACAAGAGAATTTGAAGAGTCATGAGTCTTAAGATTGTACTTAATATAGCCAAGCTTCATTCAATGGTACATTCAACCATGAAACAGAACCATTCTTAAACCAGATTAAACTAGTAAACCAAAAGACATACTGATTATAAGTAAACTAGTAAACAAAGGACATGCTTTTACTACTAAGTCTCTATTTGTTGGGCATACTGATTATAATTACTTCACATATATCACAAATTTTTCTAATTAAGGTTGGCGGGATGATTATGCCTATCCTGAAAAAAGATTGTCAAATCATTATGCTTTCAAATCAATTACCTATTGACGTATCCCTTGCGAGGGAGAGAAGCCAAACACATAAAGAACATGCACATAAACATGGCAACTAAAAAACTTAAATGGAATACACCAAGAAGTACCAAATGATGAATTCTCAATTGTTGTAATGGAAAAACAATATCAGAACCGTCCATTTCTAGAACTTGATTTTTCTATAGTCCAAATGATTTTTCTTTATTTCTTGTCTGTGCTTGGTGATAGGATTTTGGACATTATTGACATACTTAAATGGAATACACAATACCAAATGATGAAAGCTCAATTGTTGTAATGGCAAAGCATCAGAACTGTCCATTTTCTAAAATTTGATTTTGTATAGTCTTAATTATTTTTCTATAGTCCTAATGATTTTCAAAATTGTTGACAAAGAGTGTTTCTTTTTTTGATTATAGTATAAATGATTTTTCTATAGTCGTAATGATTTTTCTTATTTCTTGTCTTTTTGTCCCTTTTTTATTTCCTATTTCTGTGCTTCATGACAGGATTTTGTCACCTTCTTTTGATGGTATATTTCATTCACTCTATGTGGAAATACTATTTTGTTCACTATTTTATTTCAGCTTCATATTTCTTTCATTTTTTCATATACACAAAGACTACAAATGCTGATAAAAAAATGAGCTATTTGATTTAGGTTTACTTTAATTATTGTAAATGGTTAATATTTCTGATGGTACTCCTTGGTGTATTTCATATAAAAATAACAAATGTAGTAATGATGGTGTAGTGCATTATTGATATAGGTTCGATGACTCTTGTCAATGTGCCAAACTGTCAATGTGGTGGTGGGCAGTGTGTGTTGAAGACTTCACAGACACCGAGCAACCCTGCACAATAATTTTGGTGCTGCCCAAATAGAAAAAAAGTTGCTAATGTGTATATATTTAAAGTTTCTAATGTAAATACTATTCATTATAATATAAGAACTAATGTAGACTGGGTATCACAGGGAAATAATGGCTATGAATACTTTAGTTGGGTCGATGATAACTCATCTACATCTATCTACCCATCTCCACTTATCCATGATGAAGGATTTGAGTGAAAAACATGTCAGGCTAGGGAAAATTCTGAAATTATATTTTTACGATGCCTTTCTCCATATTGTAATCACATATCTTTGTTGCGACTATATGCAGAGATGAACTCAGGAATTAGTTAGTTTAGTATTTTCATATTGTAACAAATATTTTAATATTGATATGACATAACTTCTCTTTGCCTCAAGTGCGCATATATATGGTTTACATCTTTTTTTAGAATAATTCTTCATGTTTATGGCTCAGGTTAGCCCCAATCTGCTATCAATCACATGATTTAATGTATAGTGTTTTTCTTGGTTATTCCATTTGTTCCTTGACCTTGACTATGGATTGACTATCATTTTCAAGCTTGAGTGAGGCTTCATACCATGCAACATCCACAGATTGTACACAACGCTGATTTATGCTTGAGGTAAACTACATGTGTCATGTAAACAACATGGTTGAATGCAATCTCTTTTGTGTGTTTTAAAGAGTTTTCCCACTAATACAAGCGTAAATAATGCATTGAATGTAAATCTATGAATGTTGCGTGGTATGAAGTCTCACTGAAGTTTGAGCGCAACATGGTATGAAGTCTCCCTTTATTCCAGTGAGGGATTGGAATGAGTTCATTTTGGATGCAAAGGAGAATGGGGATACTCAAAGAGGAATTACACTAGCAAATGAGAGAAGGTATAAACATGACAGCTGAGAACCATAAATGTAGATTTCACAATACTTGAGAAACATAATTGTAGGCATCAAGGTCACAATTTTTTGGAGACAACATAATTCAGTTGTATACCCAAGTGATGGAGTGCAACTTCTGCACCTCCAATTCCAAGTTGACACTACGAGATACAAAGACCATAGATAAGGAATAAATTTAGAGAGCAGAGGAGGTCCATAATGACCAAAATAATATAGGATGAACCTCAAGTTAAATGAGGCAACTGCAAACATTTTAATAGATTTTTATTATTAAATAATGAAATTTATATATACTAGTGTTCTAAGCCCCCTCATTATATGATTTATTATTGTAAGCCCCCTCTAACTTACACATCTAGAAAATGAAAACTACAACCTATTGGGATTGAGACAAACCTTATAGAACAACAACAAATAGGAATGATCACTTTCCAACATTTGTTGAATACATCTTTTGAATACATTTGTAGCTCATGAATACAAGGTCCTCCAATAGATGTATTCAACATATGTTGGAAAGCGGTCCCTTCCTAGCTGTTGTTGTTCTATAAGGTTTGTCTCTATCCCAATAGGTTATAGTTTCATTTTCTAGATGTGTAAGTTAGAGGGGGCTTACAATAATAAATCATGTAATGAGGGGGCTTAGAACACTAGTATATGCAAATTTCATTATTTAACAATAAAAATCTATTAAAATGGTTGCAGTTGCCTCATTTAACTTTAGGTTTGTTCCTATATTATTTTTTTCATTATGGCCCTCCTCCACTCTCTAAATTTATTCCTTATCTATGGTCTTTGAATCCCATAGTGGATCAATTTGGAATCGGAGGTGTAGAAGTTGCACTTCAATCGCTTGGGTATACAACTCAATTACATTGTCTCCAAAAAGATGTGACCATGATGCCTACAATTATGTTTCTTAGCTATTGTGTCCCATGACCCCTTATGACCCCTTTACAACCATTTACAATCCCTAAGAATACATCTTAGAGGTCTTAAAATGTCGTAAAGGGTCATAAGAGGCTCCTAGGAGGGGTTAGATGAGCTTCCACCTTCATGTGGTTGGCCCTGTCAAGTAGAGAATGTTATACTCTTCTCGAAGCAAAGAGAAGCTCAATAATTTAAGGTCTTAGTCCATAGAAAAATTAAATTAGACTTACTATCCAAAACACATAAAAAAAAATGCACATAAACACGACAATTGAGAAACATAAATGTAGATTTTCACAATAGCTAAGAAACATAATTGTAGGCATCATGGTCACAATTTTTTTGGAGACAACGTAATTGAGTTTTCTACCCAAGCGATGCAGAGCAACTTCTGCACCTCTGATTCCATTTGAATACATTTATTGGAGGACCTTGTATTCATGAGCAACAAATGTAGTCAACTTGGAATCAGAGGTGCAGGAGTTTCTCTCTGCATCGTCTGGGTATACAATTACATTGTCTCCAAAAAATTGTGACCATGATGCCTACAATTATGTTTCTTAGCTATTGTGTCCCATGACCCCTTATGACTCTTTACGACCATTTATGATCCCTAAGAATACATCTTAGAGGTCTTAAAATTTCATAAAGGGTCATAGGAGGCTCCAAGGAGGGGCCAAATGAGCTTCCACCTTCACACGGTTGGCCCTGTTAAGTAGAGAATGTTATACTCTTCTTGAAACAAAGAGAAGCTCAATAATTTAAGGTCTCAGTCCATAGACAAATTAAATCAAAGGCTTTTTTGAAGTCAATAAAGCAACAAAAAGCCTCGGTCACCTAGAGTGTCCCATATTTTGTCAACTAAGTATCTAAGAGTCACTTCGTGATCTATGGTGGAGTGTTTCAGTCTAAACTATCTTGTTTGTGTGAAATAAGATAGAAAATGTGTGATTGTTTATAAGCAGTAAACAATAGTGACATAATATTGTTGTGCTTAATTTGATAATATATATATATATATATATATGTATGTATGTATGTATGTATGTATGTATGTATGTATATATATATATATGTATATATATATACTATATATATATATATATATATATATATATATATATATATATATACATATATATATACATACATACATACATACATACATATATGTATATGTA